>OY747706.1:10969029-11344029 GCA_963556495.2 Valencia hispanica
ATAGTGTGGAAATAAAGTATAAAGCTCCTTAAGATTTTTTGTGCTCCCAGAGAAAAAGCTCACTCATTAATACCTTTCTAAAACTTTTCCATGTGAAGGTAAGCCTTGAGTTAAGCAGTTGGATACCAGCACAATATTGTGCTTCTTAAAGAGAACCTTCAGAGGCAACATTTACAAGATAAACATCAATGGACCTGGTATCAGCTCCTGGGTAGCTCCAAAGATCAGAGGGGCAGCAGGTTAAGGGTAAAGTTCAGTGTTAATTTCTTTGTAAATGCAAATTTCATTTGCTAAGTTCCTAAACCTGTATAGTTCAATTTTTTGGGAAAATGATGCAAACATATTCCATTATGGATATGGCTTGCTGTGCCATTCAGAAATTTAAATACACCCATCCTGGGCATAATCAGAGAGCCTGATTACTGATAAGGGAGAAAACAATCTGCCGTCCTCTAAGCTCCTCCAATTAGAAATAAATGACAAAGATCCTAAATGTGGTTCCCCAGTTTCTATAACCTCTAAAGAAAGCAGAATGTAGCATGTTCACATGGACTCTCATTGCAATAAAACATCCGATTTTTTAACTGTTTTCCAGATTCTGTTTGTTTGATGTTAAGCTTTATGAATATCACATTTTTAATGCTGCAGAAAAGATTTCAGAATCACACTTCTCTTATGGAAGAAAATGTCCCTCTATCTGTAACTGACTGCAGTCTAATGTTAGACTGTGCTGACCTTCAGTGGTCAAATGAAGTACTACATCAAAGTAAATTTATTTTATCTTTTATGTGTGAGGTAAATCAGTGTAACACAAACAAAGGCCTGTTTACAATTTTTCAAATATAAATTTTTTAAAGTGGTTAATCTTGTAAAATAATGCATGAAACCTAAATATCTGCTCAAAATAGGGAAAGGGGATTAAGCTGTCACCAGGTCCATTAAATTGCTGGAGAGCATCTCCTTAACAGGAAGTTTTATGCTTTTAGCTTAGCATCTAAGGACAATTTTAGTAAAACCAGTTGTCATAGCAACTTTGAAGATCATTTTGATAGCATTTGTATGGGTTCAGTAGTTTCAAGGACAATCCATCTTTGTTTATTTTTGTAACCAAATATTCTTCTAAATTACGTCCAACATGCAGAGCACTCCATGAAGTCTCAGTTTTCTTTAAAAAAAAAGAAAATACTTAGCAAGAAAAACAAAACAAGTTTTTGACTCAGACTTGGACTCTAGACAATCCAGGTATGTTTTTCAATAATAAGAACAAGAGAGACAAATTGCCTTACCATCAGTAGCCATGTTGGATTCTTCATCAGTTAATCACTCACCTGCTCCTTGTTTCTTCAAGGTCACTGAAGTCTTTATGCATCTTGTTGACATTTCTGTTGGGGGTTTTTCTTTTATGGTGTCTATGGTTAATCACATAAGTTTGTGTTTATCAAAATAGATAACTTCCAATATTTTTCTGCTTTCCTCTTGCCTGAGTTTGAGTTCCCCTTAAAACATGACAATAATATTATTTGGGGGCAGCTGTAGTTCAGTGGTAGAGTTGTCGTTGTGTCCTTGGGCAAGACACTTCACCTACCCACCTACTGGTGTTGGCCAGAGTGGCCAATGGCAAGATATGGCAGCGTCGCTTCTGTCAGTCTCCCCCAGGGTAGCTGTGGCTACTATCGTAGTTTGCTTCCACCAGTGTATGAATGTGAGAGTGAATGAATAATGGGGTTGTGCTTTGAGGGTCTCGAAAAGCACTATATAAATGCAAGCCATTATTCATTATTATTATATTATATCTCTTCCCAAATTCCATTCTGATCATTATATACAACATGGGTCAAACCTTTTTGGGGTCTAAATACACAGAATACCTTTAAATAAACATTTATAGCACACAACCTAAACAGACTTCACCAATTCTACTTAAAAGAGTAGTCAAATATTCAACCAGAATTATGCTAAGATCTCTGTAATAAAAACTTCACCAATGTTAGTGGAAGTGCACATTATTTTCTGAGTCTTAATCAAATGAGCAACTCGTTACCAGGCCTGCAGACCTGAATGACTGCGGCAGTTCAGCCATTTCATTTAATTAACCATCATTTGATTCAGGCAAAAGAACTGAAACATGCAGGATGAAGACTGACTTTGGCCACCACTGATATAGAGAAAATCCACATTAAGTTTAAACATATACACCCACCTCTTATTTTTTAAATTGAATAATTGAACTTTCATGTTGCATTATCCCTTACCCAGGAAAAAGAAAAGGAAAACATCACTACCACCCATAATTTTCATCGTGGGTGGATGTAAACATCTGACCTGAACAGCAAATAGCAGTCAGATAAATAAATAATGATTGTAAGGATTAGTTAAAGCGGTGTCTTCTACCAAAATTCAGAAACATTCATGATGAGTGTGTTTAAACTTTTCACCAGAACTGCATCCAGTCTGGTCATTAAAAAGATCAAATGCAGGACTTTGTGTTTCTCCTAATCTTCCATCTCACTTGTAGGGATCTAAAAATAAAATGCTACTGGTAGGGATGCTAATTTTAAAACCTTCTTTTTTAAAGGAAATGTTGAGAATGTCACAATTGTGAATAACTTGATGGATAGAAGCTATGTTGTAATGAGCTAATAATAGATTAATAAAAGGGTTTTGGTTTAGCCTTGGGTGTATTTTGCAGCTGTTTAGAAATTAAAAATTGTAGTTCTTCACAACCCATGAACTTTGTTTGTAACATGTTTTTTTGCCGTGTCTCTGTACAACGGAAAACGTCACGGTGTTTCGGAGGTGACTTGATGCAATCCAGCAACATGAAATAATGCAAAATTGTAAAGTTTGTGTCCACTCCACTGAACTAACCAGCATCATGAAGACCAAGGAGCACAGCAGACATATAAGGGCTAAAGTTGTGGAGACGTTTAAAGCAGGGTTAGGTAATGAAGCAATGTCTCAAGGTTTTAACATCTTACATCTCATCAAAAAATAGAGTATGGCAGAACCTGCCAAGACATGGCTGTTCACCTAAACTGACCACCCAAGCAGCAAAGAAGGCTATTATAAATCTGGGGGAGCTGCAAGGATGGTATGGAAGAAACTGTTGGCAGGGCCACTATTAGTCTTACACTCCACACAATGGCTTTGTAGAAAAGTGACAAGAGGAAAAACATTAGAAGTCCTGTTTGCAGTTTGCCACAGGCCATGTAGGGGACACAGGAAACATGTGGAACAAGGTTCTCTGGTCAAATGACAGCAGATAAACTAACACTGCTCATCACGCTGAACACAACGTCACCTTGAAACATAATGGTAGCAGCATTATGCTGTGGGGATACTTTTGTTCTGCAAGGACAGGGAAGCTGTTTGGAATGAATGAGAAGACTGAAAGAGCTAAATTCAAGGTATTCCTGGAGGACAACCAGTTAGAGGCCCAAAAATTTGAGAAAACCTGAGGGGTTCAGCTCAATGACCTTAATAATAACGCTACATCTGTTGGGTTCTGTGTGTCCGTGTGCAGAGTGCGTATGTCTGTGTCTTTACTTCTTTCCTCCCAGGGTGCTGCAGGCAGGTGCAGCGCCAGCTGCACACAATTAGACTAATCAAGGAGGAGTTTTAAAAGACAAGCAGTTACCTCGAGCAGACACCAGATGGTTAAACACCGCAGAGTGGTAATCAGGTCAGTTTTAGCTCGTCCTCCGAGTCATCCTGTGTATTTTACCTACCCTTGCTCTTTGTCTCTTCCTCATAGTCGTCAATGTTCTCCTCGAGTTCCTGGACCTGCTCACCTCCCGCTGCAGCCACAGCCACAGCCTTTGAGCGTCTGCTCCTTCCTGGTTCCCCGACTTACCTTCCTCGCCGCTCATTTGCCCCCCTGAGATCTGCTTGCTAGATCCTCGTCTTCCTCACCTGCTGGTCCACCCTTAAACTCCAGTTAATACCAACCCGCTCCAAGAACCTAAAGAAAATGGAAAGAAAATGACCATTAAAACAATCCATGCCTCTGCCGTCACGGACACACTGGACTCACTTACCTTGCTTTCCAAAGATCTTCTTCACCCACAAGTAAGAAGTAATATCATCTTGAATCTCAAACCAATCCTAACCCCTGCTTCTTGTTACTCAGCTCTCATCATCCTTCCAGTGACATCCTTGTCTCCTTCTCTCTTCTGTAGAAACAACCTTGAAACAATAAATTCACTCTAGAGTCTCTCTGCAAACGTAACAGCAGCTGCAATAGAAATTTTAAAATGAAAGCATATTCATGTTTTAATATATCCAACTGAGAATCAGGCACGTGCAGATGGAGGGGGGGCAGAGGGGGCTTGGGCACCTGCCCCTTTCCTCCATGATGCCCCAAGTGCCCTTTTTTAGGAGGGAGGGTTCTCAGATCTGGGCCCTAAAAACAATCAAGTTATGGCCAAGAACTCTTTTTAAAAACTAGGCCTGCTTGTGAAGGAAAATATAGTCCTTATTTTGAAGTTACATAAAACCGCGTTTAGTTACTTGCAGTCAAGGCCGGATTATCCAATAGGCATTATGGACACAGCAGGCCCAGGGGCCCACCCCTACTGGGAGCCCATGTGAGCAGTTTACGGAAGGAAAAAAATTGTCTTGAAATTGCAAATATGGCAGAGATCGGTGCTGGTGGAGATAACCAATAAGAGCCACACTATTTGTCTTTTACCTTAACAGAGTTACAAAGTTCCTAAAGCACAATTGTGGAAACCATGGTAACATACCCCGCCCCTCACCCAAGCAAGCAGCGCTCCGCTGACTGTCACCAGCATAGTCATATGTAAAGAGTAGACACTAAATAGACCGCTACTGCCTATTGGCCCTGATGAGCCGTGAGGACCGGTCTCTCCAGCTCCACAGTATAACCTGTTTGGCAGACGCAATGAAGTGTCAGCTCGTTTGATCAATCATAACTCACTGAATCCAAATTTGATTTTCATGCGGGTTTTGTTTCTGCAACCATCATACATGTAGCTATGATATAGGACACTTGAGTTGGCGTAATTTATTATTCATAGTTATCTTAACAGTAATAGAATATTTTGATATAATTACGAGATGTATACAAAACACAACATAATACATGATAGAAAAGCATATAAATAAAGGATTAATATATAACAAATTTATATATATATATATATATATATATATATATATATATATATATATATATATATATATATATATATATATATATATATATATATATATATATAAACAGGGGCTGCACAGTGGTGCAGTTGGTAGCACTGTTTTCTTGGGTTCAAATCCTGGCCTGGGGTCTTTCTGCATGGAGTTTGCATGTTCTCCCTGTGCATGCGTGGGTTCTCTCCGGGCACTCCGGCTTCCTCCCACAGTCCAAAAACATGTTAGGTGAATTGGTTTCTCTAAATAAATTGCCCTTAGGTATGAGTGTGTGTGTGTGTGTGGTTGTTTGTCCTGTATGTCTCTGTGTTGCCCTGCGATGGACTGGCGAACTGTCCAGGGTGTACCCCGCCTCTCGCCCCTTGACCGCTGGGGATAGGCACCAGCCCCCCCGCAACCCTGCATTAGGATGGACGGGTACAGAAAATGGATGGATGGATGGAATCTAAAACAGTTTTGCAGGATCTCTAGGTAATGCCTGAGACTTATTGCCATTTATGAAATGGTTCCAATGTGTAGGACTATAACAAAAAAGATCTAAGGCACTATGCAACAGGAGAAAAACAGTTGTAATGCCTTTTATTTTATATGACACGTCAAATAAAATCAATACAGACTTCTGCTTTAGAGAATCTCTGTTCGGTATATTGTATGTGCTCATGCTGCCCCACAAAGGTATAGTGCCCTGGCTGGTGAACCATATCAGCCATCCACTTCAGTTATATTGTGGGTCTCTTACATAAAGTCAGAGTAAAATACTTGAATGTTTCTCAAGACAAAATGAGAAAATCGTAACATAATATTAAGAATTATTTTCGCAAGGCATTCGGGTTCAAAGGGAATACAGCTGGGGGGGTTTTCGTCTCGCATTTATTAGGTGACAAAAAAAGAGCACATGAGGTTTTAATCTGCGCATTTTTCCAAAGGAAATGTGTGTAGTTGCGTGGATTGTTGCATAACCTTCATGGAAGCCTGTGGAACACGTAAGTGCTGAGTGTTGCTTCGGAATTAAGGCTACGGGGAGATTGTCATCCAGCTGAAACTGACCCAGACGCGCATGTGCCGATGTGTTTGGCAACGATGTGTCGTCAGTTCGTTGGATGTTGACGCAGCGTTCTCCAGAAGGTGTGTGTCACCGTTCGCACGGGCGTACACGCGCGTCGCGAACTGTCTCCGCGTCCCCCATCTGTGCGCCCCCTCCCTCTGTGAATCGCAACATCACCGTGAAACTGCTGTGGATGCTGCTGTGAAGAATTTATTTACGCTTCACGACCAACGAGAGAGGCCGACGTAATATCTGAATGCGTAATTCGCGGTGGGATGCTTTGATGCGTGACCTTAACGTGTCTGCGTTTGTGAATGCAGCCCCATTTTGGGGACATTTACTTATAACAAGCTGTTGCTTTTGAGGTGTAGCCTGCAGCTGAGGGTTAATGTAAGAACGCTTCTTGCTCGGTTGGGTTTTCCCAAGGACACCAAAATGCGGCAGCGATGAGCTGCGAGCGAGTCAGAGAGGCGGTTTGAGTTGTCAGAGTCACATCCAGGGTTCAAGCTCTCCTCACTTTGGTCCACTGCCTGTTTTTTTTTTTTTTTTTTTTTTTTTTTTGGGGTGGGGGGGTGGGGGATGCGACGTCATGAGCTGATCCCGTCTGACAGATGTGTTGCAACTGCACAGGCACAGACCGCCCGATCCCGTTTGTTATTTTAACTATGATTCTGTAAGAGGGGAAAGGGGGCGAAATGCTTCTTTAGAGATAAATGTTCGATCCCCTTCTTTGTGCACGGACGGATCGCAACCTTCATTTATTTTTCGGCTCTGCATAAGATGATACCTGGATCTGCCGCATCAATGCTACCGTCTGCAGAAGCCGCGAAATTGTACCAGACCAATTACGTCCGCAACTCCCGTGTCATCGGACTCCTGTGGGCCATCTTCACGATCCTGTTCGGCATCGTGAACGTGACCATCTTCTCGCAGCCCTATTGGATCGGGGATGGCGTGGACACCCCGCAGGTCGGTTACTTCGGCCTGTTTCACTATTGCGTCGGGGACGGACACTCCAGGGACCTGGACTGCCAAGGCACCTTCACCGAGTTCGCCGCCATCCCCTCCCGTGCGTTCAAGGCCGCCTCCTTCTTCATTGGAATGTCAATGATGTTGGTGGTAACCTGCATCGGTTGCTTCAGCCTCTTCTTCCTCCTCAGCACCTCCACCGTGTACAAAATCTGCGGCTGGATGCAAGCATTATCAGGTAGGTTCAGAGACCGCGTTCCCTTTTCTCTACCATCATGTTTTAGATATGAACAAAACACTAAATTAAAATCAAAATGTTTTGAGGTTCAGGGTCTTTGTTCTTCTTCTAGTTTTTTATTTTTTTGGCTCTAACATCAAAGATGAGAAACTCTTTAAACCGTTGATCATGAAAAACGCATGGGTTTGATATTTATCCGAGCTGATTAGATTAGTTCATTGTGGGCTGACAAGGTCAAGACAAGTAGAGATTTACTTGTCTGGTTTATTGAACATACAAAGCACTGAAGTGAGTATTACACAAGTCATTATTATCATTGCAATGCCAAGCATGTACAAAAATAGAAAATAAGTAAAATATAACCTGCAAAATTATTGCGCCAATCAAGTACAGAATGTAATTGGCTGATTTTCCCTTGATCTGCTCTGATCAGTCTAATATTGAACTATTACCAATTGTTTTTCTTGTTCATCAAATTAATCACAACTAAGAAATTTTACAATTTTTTTAAATCTCTAAATGCATCAGTTTGTAGCAGGTACTTCAAGACACTTTTTGGAGTTTACTAAAGAAATAGCTGAAGTCTACGAACATGTGCTTACATAAATGACCATAAAAAGGGAATAGTAATGTTTGTTGCATTCAAAACTATTAGCTCTATCAAAGAACTTGCAGCATATTTTCTTTCTTTATGCGTTATGGTTCTTAGCAACAATCAATATTAGCAAGTAAAAGGCTGATTCGTGGATCTGTAATCCTAAATTACAGATCCATGGGGTGAAATTAAGTGTTTTGGTTGATTTAAGGTACCATATATGGCTGTATGGGGATACAGTTGCAGCATGGAGGTTCAGGAGTCAGATTCTTCTTAATGGAGTTTTCATGTTCCATCTGTGCATGCAGAGGTTTTCTCCAAGTACTCCAGCTTCCTCCTACAGTGAAAAAAACATGTATTTTAGATTCCTACCAAACCCACTACCAATGTCCTCCCCACTCAACACCAATGTAGAGAAAAGATCTGAATTCCCAAAATTAAACCAAACAAACCTTGAAGAAATCCATTCACCCATCCATCCATTTTCTGTACCCGTCATTCCTATGCAGGGTTGCGGGGAGGGGGGCTGGTGCCTATCTCCAGCTGTCATGGGGCGAGAGGCGGGGTACACCCTGATCTGATTCAAATAGTGAACTCATCCCTTCTGTCAGGCCTCTTCCCACAGGCGTTAAAAACACCAATTATTAAACCCCTACAAAAGAAGAACAACCTGGACAACACTTTAATGCAGAACTACAGCGCAATCTCTTATCTTCCACTCATCAGTAAGGTTGTCGAAAAGCTCTATTTCAACAGTTAAATAGCTTCATAACAATGACCAACTGCTTTGATGTTTTTCAGTCTGCTTTCCATGCTCACCACAGCACTGAGACTGCCCTCGTCAAAGTGTTCAGTGACATTCACATAAATACACTACCAGCACTGTGGTAGAACCACAGTGCTGGTAGTGTTGGACCTCAGCGCACCATTTGACGTTGTTGATCATGATATATCATTGGAACGACTGGAGAGCTGGATCAGACTCTCCAGTACAGTACTTGGGTGGTTTGAGTCTTACCTAAAGAACAGGGACTTCTTTGTTTCAAAGCCCCAAGCTCCATCCTGAGGCCCCTCCTATTTAATATCTACACACTCCCACTAACCCAGATAATAACAACCAATAAGATCAGTTACCATAACTATGCGGATGATACACAGCTCTACAGTACAATGTCACCAGGTGACTTTGAACCCATCCAAACCCTAAGTGAATGCATTGAGCAAATCAATGGATTGATGTGCCATAATTGTCTCCAGCTGAATAGAAACAAAACTGAAGTAATTATTTTTGGACCAAAGAGGAGCAATCAAATTCAGCTAGAAACTACTGATCAGGCCCAAAATCTAGGTGTAGTAATCACTCGTGACCTGTGTACCCTGCCTCTGGCTCATTGACTGTTATCAACCTTGCAAGGAGTAAGTAGGTATCGAAAATGGTGGTTCCATATAAATTTGATCCAACAGTCTCTTCTACTTCATCTTCCTCTAACACTGAATCTTTATTTTGAAGTATGTTCTTATAAAAAGTCTGATTAAAGCTTACAATGATAAACACATCTAGAAGTCTGGATGTGGCACACAGGCATGGTCTCCTCTGTACATATGCTACTTTAAGCTAATAAAATAAAACTTTTGAAAAAACGGTTTTATATTTAACAGAGTTGAAAAGTACATGATTATCTGTTGCAATCACAGTCCATACAGTGCTATACATGATACATTATACCATATGTACATTATACATTTTGTTCTGCATCCCTAGCCAGAGTCTTTCTGGCTGCTGCATGCTTTTGTAGATACTAATTTATTATGCATATTATGAGATATTTTTGGAAAGATGTTACTTTTATACCCCTAAAAAAAAGCTAGCCCAACCAATGCCTTCAGACACCACCTGATTAGTACAAAGAGTTCACCAGTGTGTTATTTATTCCCAGTATAAATACTGCTGCTCCTAGGGCCTCAGAGGTTTGTTACAGAAGGGCTTTGTTATAGAATAACCTCACCCTTTGTATTAAATGGCCATTTAGCTCTATAAATGCGATACAAGTAAAGTTGCATGACTGTGCCCCATTTTAAGTTTCTTACATAACACACAGTATGCATGGAGCCCAATCTGAGCTATCGGTATGACCAGATCTTTGGATAATCTCCTGCCATTAAATGTGTACATGTTTTTTTTTTGCTTTTTGTATGAGTCAGATAACGTTTTAATAACAAATTCAAGTGGAGGTTAAAGGTTGAGCTGGAGGCAGCTTTTTGGCAGTTGTGACTGTGGGTAAATGTCATAAGCCATCATTTTGTCCATCAACTGAAGAGTACAGGCACTGCTAAACATAAGTCCTCTCAGTTGTACTAGTCAAAGCTTTGAGTTTCATGCTCAAATCCAAATGAGGGGTTATTTGGAACAGCTCCATTTTGAGTCATGTTAGGCTGAATGAAAGCAATAAGCTTTTCTAATGAGGACACTGTTGGGCTGTGTGGTTCTGTTGCAAAGAGATGAAAGAGAAAGCTAAGAGAAGAGGTGCTGGTCATGGCAGTCTGACACAGGCAGTCCTAATGAGGAGGCCTGGCTTATTAGTGCTGTCAAACATTATTACACTTAGCTGATGTTTAAACTCACACCTTAGCTGAATAGCCCATGGGGACGACAGGTGGCCCATCAACATCCACACATAATCAGCGTGATAGTGATAAATGACATGTCAGATTGCAAAGAAGAGTGCAAAGGAAAGAGGAATTAGTTTTTGTTTCCTTTCACAGTTTGTCACCTTGAAATATTTTTTGTGCACAGTGTTTGTTGTCAAACCTCATGCCATTAAAACAAACAGAAATAAAAAGTGACTATGGGTCAGGCTTAGCTTGTTTTCTGCCATGCTGCTGCTGGAAGGCTTGGAGGACATTAATGACACAGTCAGTATTCAGGGCACCGCTCTCTGCTACATGGCATCAATCTTTCTTTCTGCTCCTGCAAGCATCATCACGGGTCATTCCACAGACTAACATGCACATCTTTGGAAACTGATGGTACAGCATACAGCTACCATGTAAACAACTAAAAATGGTAGTTTTGCAACACTTTTAAAAGTGTTGCAAATTTCTTTTTGTTATTTTATATTATGTACCAATAACAAATTGAAGTAACATGATGCATTGTTGTTTTATTTATATTCTTCCATTAATCGGTGATAGTATGAAAACTATAATATAAAGCGGTAATTAGCGCTGTTGTGAGGTATTATATTACATTAATGGCCAAACTATTAAGTACCATGCATTTGTTTTGTTTTTTAAGTGAATCAGTACCTTGCAAATGCATTCATGTCTATTAAACTTTACCGCCTTTCTCATGTTATAACTACAGACTGTATTTTGTTGGGGGTTTACTTAACAGAACACAAAGCAGAGCATAGTTATAAACCAGAAGGAAAAGGACACATGGTTCACAATTTTTTTTAACAAATAAAACTCTGAACAGTGGGGTTAGCATTTGTATTTAGCCCCCTTTACTCTAATACCTCTAAATACAATTCTGTGCAAACATTATGACTTGGGAGGAGCTACAGAGATCCAAGGCTGAGGTTGGAGAATCTGTCGACAGGACAGCTATTAGTTGTGGACCTCACAAATTGGACCTTTATAGTAGAGTGGCAAAAAGAACGCCTCTCACAAGTACTTTTTGACCTCATGTAAATTCAGAAGTGTGATGGAAAACTAACCCTGCTCTTGGGCTGCACAGCACTTTGAGAATATATTGATATTATTGTGATCAACATACAGTAAATATTAGAAAGTACTGACTGGAGTACAATAATTGATGGCTAATATACTATGTCATGAACTCGCATTTTGCATGCCAAGGTAATATTTCACCTGTTGGAGTCTGACAGCAGTAGATATTTACACCTGACAATGGATGACAATGCCCAAGATGCTAAAGGTCACACACAAGCACAAACAAGACAGACAAGACAGAGGAAAATGTGGATATATCTCAACTGATATTGTGATCAAACTATTAACCTGTAACATTGCCGTCTCCAGACTGTCTAATATTATGCAGCCCAATTTCAATTTTAGTTCAGTTCAGTTCACAACACATCATCTCAAGACACTTTACAAAAAAATGATGCAGCCCAACTCTGCAAATCACAGGGAACACACCATCCCCATCATGAAGCATGATGGAGGCAGCATAATGCTACAGGGGTCCTTTTCTTCAGCAAGGCAAGAAAGGTGATTGGATCAAATTGCAGGCCACACATTCTATGTGTGGTGTAAAGCCTAGTTAATATTTATCTGTCTGTGGGGGTGCGGAGACACGCAGCGCCATCATCTGTCAACGTACTGAGGCAGGCTAACAAAGGGTGATGGAGACACACCTGACCTTTAAAAAAGCTATGGAGAGCGCAAGCCTGTGGTTGGTCAGTACGCCACTTCCTTTAAATTCATAAACGGCACCAAAACCAAGTGCTGAAGATATCTAGCAGCAGACATGGGACAGATCGAAGAACTTCTTGCAAAAGAAATCTGAAGATATGGATATTTATAGAACCCTTCACTGAAGGAATACAAAGATGCACAGCAGACTTTTAATTTGTGAAAGGAAATTGTGGGAAAACTGGGTTTGGAGGTGGCCGACACTGTTGTCCTGGCAGGGAAGAGCTTTGGAGAAAACGTCTCTGTCAATATGTGTGCATGGCTGTGCATACTTACGGAGAATTTCCATCAGTAAGTTTGCCATTACTGAATTTCCCCTCGGGATTAATAAAGTATTTCTGATTCTGAGAAGTATAAATTAGGCTTAAAGCTAACACTGCCCATAACCCATAACACATCATTCCCACTCTAAAACATAGTAGTGGATATATCATTCTGTGGGGGTTAGTTATCTTACAAGGAAGAATGAGGAAAGGTTAATCTCAAGATGTGACGAGTTTTTAGTGACATACATCAGAAGGCTAGCAGCGCTAATTCAGGCAACTGAATAAATATGCACAGTCCACTTTTAAGATTGTTTAGTTAAAATATATTAAAGCCTATGGTCGTAATGTGACAAAATTTGAAAACGTAAAAAAAGGGTTTGAATACTTTCCACTGCACACAGCTTTCTTTCAGTGAACAGGTAAGTGAATGCTTGCACATATCCCTTGCCTTCTCTTTGGAAGAGTTATTTTTTCTGAAAACGCTGAATATTTGATGAAGTGGCCAGCATCCAGGACTTGTTAGAAGTCTCATAATGTCTATATGACAGCCAAAGCTGAGTGCACAAATCTATGATGCATCTATAATGCCCTAGATGGAGTCGGATCGTTCTTTTAGAGCTATTTCTTGGTATCTGTGCATGCAGATTTAAGAGTATGTGGGGGGGGGGGGTTCTGCTGAGCTGAGCACCCTAAGACACGATTCGTGCTTACCTTTGAATCACCTCTTTGCACTTTGCACCTCATCTTATTTCACCTCTTATTTTCTGTTCTTAACTCTGTGCATTGTGTGTGCTGTTCTTTTTTCCATAAAGAACTACAGTTCTTTTGAAGTTTGCACATCAATTAACAAAGAATACTGAGAGGTCAATGATCACCTCTATGTTTTATAACCCCTATGTATACAGTATACACGGTGGCCGCTGCAGGCTTTTTAAAGTCTTAATCCAGGGTAAATGGACTGTGATTTAGATGTTGACAGCAGCACTGCTGCGGTGGCACAGACAAAGACAGCGAGAAAGATTGAGAGCTACATGAGCTCCTTTGTCTGAGAGCGATCTTTCTGAGGTGGAGGATTTCTCTCCACCTCCTTCACCAGAGCAAAGAGAGGAAAGGGAGAGAGGTTCTATGGAGGAGGCGTGGGCGGAGGCTCTACTTGTGTTATACTCCACAGCAGGAGGGTGGCTGACGTCAGCCATCACCACAGAGCGAATTCAATGCCCGATTCAAATTCAAGTGCAGTATATAGTTTTAACCTGAAGAGGGCGAAAATTTATATTTTTACTGAGATGCACTAGAATACCAAAATAATTACCAGAAATGTAGATAGCACTATTCGACACTCATTTACAGGCTACAGTTTACCAGTAATAAAAGTTTCTCTTTATAATATTTACCCATTCATCTTTGCAAAATAGCTGATCCTCTGACAGATTAGATGGAAAGCATCTATGACCCATTTTTTTTACTTTCTACCGATTCGGCTATTGTAATACATGTATATACATTCATCTAAGCCTTTCCCTGTGAAAGACGTAGATCTGCATCTTTTGCAACCTCTAACAGGTTTTCTTGCCGGATTGTCCTTATTTAGCTCAATACATCTTCCAATCACTTGATGTCCACTTTGTCCCCTATGTATGGCTTTCTTTTAAAAATTACTCTCAGCCATATTGCCCACTTTCTTTAACAGATTTGTGTTCACTACTAACAGTTGTCATGTGAACAGACTCTCCTAACTGGAGCTGTGGATCTCTGCAGCTCCTGAAGAGTTACTGTTGGTTTTGTTGGCTGCTTCTCTGGTTAATGCTCTTTTTGTTCGGTCTGTCAATCTAGGTTTCAGACTGACAGGTGCTCTGTGAGATGTTGAAAGCTTGAGATATCATGTTATAACCTAACTCTGCTTTAAATTTCTCCAAAACTGTATTCCTTTAGGAGGCCATTTGTCCAGTCATGATCTCTAACAAACATTTTAGAGTTTCACAGAACAACTGAAATTAAAAGGGACATATTATGCCTTTTTTAAACAACTTATAATAGGGATATGGTTTGTACAAAACATGTTAATGAAGATCTTTGCACAAAATCACTCTCACATAAAGTGTTACCATCAGCTCAGTTCTGGACAATTTCAGTCCCTTGCAGAATGAGCTGTTTAGAGTACTCTGTCACTATTCTGCAAATTAGCGGTTGCAGAGCACCCCCACCCACCTTGTTAATAGGCTGCAGGTTTGCCATACAAGAGAATGGGATGGAAGTGGAATTGGTGGGCAGGTTTTGACAATTCAGGGGGCAGGACTTGACATGTGAGAGGCGGTTAAATGGAAATTCAGCTTATTGTGACGTCAAAATAAGGCACTTTTTGAAACGGCTTATAGAAGCAGAAGATTTCTGACAGCAAAAATTTGCACAAAAAAGCATAGTTTTTATTCATGTTTGGAGTGTTTATAGTATATTATATTTGGATAATATGCCCCCTTTAAGTAACTTCTGAGGACAATTTGTTGCTCTAGAGTTTGTTTAGGGGTATCAGGCCACACTTTTTGGATTTTCTTTTTCCTTTATGGTAAACTTGGGCTGCCCAGTAGCACAGTTGGTAGCACTGTTGCCTTGCAGCCTGGGTTCTTTCTGCATGGAGATTGCATGTTCTTCCTGTGCATGTGTGGGTTCTCTCCGGGTACTCCCGCTTCCTCCCACAGTCCCAAAACATGATCGTTAGGTGAATTGGTCTCTCTAAATTGCCCCTAGGTATGAGTGTGGTTATTTGTCCTATGTGTCTCTGTGTTGCCTTGCGATGGACTGGCGACCTGTCTAGGGTGTACCCTGCCTCTTGCCCTGTGATTGCTGGAGATAGGCACCAGCTAGGGCTGGGCGATATGGCCTAAAAATAAAATCTCTGATTTTTTCACACCAAATCTGATTTCCGATTTTAATCCATTTTTTTCTTTCTCCCTTTACTTTCTTAAACAAAAATAACAAATGAAAGAATCTATTTTTTTATCTCTTATTTTAATATCTCCTTTGGGAGTCTACCTGAATTCAAAGTTGTGTGCCAAATCTCGATTTTCCCCAAATGTTCTTAAATGGCAAATTCGAATTAGTCGATAAAATCGATTTATCGCCCAGCCCTAGCACAAGCCTCCCCCCCCCCCGCAACCCTGCAGCATCGACGGGTACAGAACATGGATGGATGGTACACTTGACGAAAGTGAAAAGATTCTGAGAGGAAATATGATGATGGACTTAGGAAGCATGTGAGATAACGTAGCTCAGAGAAGACAGATTGGTGTTAAAATCAGATCTACGTGTCCATCCACATATCATCTCTCATTTGTGTCAGGCTTTTACTGACTATGATGGTTCATTAGCTCTATTGAGAAACTTTCGCTGAAAGGAGCTTTAGAGCCTTGTTAAATATAGAGGTAGAGAGTGCTGGATTCATCACGAGAGCAGCGGTCATAAAGCTGCTGCTTTAGGGGATCCAAGATGCTTCAGTTTTCCAGAGCTGATATACGGAATTAAATGAACAGTTCTTGGAGGATACCTTTTAGGATGTTAAAGCAGATTATTCAGGCAAGAGGAAGCTGATTCTCATGGATTTTGTCTTTTGCTTTGATTTCTGCAAGCTCTTACGATATGGTGAACCACTAACTTGCAGAGAACTTGGTTTATTTGTCAGGTTCCAGGCATCTGAAGAAAAACAGCCTTTTCAACTCTGAACCACTCCAAATTATGGTAAAAATTCAAATATAATTTTTCTTTTATTTAAAAAATGAATGCAAGGTCTGACATTGCTTTGATGATATAACTTGTTTCTTTAGATGTGCAAACTGAAGGTTGTTTATGATTAAGTCATTCTTCCTATCCCATCATTTGCCCTTGATACCAACTCAATCTTTTATTCTACAACCAGGGTTAGGTTATTAACAATATTCTACATTTTGAAAAAACAGAAATGGTTTAATTGATCATCTAAAAAATGGAAGAAGTAATGCACAACAGCTCAGTTCTAAGAATCTGACACCAGGACAACTATTAGTCATCCACTGCACAAATATGACCTTCATTAATGTAGACATATGAAGAACAAAAATATTAAATAATTTACTTCCTTATTTGCTTGCCTCATGTCAGTTTACGTAATCCCTATTCCATTAACTCTTCTTCATCATCTAATTTTGTAAAAAATATAGCTCAGACAATAGCTCAGGAAACCCATCTAATTGGAGACAGTAGGAGAAGCTATTATCCAGATAGATCACGCTCTTTCTGGTGGGAACCAAGACGAGAGAATGTATGAGAAACACTTCTTGTAGGGGGTTTACGTGCTAGTAAGACAATGAAGATTTCCAGCAATGTGTTGATTGAATTATGCATTAATGGCTCATTTAGAACGGCTTCTTTTACTAAGCCCTGAGACCACGTTTTTCTCCATCAAGCCAGACAGATCGATGCTGATTAATTAGTCAGGAGTTTTGTGACAGAAAGTAAATGGTTTTACAAGCAAAAATCAAAATAACAGCAAAGTAATTAGCATAACTACTCTGGGCTCAGTGCTCCTGTAATCTGCATTAGATGAGGTGTGACTTTATTAAAGATACTCCTTGTGATATCATAGGTGGCCCTGCAGGCTAAGGCCAAAGCCCTGAAAATAAACGAGTGGGGCAACTAATTCACTCCTCAGGGGTTAAAAACACGGTGGCATAGCAAGGGTGCTTACTTTGATCAATACATACTATAGCTTCTGTCTAATTAAACCTGAACTGTATTTGAAATTATTCTTACACTCTGCACATAGTGTCTCATGTTTTGGCCACCTTTAACAGGTTTTCTTCTAGGACCGCCCATTAGTTTTCTCTGTCCATCTTCCCATCAGTTTTGACCGGTTTCCTTATTCCTGCTGAAGAAATCATTACCACAGCATGATGCTGCAGATCATATTTTCTCTCCATGGAACCAATAGAAAGTTGGGGTGTTTAGATTCTAATTTGTTTTATCTTTTGGTTTCCTGTGTAAAGATATGTCCAAGATACCCATAGTCCCTTCAAAGATACTCTACAAAAATAACCTACCGGTGATTTCTTTATTGTGATCCACAGTCGTCTTGAAATCATTATTCATATAGTAAAAAATGCTGCAAGACCTGTGAGACATCCTTGCAAATGACCACACAGATATCATTGATAGTATCAGCGTTAAAGAATGCTAATAAAAATATATGTTACATTATGTAATGGATCCTACAGCGCATCATTTACTTGGTTGAAGCACTGTTTAGATCGCTTACATATCTGTCCTGTTTGTGTCTGAATCATGTAAACAAAGCAAAAGTAACAGAGATTTATGTAAATCTGACTTATGAAGCCATTTGGCTTATGAAGGCTTTAAAAGTGTTTTAAAAGTTTTTCCAGCACTAAGTATGATGCTTCTCTCAACTAATTTGGACTAGTTTTAACTGTTGCATTTTAATATGTTTATTATTATTATTTCAATGATAAAAAAATATTTTTTATACTGAACCCCTGCCCCACTGTGCACCCTGTAACTCTGCACACTAAACTCTGCTTTAACCTGAACCTGCCATGTTGGTTTTAGATACACCTAGGCAAGGCTTTTATCACTTTAGTAGAGCTATTCGATCCTTTGAAAGCACAGTGACAGTCCTAAACATACACATTACTTCCTGGGAAGTTGTGCATTCTGATTTCTACCCATATCAATGTGTAAAAATGAGACCACACCCAAACTGTTCAGCAGGATAGATAAATTAGACCTTATTGACGTTTATTGTTTAACTGAAGACAACACTGAGCTAATCTCAGCAGAATTAAAACAAAGATTTAGATATCAACTCACTGCTCATTAAATTACATAGGCTATAATCAAATAATAATACTAGTGAGTAAGACTTTGTTAGGAAAATAATTACAAAAAACAGTTACAGTGTCAGGATCTCGGGTTGTTTGGGTTTTCTTCTTTGTTTGCATTTTTTCATTTCTGTTTATGTTTCGGCTTAGTTATTCTTTGTTTTCCATTTTTTCCTTAGAACAGTTTCTTATTTGTTGTTTATTTACCTCTGATTAGAGAGTAGTAAAAGAGAAAAGTAGAGTGAAGTAAAGTGGTCAGTCTGTCCTCCAGCAGCAGCATAACTACAGAGATAAGCCACTCTAAGCCACTCTAACTATAACCTTTCTCAAAAAGAAAAGTTTTAAGCCTGTCCTTAAAAGTAAACAGAGTGTCTGCCTCACGGACTAAAACTGGGAGCTGGTTCAAATTCAATTCAAATTCAAATTCAAAATTACTTTATTAATCCCAAAGGGAAATTAAATGTTGTTGTAACTCATTATGCAAGTTCCTTCAAAGATTTGTTGTAGATGCTGATGGCTGTGGGTAGGGATGATCTCCTGTAGCGCTCTGCAGATCTGAAGAAGCCTCTGACTGAAGACGCTCTGTAGTTGTATGACAGTCTGATGTAGAGGAGGCTCTGGATCTATGGCGTCTTCTTTTCAACTCATCAGGGTTTTGTGGCTGTAGTTGAGGTCTTATTTGAGCTTTTGTGATGTTAATCAGCTGCTGCCAGTTGTAAACCACCTTGTTGCCATGGTTATGCATCATAACAAATGTCCAAAAATAAAAAGTATCAGCAAAAATCCTTCCAGCTGCACAGCATTCAAAACCAGAGAGAACAGTTGTCCAAAAAAACAATGTTTCTACCAGAAATGGAAGAATTAAAGTTTAAAAAAAGAAAAAAATATGAAGCAAAGTAACAGAGCTACTCCAACATGCTGCCACCTTGAGCGGCGCAATTCCGGAATTCCACAGGAGAGGAGCCTGATAACTAAAAGATCTGCCTCCCATTCAACTTTTAGAAATCCTAGGAACTACAAGTAAACCTGCAGTCTGAGAGCAAAGTGCTCTGTTAGGAACATATGGAACAATCAGATCTCTGATGTATGATGGAGCTTGATTATTAAGGGCTTTATATGTAAGAAGGAGGATCTTAGATTCTATTCTGGATTTAACAGGGAGCCAATGAAGGGAAGCTAAAACAGGAGAAATGTGATCTCTCTTTTTAATATTCATCAGAATTCTTCCTGCAGCATTTTGGATCAACTGAAGGCTTTTAATTGCATTTTGTGGACTACCTGATAGTAAATAATTACAGTAGTTGAGGTAACAAATGCATGGACTTGTTTCTCAGCATCACTCCTGGACAGGATGTTTCTAATTTTTGCAATATTCCGAAGGTGAAAAAATGAAATCCTAGAAACATTTTTTAATATGGGATTTGAATGTCATGTCTTGGTCAAAAATAACGCCGAGGTTCTTTACGTTATTACTGGAGGCCAATTTAATACCATCCAGATGAAGTGATTGACTATAGCAGTTTGTTTATCAGAGCTTCTGGTCCAAAGACAACAACTTCTGTCTTGTCAAAATTTAAAAGCAGAAAGTTTAAAGTCATCCAGGTTTTTATGTCTTCCAGACATGCCTGTAATCTACTTAACTGACTAGATTCATCAGGGTTTAGTGATAAAAATAGTTGTGTATCATCGGCATAACTGTGGAAATTTATCCCATGCTGTCTAATTATTTTACCAATTGGAAGCACACACACACACACACACACACACATATATATATATATATATATGGATGCTGGATGTTCCTCTGGGGTTCTCCTCTGAGGAACAGATGCATGCTCAGACCAGCTATCAAACACTCTTATGGGGAAACCTTATATGCACAAGCATGCTCACACACACACATAGATGTGGGGTCTCTGGTGTTAACAGATATATTCTTGGGCTGAGGTTATCATTAATAGATCTTGATTAATCGGTACCATGAGCCTTTCTGTGACGTTGTTGTGTTTTTATATCCATTTTTGTTTGATGTGGTTGTGTAGTTCTTAGTTCACAATGTTTGGTTTGTTTTGTCGATGTTTCTTTTTCGTTTTTTTTGTTTTTTCCCCTCTCTCTGCCGTCCTGTGGGTATGGAGGCAAACTTCGATGTTTTCCTGTGTCTTCTTTGTTCCCCTTCCTCTCTTGTATTTTCAATTCACCCTCTCTCTTGACTTTTTGTTTCCTACCTCTCTTCTTCATCTTCTTTCTTTCTTCCCCTTTATTTTTCGTCTCCGTGTCCATAACATCAGAAAATAAAACCCACAGCAATTCATAATAAAGATTTCTCACACATATATATCAACTGGATTACTATAGCAAAAGCTGTAGTGCTCCGCTTGTGAAAGTAAATCTGTTGGGCTTCTACTTGGTACTCGGACACTAATTCTGAGCTCCACACTGCCAAAAAGGACACGTAAATTTTTTTTATTAAAAGTAGCTGGGGGAATAGTTGGCTCAACAGAACTATGACTGTGTAAGTTTGGCGACTGCACTAAAAAGAAACCTGGGATTGTTGTTATTTGCCTGTATTAATGATGAAAAATATGTAGTTCTAGCTTGTCGAAGGGTCTTTTTATACAGCAGCAGACTATTTTTCCAGGTTAAATAGGAATCCTCTAGGCATGTAGAGCGCCATTTACTCTCCAATTTCCTAGTATGCTGAATTAAACCAGTAAGTACTGAATTAAACCAGGAAGTCATCTTCCTACGGCTGATCACTTTCTTTTTAAGGGAGCTACACTATCTAATGCCAAACACAACAAGAAAGTAACGCTATGAACCAGACCATCAATTTCTGAAGGGTTAAAGATAGAATTGCTGCTCTCCACTGTGTTACTCTGAGACACTGAGGAAAGTAAGAAAGGAGCAGACTCTTTAAAACTTGCTACAGCCTTGTCTAATAAAGCTCTACTATAATGAAACTTTCTTTCAGGTTTATGATAGTCAGTTAAAGTCAATTCAAAAGTCATCAAAAAATGATCAGACAGAACCGGGTTATGTGGGAGGACTATTATTTCCTCACACTCAATGCCGTATGTCAGTACAAGGTCCAAAGTGTGTTGACCCGAGTGGGTGGGTCCCTGTAGTTTTTGAGTAAAGCCAATTGAGTCTAAGATAGCATTAGAGGCTGCATTAAGGCTATCACTTTCAGTGTCCACATGAACATTGAAATCCCCTACTATATTGACCTTATCAGTATTTAATACTAAATCAGATAAAAAAAAATGTGAGATCTGATCTAAGAATTGAGAGTAAGGGCCTGGTGGACGATACAAAACCACCAAAAAAATAGTGGTCCTAATGTTTTGCAACCTGGATGAGGCAAACTAAGGGTTAGATATTCAAAACAACTGTAGCTAATAATTGGTCTGGGATTAATTAGTAAATCACTGCACGTGAAAGTTGTATTTTACTATCAAATCCATACTGGCTCTAATATACCCATCTTTTGTGTTTTGTTTTCTTGTGGCCATGATCTAGCTTCTGGCATTATTTTGGCTGCATATTTGACCACTGTTTTTATATTAGGATGGATAAAGTTATTTTAAATTACTTGGCATCCTGGGACTGACACTGATTTTTTAGTTTTGCCCAACAACTTTCAACAGGGTCGAAGTCTTTGGGCTGAGAATTCCAGAAGCTTAATGTCAGCCTGCTTTTTTCATTATAGAAGCAGTTTTTTTTCTCCTTTTTTCTTTCTCTTGGGCTTATTTTTCTATGAAAAGGGAGACAGCATATGGCTGGTTGTGTGGTTGCTACTATTGCCTTCATATCCCTCAGCCCACCACCCTGGCTTCCACCCCCTTGATTTCCCAACTAATCTGCAAAAGTTCTACAATCATGCAGGCGGTGTGAGGGGCAGAAAGGTTGTAGAGGGCTGTTTTACAACCTACAGTATATTGTAGCCTGTATGTATATTGTTGACCTTGTGCTTAACTGTGACAGAGTCATCAACAGAAGGTGTTAGCTAAGTGGAGACCCAAATCCCAGAGAGAATATTTAAGTAGCAGATTACAGAGCTGAATAACTTTTATAAATCAATGTGCTGCAAGGCAGGGAATCATAGTAGTAGTATTTAAACCAGACCTTGAGGAACACATTTTATTAAAATCTTATGTAAATACTGCTGCTATATTTGCCGTTTGTAAAGTTACACAGTCAAACGTTAACAGCAATAATTTGGCCTATTTAGCCTGTTATAAGATAAATAAATGGAGGTTCATTTTTCAAAGCCATATTTGCATCCATGTTATTTAGCCTATTCATTTATAAATGTCACAGTTTCAAACTAAATACTTAGTTTGCATGTAGAATATTGAGTTTATAATTTAAATGTTTAGCTGCATACTAAGCATTTAAATTGTCAACTAAATATTTAGTTTACATACTAAATGTAAACTTTAACTTTGAAATAAATACTTAGCAACCTAAATATTAAGCTTGAAGCTAAATATTCAAATCAAATCAAGCTTTATTTATAAAGCGCGTTTCATACAATAAGTTGCATCACAAAGTGCTTTACAGATTAAAATGACCCCACATGAAACCACATTCCCTTCCCTCCCCCGCAAATTTAAAAGCATGATCACAGTTATACCCCCCCCCCCCCCCCCCAACCCAACTCCCATGCACACACACAGTTAAAAGCAACAGTAAAAAAGGACATTGGGCCGAGTGCAGATGAACCATGCAAGGAAACGCCATCAGAGGAGCCATCTGCCCAGGCAGCGGTAGATCAACAGCAGCAGCCGAGGCACTGACATCGGGCGCCCAGTGGGCCCCACCTCCACCCAAGCTCCACCTGGAGAGCACCCAGGGAGCCACAGCCGACCACCGCTCCCGGGGCAGAGGGCTGGAACACTGTGGAACGGGGATTAAGATAAATTAAAGTATAAAAATAAACAGTAAATTAATGTGCTAAGATTAAATAGTAAAACACTGATAAAAATATAATCATATAAAACATGCGGAGCAATTAAACAAACAGTAATAAATAATAATCAGTTAAAAGCTAGGCTAAAAAGGTGAGTCTTGAGCCTGCTCTTAAAAACATGAACATTCTCTGCGGCCCTGAGGTTCTCTGGCAGACTGTTCCAGAGGTGAGGGCCATAAAACTGGAAAGACACCTCGCCATGCGTGTGTGTCCTGACTATTGGGGTGACAAGGAGACGGCTGCCAGATGAGTGCAGAGACCACGAAGGCTCATATGGTAAAAGCAGTTCAGAGAGATAAGAAGGCCCAAGACCATTAAGACACTTAAATACCATTAAAAGAACCTTAAAGTCGAACCTGAAATGTACGGGGAGCCAATGCAATGATTTTAAGACCGGTGTAATGTGCTCCCGCCTCCTGGTCTTCGTCAGGACACGTGCTGCTGAATTTTGTAGTAGTTGTCAACCTGATATACTCTTTTTGGGTTCTTCACTTGTAAAGAAGGATTTAAAGACAGTGATTGTAGTTTTGGTAAAAGGTTCTCCCTCTGAGCCTCAGGACCGATGACTAAAACTTCAGTTTTGTCCTGGTTGAGCTGGAGAAAGTTTTCTGCCATCCAGGATTTGATGTCTAAAATGCAATTAAAAAGTGCATCCATTGGCCTTGTGTCATCAGGAGACATGGAGATGTATAACTGTGTATCATCAGCATAACTGTGAAAGTTAACTCCATGTCTTCTGATGACGCTGCCAAGAGGGAGCATATAAAGGTTAAAAAGCACTGGGCCTAAAATCGAACCCTGGGGCACACCACATGTAATCCTGTGGACCTTAGAGGAGCAGGTATCTAAGCTTACCTTAAGAGTCCTGTCTGTAAGATAGGATGTGAACCATTTGTGAACAGCACCAGAGAGGCCAATCTGTTTTAAACGGGTTAAAAGAATAGTGTGGTCTACTGTATCGAAGGCAGCGCTTAGATCCAATAGAACCAACACTGTCACCTTCTGTGCATCATACTTTAATCTAAAATCATTTAAAATCTTCAAAAGGGCCGTCTCTGTGCTGTGGTTCACCCTAAAACCAGACTGAAATTTCTCCAGGACATTGTGCTCATTAATAAAATCATTAAGTTTAATTAAAACAATTTTTTCTAAAACTTTGCTTAAAAAAGGTAAGTTAGATACCGGTCTAAAATTGTTAAAATCATTAAAATCTAAATTGCTCTTCTTCAACAAGGGCCTCACTACCGCCCCTTTAAAGGCGACAGGAAAGACCCCCGTCTGAAGGGAGCAATTCATCATGGTTAAAATATCATCTCTAAAAGATCCATAAAATTGCTTAAAGAAGGAAGTGGGAATCGGGTCCAAATTACGTGTGGTGGGCCTCACTGAGGAGAAATCTTTATCAAAAGTACCAGCTTCTGCCAGGACAAAACTGTCCAGTGTTTCCTCTGGTAAAGACACACACTCAGATTTGTCTAAAACCATGTTACTCTGAGAAGATAAAATCTTACATCTGATGGTGTCTACCTTCCCTCTGAAGTGATCTGCGAACTCCTCACAAAGAGTGTTTGAGGGGGTTTTAGGAAATGCAGTAGTAGCTCTGTTAAAAAGTTTATCAATGGTGTAAAAGTGGATTTTGGAATTATGTTTATGTTCCGAGATGATTTTGGAGAAGTATGAGATTCTTGAATTTCTTACTGCATTGTTGTATAATTTGAGAAGATCTGTGTATATTTGATGGTTTATTGTGGTTTTACTTTTCCTCCATTTTCTCTCTGCCGCCCTACAATTTCTCTTCATTTTTCTGAGGTTTTCATTTTTCCACGGCAGTGCAGCTTTAGATTTTAAACTTTAAACTTTTACTTTTAACTTGTAGTGGAGCAAGCCGGTCAAGAGTGGACTGAAGCCTTCTGTTAAAATCGTTGACAATAAAATTACAGGGGGCAGCTAAAACAATAGGGGGATTCTTTTCAAAGATTTCCAGAAATCCTGCAGCCACTTCAGGGGTTAGATGACGCTTCCTGACAGTTCTTACAGAGGTCTCCTGTTGAATAAAACTGGTGATGTTAAAAAACACACAGTAGTGGTCAGAGACTGCCAAGTCGACAACAGAGGACACACGGGTGGACAGGCCATGCGTGATGACCAAGTCCAGGGTGTGTCCTTTGTTGTGAGTCGGCTGCATGACATGTTGGCTAAAATCCATATAAGTCAGAATATTTAAAAAATCTGTTGATAAAGGGTCTAAAAGTCTAAATCCTTTCAAAGGAGTTGTGCAAAATTGATAAAAACTCTGAAAATTCTTGAATAAAAAGTGCACTCTTTTTAGGAGGCCTATAAACTGTGACACATAAAATCTTAGGAGTGCTTAAAACAGTTGCATTTTATTCAAAAGTTAAATAGTTATCAAATAAAACAGGTTTGGCGGAAAGTGTTGATGACCTAATAAAAGCAGTTCTGCCTCCCCTTTTGCTACTCCTCGTAGAATAAGTGAAGTTAAAATTAGGTGGGGAGCCCTCTGTAAGAACAACAGGGGCATCTGCACTCGGCCAAGTTTCTGTTAAAAATAAACAATGAAGATTGTGGTCTAAAATCAGATCATTTATTATAAAAGTTTTGTTCAGCAGAGAGCGAACATTAAAAAGTGCCATATTAATGGTGATTGGAGATGGAGTGGCTGTATGATTTACTGAAAGTGGGGCTTTTGGTAACTTTTTGAGATTATTTGGATTGCATTTGTTCGGTTTATGATTTTTAGTTCGTTCTCTGCTGATAAGAACAGGTATGAATGAGGTAGAACAAGGTGCAAGTCCAGTATGTGAATTACTGTTAAAATCAGGGGTGAGTTTGTGGGAGCAGGGACCATTTGCACATCAGGATGTGGCGGAGGACAGAGGATCGTTCGCCATCCAGGACTTGCTGCATTTCAGGTGGAGAAGCTTCCCCAGGACTGCAGCGATATTTTATCGGCGCCGAGGGCTCGTTCCGTGGGTTCGGGGTGAAGTGGAGCACTCCTCGGCGAGTCCTGGCTGCAGCCCGGGGTTTGGCGCGACGTGGAGGGCTGCGGGAGTCCAGCTATTGCTCCGGTTGCTGGGAGGGATTAGGCGGCGCTCCTATGGAGCTACGGCGACCAGGGGCTGTCAGAGGAGGGAAATCCGCATCCAGAGCCCTGAAACGGTTTGATAGAGGCAGGCAGGTTGGAGGAGAGCGGTGACGGCTGCTCAAAACGCCCCCACCGCGGCCGGACCCAACCGTTAACCGGGCACCCTGGAGCACCGGAGTGGAGCTGATGGGGGCTTTTGGTTTAGCCCCTTGCTGGAACCAGCGGTCCTCCTCTGCAGCAGATGTTATGCGGGCGTTTGGCACTCCGAGTCCGCCTGGAGGCCCAGCGATGGATCCTCCTTCCACAGCTTCCGCGGGCTGGCAGGGAATGGTGTCCGCCAGCTGTGCACTGCTGGCGGCGGCGAAAGTCCGGCCGAAGATGATGTCCACGTCGCGCTCATGGTCCTGGATTTGGTGGAGTGTTGAGATCCTCTGCTCCAGCTCCAGAACCCTCTGGCTAAGTTTTGCGCAGCCATAACACCCAGGACTGCAGGTTAGTGGAGGCATGGTGAGTGGAAAAATAGTCTGCGCTTCCCACCGATTAAAACGATCCGATAAAAAAACTTCCAGATTATTAATAAGTTAGTGGTGTTAAAAATCGGTTAAAACCAGTCTTTAAAAAGGTTTAAAACAAGTTAAAAACCGTGCTTCATAGGGAGCCAGTCTTGGCGGGGCTGACAGACGCTGATGCATGCGCACACAGCTCCTAGCAAGGTAACCTGGCTGGGTCTAGCGAACCTCTATATAAACTCAAAGTGAGACTGAATGTCAGCTCTTTATCATTATGTATTTTCCTCCTGACATGTTCAACATTTCAGCTTAAAACGTAGGATGAGCCGTTTTAATGGCAGTACATACGTTACTGATGGATGGCAACAGTGAGTTTATATAGAGGTTCACAAGACTCAGGTTTTATTTAGATAGTCCACTTCTGCATATATATACTATTTTATATATATATATATATATATCCTTTTTTGGATAGGACAGAGATGATTTGATGAAATAAACCCTTTGAATTTACTTTAAAGGTACGTTCTGGGCATGATGTGCTTGTTGGGCAAAAAAAAACACTGAAGTTTTTTTGTGGAGCGAAATATAAAAGGATGCCTGGAAGCTTCCTGCTCCCCCCTCCAGCAAACCATCAAATGTTTGCCAGTCGCTGAAGCAGAAATAGATTTGGACTGGAGACAGCTCATCTCAAAAAACACGCTCTTCTTCTTCCAAAGGAGACTGTCAGAGTCACTTTTAAAAGTTTCTCTTGCTCTACTTTAAGCCGCTTCTTTGACACTTTCACATTATTATTTTTTTCAGAACCCTCTTAAATTGGTGTCCAGCTGTCTGAAGGCATATTCAGTCCCCTGACGTCTCTAAAATGTGCTACATTTTCAAACTAATTTTTTCCTATGGCTATTAGAGTATCCCTTTCAAATCTCTCATCATCATGTTTCTTTGTTCGCTTTCTCCCTCACAAAGCTTGTGCAACTTGATGACACATTTTCACACCTCATTTATTCTCACCGCATGCATAATACACTCTTAATTGCCCCATTTATCTACAAGTGATTAGGGCATATTATTGTCTTCGTCTTAGGCCATCTTTCAGCGTATCCGGTCATCACTGCTGCCGCTGAGAAGTCTCAATTATTAGTTGTAAAGAGGGACTCATCTGTGAGAAAGATGGATGTAATCAGTATCATTCTACACCCTCATAATTTGCCTGTAAAACTTGCAGAATAGAAGAACTGTAGGGGAAGTTTGAGTCAGACTATCGGTATTGAATACATTTCAGGGGTATAATAAATCTCTTGGTTTGTGATGAAGACAGAATTTTATTGAAAAGGTGAAGCATAATATGTTTTAAAGCTATAAAACCACAGTTCATATACAAGACAAAACTAGAGCCAATATATTTTTTTCAGGATAAAACAAATGACAGGGTATTGGATCCACAAGGATGTGACAAGATGAGATTTTAGCAATACTTTTGGGAATCTACTTACTGAAACCAACTAATAAAAATGGTGTTTTAAAGATTCTGTAACCAGGGAATATTCCAGTCTAGGTTTGTTGCGACTCAATATCATATTTTTATGATTCATAAAATCTGAGGTGCATCCAATGCCAAAATACAATGATAATGCAAATGTCCATTTTTCACAAATAAAATAAAATGAAGTTTACATTAATCTCAGACTATGTGTTCGGATCTCTTTTCAGTGTACAATTTTCGAGTTCAGATTTGAACACTCTGATCCTCTATCTGCACTATGTTTTTCTTAACGGACACTTTCTGTCTTATTTGCAATTCCCATCCACATGCAGGCAGAGGTTTTGGTGAGGAAAACTAACTAAAATGCTCTCCAAAGTGAAGATAAAAAAATTTTTTTTTTGCTGTATTCATATGCACGAGAAATATTATGAATAGCAAATTATGACATATTACTTGACATACAGACTCAGTTTTCACATGCCCACTATTGCTTTCTTTGATAGAAAGCACACAGCAATAAATGCTGAAGAGCTCGTTTTCAAGCTGGTGACGTTACTGGTATCTCATGGCACATCAAAAAACAAAAGGAGGATAAATACTGATGTTCAGTGTTTGTCTTTACAGTACAAATTGTAAGTTAAAAATTTGTTGTTTTCCCTTTAATGGAGAAAAAAACCCTGTTGAACTTGAAGTATTTTTAATTTAAATATGTACAGGTTTATTTTTTGCAACAAAACATTTATAAATAAGTAACCAGCAAAGCGGACAATTTGAAACTTTGTGTTTTTTTTTAAATAACAGTTAGATTTTAATTTATTTAAAATATCTTCATCTTTATGTTATGAGAATTTTTGTGTTGCATTTGTTTGGGAAAAAGACTTTAATATTTTTGAAATGCATTTTGCACAATACATGTTTTGCTGCAATGTATCTGGAAATTGGGAACGTTCATAAACTGTCGTTTTGACATATATATAAAGGAAAAGATATCGTTACCGCACATGCATATATATATATATATATATATATATATATATATATATATATATTATACTTAAAGTATTGTCAGAGAAAATTTGTGATAACATGCAAATATTGTTGACTATTCTAAATAGTATGTGAGAATAATATGTGAGAATATAGAATTTGCTTTTGGTCAAAAGCACTGCTTGTACTGTAATTTTGAAGATTATAAAGTAGCAGTCTAAAAAAAAAAGATAAAGAAGAAAAGGGTAAATTTATGTCTGTTTTCCACAGCAGGGGTGCACGATTTTGACAAAAAACCTAATTGCGATTTTTCTGACAAATATTGCGATTTCGATGCAATTTTCGATTTTTACTTTCGAAACTTTTAAGTGCATAAAACTAAAATTATGAATGAAATATATTGTTACTTTTACAACACAGTCTTGTACAACTTGACACACATGCGAACAAAATACAATAACCTAAAAAATAGGGCCCTCTTCTGGCTTTTGTCTGCTGTTGAACCTGAAAAATCTAGTATAAACTACGTAGTGATTGAGGTAATGAGATTGTTCAATGCTTCGTGATTTTTAAATACCTGAACCTAAATACAAAAGAATAATAAGACATAATGGAAATTAACTTAAACAGGTAGCTAATTTTTTTTTTTGGACGAATCTTTGCCATTGAAAAATAGAAAAGGAACTCTTATTAGATTTAGATTTACAATTAGAAAACAAAATCTTCTGCAGTCCACTCCCATTTACTAAACATGAAACTGTTATATTACACACATTTTAAAATAAATGACAATAACAATTAAAAACAAGACTTTATCCAGCCTTCTGCAAGATAAGACGTAGTAACCCGACAGTAGGGTTGCCAACTCCCAGCAAAAAGAATAAGGAACCACCCCCCACCCTCCGCCTCATGATGCTTGATCGAACTAATTGACTTTAATTTAATGCACGTGTAAAACAAATGCACAGAAATGAATTATTTTTCTATAATAATTAAATAGATTCAACATCTTTCTTTGATAGAACTGCAGACTGCACAGATGGTACCTTCCCGAAGGAACAAGTACTATAGCGTAGTAGGATATATACTGTATTAGACTTAATATTAGCTGTATACGATAAAGGATTTATGACCACTACATCCAATTGGTTGTAAGAGTCAGATAATTATTTATTATAAGCTAAATATTTTAAATGAGAATAAGAAAAGTATGTATTTGTGCCCCCCTTTTCCTGTTAATGCCCTACCTGGCCCCGGGCAAAACTTTGCTAGAGCCGCCCCTGAACAGCTACCAGCTGTCAGCTCAAAAATGATCCTGGTGTTATTTGTCCCTCTGAAACAGTTAATAATGTCCCTTCAACTCATTCATGTCACCTTAAAGGTAAACGTGTTTCTCCATCACCTGTTCAGCTCTGATGATTCAGTAAGAACATCTCCTGGTTTCATCTTCATGTTTCCATCTCACCACATATCGAAACCGATATCATGACCAGCAGCTGATACGGCTGTGGCTCCAGCAAACATCAGAAAGTAATATTAAATCAATTCTAATAACAGTTTATCAAGCTTAAACGCGCTGCTGTTGTTTAGCGCAACACCCGCTGGTTTCCTCTATCTGCTAAAAGTCCGCAATAAACAAACAGAAGTGGGACTGTGACAGAAAAGCCGATCAGCTGATCATTGATCAGTTTCATGATTGAAGGAGCAACAGAAGAGGGAGGGGAGAGAATGAGAGAAGACGAGGCAGCTGCGCAGCGTAAAGACACAGAATAACTCCAGCTTTTTGTCTATTCTTCATTCTAGCTGAAATACGGGACAAATCTCGTTCCTTCTCACCTTAATACGGAACGCGTAATATTTTCTCTGAATACGGGATGATTCCGTTTTTTACGGGACTGTTGGCAACCTGAGCGCGGCAGCGGAGAGAAACTGACAGCAGAGATCTGCAGCCAGGTTCCTCTCCCGCTACCCGCTGAGAACAGTGAGAAATACATTCTGCTTTCACATTGAACAAGTCGCCAAAAGTCTCTAGCAACACATGGAAAAGCCGCTAGATTTGTCACTAGTCACTTTTTAGAAAAAAATGGCTAAATATAGTGAAAAAGTCGTCAAGTTGGCAACACTGCTCTGTATACAAGCTTTTTTCCCATCACCGTTTCTGATTGGCCAGCAAGCCAGACTCAACCATTTTGATTGGTGAATAGGTTTGTCACTCAAATGTCAGGGGCGGGAAAAAAACCTCAGCCTTCTGAGGTTAGGTTATTGCAGGAGTTAAAACCTCAATATCGATGCGATAAAGGTTAATCGTTCAGCCCTATTCCACAGCCAACTCACTTTGTGCTCACTCCGCTTTCTATTAGACCTCATTAATGAGCAGAAGATGTTAATAAAGAAGAGGAAAGGGTAAATTATGTCAGAGAAAACATGCTTGAATTGTTTTTGGAGCCCCTTTACCCTGGCACTGCTTAAGCCAAACTCAGGATCTTGCTCGTTTGAATTTTGAAGTAATTAATATTGAATTTATTGCACCCTTCTGATATTGCGGCATTTTTGTATTGGAATCCCAGATACAATGTAGACATTTTCCTTTTTTTTCAAAAATGGAGAAAATAATTATTTATTTATTCTATTACTGCCTGAACTTATTTGCAATTATTTATAAATAAAAAAATATTTGCATTTTTGATATCAAGCAGGTGCTTAATAATCTAGAGATCATAATTTTGAATGTAGCCATGTACAATATGTATAAAATTGTCAACATTTGGGATATTTAGGCAAAAGTTTAGATCTCAGGTATATGTATATCTCGTGATTTTGTTGTTATTGCTGAGACGGTGAAACAGACCTTAGAAATTGAATGACATCTTTCCTACAATAGTTTTTCCATCAACACAATCTTTCAAATAACGCTTAATTCTCTAGAATCACAACCAAATGTAGTTTACTTTTTTGCCACGAGATGGCAAGAAAGTGCTATCAATACGAATATTCATGTGTGTGTAAAATGCATTGACAGGCATCTCACCTGTATTTAGACTAAAAGCAGTTTAAGGCAAATGTATGGCAATAGGCTAAACTAATGAAAAAGCTGTGAAATTGATCTTTATTTCAGTACCAAGACAGATGCTAGCTTTCTTATTGTGAGTGACAAATGGTTAGCCAATCGCAGTATTCTCACATCCCTTACAAATGGTTTGTGTTTTATTTATTGCCTGCTCTTCTAAGTAATGCCAGATTGATTTTCTATCAACTGAGCCACCGTGGCTCCGTGGTTGTAGGTTTGATTTCACCCCAAGCTGCCTACTGTAATTGAACCCCAAGCGACTTACTCTAAAGCTCTTTGAGTGGTCAGTATTAACTAAAATTGAATTATTTAACACTTAAAAAAAATTTTTTTCAACCCTGTCAACATAACACACTGGGTCAAAAACTAGATCCTGTTTTTTTTTTTCAAAATAAGAGCCTGACACAGAACAAACAGGCTGTCAAGCATAAAGTACTCTACTTTATACTTGGGTCTTTCTATGTAATAATACCGTACATTTACTACAGTATGCAAAATCACTTGCTAACAATAACTACAAAACACTTCTTGGGACAGTCTTTGATGAAAGATATTGTAAAATTTTATTATCGCTGTAAAACAAGAACACCAGCAAATGGGGTTATCGTGTTTAGAGGGGTTGGAATGTGACATTGCCTCGTGACATGCTCCTACCAGTCCTAAACTGACCTCTCCGTCTGCTATATGGAGAGAGCTAACTCGTGGAGACGCAGACTACGCATAGGGCATTTCACCCCAGGAGATTCCAGGCAAGGACTGCTGTAGCACTCCCGTGCCTCTGCCACAATGTGGAGTTCAGCCTTGGGCTTCTTGCATCCAGTCTCAGCGGTGTGAGTCATTTCAAACCGCCAGCTGCGCTGTCACAATGTGCCTACAGGTCTCTCTCTGCCTGGAGTGACATGACAAGCATCTGGGAGAAAACATCTCTAAGGCTGATACGTCACATAGTCAGTGAGAAACAAGCGCAAGCCTAACTTTTTTGCTAATTTAATTAAAGTAATGAATATTGGTTTATATTTTCCACATTATGCACTCCTTCAACTTTCATAATGACAATGTAGAACTCTTGAAACAAATTATATTAAAATTTTACCTGCAGGATTGTCAGACTGATTGTGAAACTGAGGCAAACACTTGTATATTCATAGGAAACCCTACTGAGATAAATACTCAAAGCAACTGGCAGAATGTTTGCTCTGATTCTCCTTTAAAATTACCTTATCTCACTACCAATGTTGCCACCCTGGGAGTTTAGTAAACATGTTATTCTGTCCATCATGGTTAGAAGAACCCAATAATGCTTAGAGTTGAGGGATATTCCTCAACAACGAAACTCTCCCATAGATGACATTTCTTTCCCAGTCTCTCTCTTAATGTTCAATCATGGAGAAAAAGATGAAGTCTGGCAAATTCATCTTCACAGAGCCATGTACATGTGGTTAATGTGGATCTATTACACAGTGGAATCCTTCACTGTTTAAAAGATGTTATAGAAAATCTAGTTGGTCACAGCTTTTGAAATACAAAGAGAAAACAAAGAGAATCATGAAAAATTTTCACTGTGGATGTGTGACTGATGAATGAAAAGGCTGACAAGTGTTTTTTTCCATCCAACACACAGCTCAGTCAATGACAAGCTACAATCAGACACGCAGCTGCATTGACAGAGTAACAGCAAAACAGATTACAGGGACTATTTGTTGGCAAACCAAATACACAAATCCAATCACACTGCTGCCTTGGAGGTCACCGTAGACCTCCGTTCACCTATTTGCACATGACGAGCAGGGATTATGGAAGGATACATGACTCTTTCAGTGTTGCTGGGATTTACCATTCTCTTCTGGAAAATTAGGCAATGTGCAACTTTGCTTATCTGTACAACAAAAGCTGCTCTGCACCATCATTGGTTGGCCCACCTGCCAATCACAATTATTAGCTTCCAGAATTTGAGTTCAGGATGACTGTTATGCCGTGTTCACACCGCCCAAAGCTTCAACGCCAAAAGCGGCAAGATTACATGTTAAGTCTATGGTAGAGGCTGTCAGAGGGCCATCAGAGTCTCAGCGCCACTTTATGCACGTCAACTTTTCACGCTTTTGCCGCTTTACAAGCTTCAAAGCGGCAAAAGCAAGAAACGCAACAGTTCAGCTAGCTGAACTTTCAGGAGTCGGTCCCTGAGCGTCAACCAATCACTGTAGTGACATCACTACAGTGAGACGCTCTGATTGGTTGGGCGGGCTTTGTAAGCTTTACAAGGATCAGGCTTTGCAACCATCAGGCTTAAAAATGTACAGGCGCCAAACTACTGGCTTTGTGAGCGTTGTTTGACGCTCATAAAGCCTGCGGTGTGAACGCGGCATTACAGACTAATGCTTACTTTAGTTGTTTTGGGCTGTTTAAGCTCCTCAGAAAACTTTGTCTGTGTGTGGAACAAATAGTAAGTGAATAATGTTTGAAGGTTTAATATTAGTTCTTCAATGATAATTTCTAATTAATAAGTTGAGCTGTAATTAATATATCATAGGAAGTTGCATGTTAACATGACAAATGTTAAAGAAGATTAATGGCAAGTTATGCAGCTTTGTCTATTATGTATATCCATATTTAGTATCTCTTTTCTTTAAGTTACTGAAGTTATTCTTGGCAACTGCAATTTAGTTTAGTACTAATTATTACCTTGCACAGGTAATATGTGAACTTTGGGTTGTATTTGTGCTTTATAGAACCATACACAAAGGAAGTGTAATGTGTAATAAAGAATAACTTAAACAAATCTACTAAAAGAAAAGTAAAGCTGCATCTTTAATCGGATGCATGCAGCTTTCCACACAGAGTAACTAGTCTTTAGTTCAGTGCTTGTGACAAATCCACAGCCATCACGGCACCCTGTGCCATCTGCTGGTGTGCCATCAAACTTTCCTGCAGCGCTCTGCGTACCTCATTTGCCCTACCTACCATCCCTTATATAAGCTGTTGGTGTGCCAGCCAGCTTTTTTTTTCTTCAACGCCCCCCTATTGCTTTAACCCACTGTTTCCAGGAAGTGGAAAAGACACAAGGCACATGCGTGCTTGTGAGGTAATAGATAGAAATGGAGAAGACTGAAAGACCGAAAACAGGTCTGCTAAGGGGCTCCAGCATATGGTGCCAGTGACAGTATCACTGAGTTAGGAGCTTCCTGGTGGCTGCACACATGACTGAAAGATGGCTCATACCCAAACCCCACAAACCTTATAACAAACCAACGCCACACAACACACACATATTCAGTTTGAGTGTCTCTGGCTCATCCTACCTCATAATCAGTCTCCCCACTCTTTGCGCCTGCCTGATCCGATCCATCTCTCCAGAGAAAAGGAGTTGGAGGGAGAGGCAAAGGTAAGGAGCAGGATTATGCAGTCAGTTACTGCCTCACCGCAGCTCTGACTGACAGCTGCTTTCTGTCAGGTGTGCTGCTGTTTCTGTGAAGAGAGGAATCTGCTGCTCAGCATTTATTACTGTATGTGGTGAGCAGTTGAATGATGTCAGATGTGATTGGTTTTTAGAAACAATTAAGTAACTCTTCCCCATTTGTCATTTAACAGCAGGAATTTTTAGTGTTTCTTCCCTTTAAAAATAAGAAGCTACACACATAGAATCAAGATGGTCAAAGATGTAGCAATTCAGTTTAGAGCAGATCCAGTGCCAGAGGAATTTAGCTGGGGGGGCTGTGGCTTATTCTGGGGCGGCCCAGTAAACAGTCTTTGTATTTAACCCCTCAGCATTTTTACATCTACATATTAGACATTATTGGAAAGCTAAGATTCTTAAGATCCCAATGACGTATTCCAATCAAAGATACAATCATAACTGTAGACACAGTAATCGCTTTTGTCAAACCACTCGGAAATGAAAGATAATGTGCAACTCACCGTTGAAAGCCACATATCATTGACAGAACAGGACCATCTCGAACAAAAACTGTATTCTTACATCCACAAGGGTCCGATTAATGTCCTCCAATCAAACAGCTTGTCAACAACAAGTCTTACATCCACAATCCAACATAAGCTGGCGATGTAAACCTTTGTCATTTTCTTCCTTGTGTGTGGATCTAAAATTTTAATTTTAGCTACTCTTACCCTGCTCAACAAAGCCTAAAAATAACACAGCACTTTTCTTCTTCTTTGTTATGTTTATTGGTGCCTGGCAAACAGCAAATTGGTGCATTACTGCCACCAACTGGTATGGAGTGTGGACCAGGATGTTACTCAAGGTTGCATTTCGCTCTCTGCTTGTGCTAGCTTTGCTAAGTTTTTAATAAGCCAAATTCTAATGTCTGTTTTGGCATACAACTGTATCAAAGTATCTTTTTTACTGCCTCCAAAAGTCACAATTAATAGCCTACACCACCCTCTGTTGGTTGTCTGGGGTCAATACATTGCATGGTTGCAACTTAATTTACACACCCATTGGCGCCTGGGCCTGGTTTAAAGGCTGGAGCTTAAAGAACTATTTAATTCATTTGTTTTAGTTTTTCTTCAAGGGGTAGTGCAGTTTTTCTTCTTCAGAAAGTCATACATCTGCTGTGAGTGGAATACATTGTATCATGAATGTTCTAAAAATAAGATTCTAGAATAAGAATCTACAAGCCATGTATCATTTTTCTTTCCCTTCCCACTTATCCATTGCTCTGTATTGGTCTATTATTTAAAATGGGAGGAAAAAACATTTACAAATTTGCAGCTGTAAAATGATCAAATTTGGAAAGTTCCAGTGATATGAATAGTCTAAAACTTTATTATACTTTTTTTTTTTTTATATAAAGTCTAAAAGGAATAGGTTTATGTTCTTATTTATTTAATTAAATGTCTTGTTATTCAAGACTTCATCTGTAGCTCTGGGTCTGCCTTTTTGGTGTTGAGTGATTGAGGATTAGTGCATTTCCTGTTACATAGCATCACCAGGACATGTGCTCCTCCTTTTACCGCAAGCTGTTTCTGGGATCAAATGTGGCATTTTGAGCACCCTCTGTTGGTTTGGTCTTTGCAAGTGCATCCCTTAGAGATTTGTGTTTGTAATTTTTATGCTCAAATGGGAGATATTGTGACAGATATTTCTCTGCACATGTATCCACTGTTGTCTTTGGGTCATGATTCCAGAGTGATTTTATCATTTGCCTTTTATCTGCATCCTTCTTCTTTTTTTTTCTTCTTACCAGCTCCACAGCCCTACTCACTCCACCTGAGCCTGAATGTAATATTCACGATAGTATCGGATAAAGCCAAAGTCATGCAGGAGGCACACAGGAGGATCTAGAAAAAGCTTGCATTACCTCAGTGTATGCATGAGGGCTCAGAGAGAGCATAGATGTGCACACTCGCTGAATGTGAAACCTAAGATGGGTTTTACCTCTCACTCCTTCTGTTCACAGGCTTTACATAAAACTCCATATTTTTGGTGGCAAGGAGGCACTTAACTGGAGTTTTTTTTAAATCTGTTTAACTGTAAAAATTTAATCCATTCATTCATTAATGTCACAGTAATTCATTAATGTCAAAAGTCACATCTACAAGGAATAATTGGACTATGTAGATTTTCTGCTTTAGTCTGAAACAACATACCTATATATTTTTTATATAAATAAATATAGAGTTCAGGATTTTGGCAATATTGCACAGGTAAAATATATGATACTTAATGGATGGATTATCAACAATAATGAAACCAAAGTATTTTGTACTAGAGGCCAGATTAGTCTAATCTAGAATAATTATATGTTAATGAGGCGCTCATGTCCACAGAACAACCTCAGTCTTGCCTGAATCCAGAGAAAAAAGTTAAGAGCCATTTAAGCCTTTTTGCCTTTTAAACATGTTTGCAGTCTGGTTTTTTGGCCGGATGGATAAGTATTGCTCAGACTCAAATGCAGATCCATAGAATATTAGTTCATGTTGCCTCATAACATAATCTGACAAAGCAAATACAGCAAAAAATATTGTTCTAAGCATTTATTTCTATTCAACTCTGTGACTTAGCTTGGTTTAAGAAGAACATTTACAGCTTTAATGAACAAATTCAAATCAAACTAAGGACGTTTCTATTGTTTCATTTCAGATTAGATGTATTCAATTAAACTCTGAGATCATACACAAGTCCAGTATCTGAGGCTAGGAGGACTTGGTGGGCAACTTTCAACAGTCATTATTTTGTCATAATTATTTTCTATATATTGACCAAGATATAACTCTATCAATGTTTTTGAAATAAAAAGATTACAAGAAAAGACCAATAAACTAATGCAGTGTTTACCTTATGCTGTAATACGATAATTCATGGTTAAATACAGCTTCGTTATTAGGTCTTTGAAAAGATAATATGTATAATGTTTTGTATATATGTATAATCTAAGAGTAAAAATATAAGACAAAAGGTAGAAAAAAGATTTCCCTGAGGCTGTTTTTGGAAAGAAAATTATGCTGGTTGCAGTGATTGAGTACTCGAGTCCTGGACTTTGACTGATGTCCTGACTCCAGTCACATTTAAGGGACTTGTGACTTGATTTGAGCAGCACGCCGATGCCTTGCACTTGGACTCTGTTATATTAGGTCAGATTAGTGGACATATTTAACAACAACTTCCCAAAGCCTTTGTAAGTGTACGGGTGACATGTTAAATATTTATTGTCTTTAAATCTATTTTAAGCATGTTTTATTATTTTGCACATGCTATTGTGTTAGTTTGGTGATGGTGTAGGGGCATTGAGTAGAGGTTGCCGTTATTCTAGTTTTATAATCTACATTCTACTATCTTATTTTTGACTTGCTCTCAGTTGATAATGACTTGACTTGGACTGGAGAATTATTTTTGGGACTTGAACTCAAACTTGGACTGTAGGACCTAGCAACTTGACTTGGGCTTGACTTGGACTAATCCTATGTAGCTTAGACTTGCGCTTGGACTCAAACATTAAGGATTCAAGTGTGACTTGGACTCGAAAGAAGGTGACTTAACTACAACACTAGCTGGTTGTGCAGAACATTTGTAAATATATACAGTATGTTCATTTGCCAGACCTATTCTAACCATAGACAACTAGACACAACTGCAGTAATAAGTAAAGTATTTTAGCTAAGCACTTCTACAGCCCAGGGGCAGAAATTGGCCGTATGCTACATTAATAACCAATTACATTAAAGAAATTTTCAATGTTTGTACAATAATTTGAAAATGTCCCAGTCATTTTGTGTCTTATTTTGTCAGGTATGTTTTTGTGTCAGCTTATTTTGATGTAAACATAAAGAAATTAAACATTTTCTATAAAACATGTAAAATCCGTGGTGTTCTTCTGTATCAGAATGGGGTTTATTATTTTGCCTGTGTCCTCATCACCATGTGTATTTTTTCTCACTAATTTTTCTGCAGTTGAAAGTTCAGTGCCCTACCCACAGTGTATGAGTGCCTCCAAGCAGTTAAATAATTAGATACCTGAATTATTTATAAAGTAGGTCAGAGTTTGATGGAACATTCAGAATCCTGAGGGTAAGTGAATCTTTACCAGTGCAGACTGAGTGACTGCATTATGTAGCATGAGATGAAGTAATGTTACCACTGGGTCAGTGCTGTGAAATTTGAGTAGGGTCTTTAAAAACAGCAGTTAGAAATGTTGAGACTCATTACCCTGAAAAATACTTAACTTTCTGTGTAAACATAGTTTGAAGTAAAATAAAAAAAGATGGATAAAAGCCACAGCAGCTTCTGTGTCTTTATAGTTGATTCAGTCTGACATTAAAAGCAGACTTTCCTCTCATCTTCTGCACTGACAGCATTAAACTCCTCCTGTTTCTCAATCCCTAAGCAATGACAACAAATCAAATCAAATCAAATCAAACTTTATTTATAAAGCACTTTTCATACAAGAAGTTGCATCACAAAGGGCTTTACAGATTAAAATGACCCCACATAAAACCACCTTCCCTTCCCTCCCCCACAGATTTAAAAGCACAGTCACAGTTATACCCCCCAACCCAACTCCCATGCACACACACAGTTAAAAGAAAAAGTAAAAAAGGACATTGGGCCGAGTGAAGATGAACCATGCAAGGAAACGCCGTCAGAGGAGCCATCTGCCCCGGCAGCGGTAGATTAACAGCAGCAGCCGAGGCACCGACACAGGGCACCCAGTGGAGGCAAGGCCAAGACCCCCACCTCCACCCAAGCTCCACCTGGAGAGCACCCAGGGAGCCACAGCCGACCACCGCTCCCGGGGCAGAGGGCTCCCACAGAGGAAACACAGGAACGGGGATTAAGATAAATTAAAGTATAAAAATAAACAGTAAATTAATGTGCTAAGATTAAATAGTAAAACTGATAAAAAATATAATCATATAAAACATGCAGAGCAATTAAACAGACAGTAATAAATAATAATCAGTTAAAAGCTAGGCTATACAGGTGAGTCTTGAGCCTGCTCTTAAAAACATTAACGTTCTCTGCAGCCCTGAGGTCCTCTGGCAGCCTGTTCCAGAGGTGAGGGCCATAAAACTGGAAAGACGCCTCGCCATGCGTGTGTGTCCTGACTTTTGGGGTGACAAGGAGACGGCTGCCAGAGGAGCGCAGAAACCGCGAAGGTTTATATGGTAAAAGCAGTTCAGAGAGATCAAAAGGCCCAAGACCATTAAGACACTTAAAAACCATTAAAAGAACCTTAAAGTTGATCCTGAAATATACGGGGAGCCAATGCAATGATTTTAAGACCAGTGTTATGTGCTCCCGCCTCCTGGTCTTCGTCAGGACTCGTGCTGCTGAATTTTGTAGTAGTTGTAAACCTGATATACTCTTTTTGGGAAGACCAGAAAGCAGGGCATTACAGTAATCAGTTCTACTGGAGATAAAAGCATGCATCAGTGTCTCCGTATTGGCCCGAGAGTGAATGGGGCGGACTCTGGCGATGTTTTTTAGTTGATAAAAACCTATTTTAGTAATATTTTTTATGTGAGGAATAAAAGTCAGCTCAGAGTCAGAAAATAACGCAGAGGTTCTTCACTTGTAAAGAGGGATTAAAAGACAGTGATTGTAGTTTTGGTAAAAGTTTCTCTCTCTGAGCCTCAGGACAGATGACTAAAACTTCAGTTTTGGCCTGGTTGAGCTGGAGAAAGTTTTATGCCATCCAGGATTTAATTTCTAAAATCCAGTTAAAAAGTGCATCCATTGGCCGTGTGTTATCGGGAGACATGGAGATTTACAGCTGTGTATCATCAGCATAACTGTTAAAGTTGACTCCATGTCTTCTTATGACGCTACCAAGAGGGAGCATATACAGGTTAAAAAGCACTGGGCCTAAAATTGAACCCTGGGGTACACCACATGTAATCCTATGGACCCTAGAGGAGCAGGTATCTAAACTTCCCATAAAAGTCCTGTCTGTGAGATAGGATGTAAACCAATTGTGAATAGCACCAGAGAGGCCAATCTGTTTTAAACAGGTTATAAGAATAGTGTGGTCTACTGTATTGAAGGTAGCGCTTAGATCCAGTAGAACCAACACTGTCACCCTCTGTGCATCATAGTTTAATCTAAAATCATTTAAAATCTTTAGAAGGGCCGTCTCTGTGCTGTGGTTCACCCTAAAACTAGACTGAAATTTCTCCAGGACATTGTGCTCATTAATAATATCATTAAGTTGAATTTTAAAAAAATTTCCAAAATTTTGCTTAAAAAAGGTAAGTTAGATACCGGTCTAAAATTGTTAAAATCATTAAAATCTAAATTGCTCTTCTTCAACAGGGGCCTCACTACCGCCCCTTTAAAGGCGGCAGGAAAGACCCCCGTCTGAAGGGAGCAATTCATCATGGTTAAAATATCATCTCTAAAAGATCCATAAAATTGCTTAAAAAAGGAAGTGGGAATCGGCTCCAAAACACATGTGGTGGGCCTCACTGAGGAGAAAACTTTATCAAGAGTCCCAGCTTCTGCCAGGACAAAACTGTCCAGTGTTTCCTCTGGTAGAGACACACACTCAGATTTGTCTAAAACCATGTTACTCTGAGAAGATAAAATCTTACATCTGATGGTGTCTACCTTCCCTCTGAAGTGGTCCGGGAACTCCTCACAAAGAGTGTTTGAGGGGGTTTTAGGAAATGCAGTAGTAGCTCTGTTAAAAAGTTTATCAATGGTGGAAAAAAGGATTTTGGAATTATTTTTATGTTTCGAGATGATTTTGGAGAGGTATGAATTTCTTGAATTTCTTACTGCATTGTTGTATAATTTGAGAAGATCTGTGTAAATTTGATGGTTTATTGTGGTTTTACTTTTCCTCCATTTTCTCTCTACTGCCCTACAATTTCTCTTCATTTTTCAGAGGTTTTCATTTTTCCACGGCGTTGCAGCTTTAGATTTTAAACTTTTAACTTGTAGTGGAGCAAGCGGGTCAAGAGTGGACTGAAGCCTTCTGTTAAAATCCTTGACAATAAAATCACAGGGGGCAGGTAAAACAATAGGAGGATTCTTTTTAAAAATTTCCAGAAAACCAGCAGCCACTTCAGGGCTTAGATGGCGCTTCCTGACAGTTCTTACAGAGGTCTCCTGCTGAATAAAACTGGTGATGTTAAAAAACACACAGTAGTGGTCAGAGACAGCCAAGTCAACAACAGAGGACACACGGGTGGACAGGCCATGCGTGATGACCAAGTCCAGGGTGTGTCCTTTGTTTTGAGTCGGCTGCATGACATGTTGGCTAAAATCCATATAAGTCAGGATGTTTAAAAAATCTGTTGATAAAGGATCTAAAAGGTTATCTATATGTAGATTAAAATCACCAGCTAAAATGATCCTTTCAAAGGAGTTGTGCAAAATTGATAAAAACTCTGAAAATTCTTGAATAAAAAGTGCACTCTTTTTAGGAGGCCTATAAATTGTGACACATAAAATCTGAGGAGTGCTAAAAACATTTGCATTATATTCAAAAGTAAAATAGTTATCAAATACAACAGGTTTGGCGGAAAGTGTTGATGAACTTATAAAAGCAGTTCCGCCTCCCCTTTTGCTACTCCTCGTAGAACAAGTGAAGTTAAAATTAGGTGGGGAGCCCTCTGTAAGAACAGGGGCATCTGCACTCAGCCAAGTTTCTGTTAAAAATAAACAATGAAGATTATGGTCTAAAATCAGATCATTTATTATAAAAGTTTTGTTCAGCAGAGAGCGAACATTAAGAAGTACCATATTAATAGTGATTAGAGATGAAGGGACTGTATGATTTACTGAAAGTGGGGCTTTTGGCAACTTTTTGAGATTATTTGGATTGCATTTGTTTGGTTTATGATTTTTAGTCCGCTCTCTGCTGATAATAACAGGTATGAATGAGGTAGAGCAAGGTCCAAGTCCAGTATGTGAGTTACTGTTAAAATCAGGGGTGAGTTCATAGGAGCAGGGACCATTTGCACATCAGGATGTGGCGGAGGAATCAGAGAGGGCAGGGGCAGCTGTGGCCAGTGTAGTTGAAAAGGGGGGGGCGTGGACATGCAAGGCTCAATGTCAGTGTACAAGTGCCTTGTCTATTTAGATGGAGCCCATCTGGTCCAAACAGGTGCTTCCTGCCCCAAAAAATGTTAAAATTGTCTATAAAACCAATATTGTGAACAGCGGTGATGGAGGAGAGCCAAGTATTAAGGGATAAAAGTCTGCTAAAACGGCCAATTCCTCTGCCGATAGTGGGAGTGGGGCCAGAAATAAAAACAGAGACGTGTGTTTTCTAGAAGATTAAAAATGTGAATAAAATCACGCTTCAGGAGCTCAGTCTGCTGTTTATAAATGTCAATGGTGCCAGCATGATTCACAACTTTACTCACAGATTTGTGATGATCAATGAGCTGCAGGATCTGTTCGGTAATGTCCGTGACGGTGGCTCCAGTGAAACACAGTGTAAGGGCTCCTCTCATCCTCACGTTTCTGATGATAGAGTCCCCGATGATGAGTGTGGTGGGCGGCGGGTCTGCAGGTGGATGTTTGCGCTGGGCAGAGGATCGTTCACCATCCAGGACTTGCTGTATGCCAGGTGTAGAAGCTTCCCCAGGACTGTAGCGATGTTTAATCGGTGCCGATGGCTCGTTCCGTGGGTTCGGGGTGAAGTGGAGCACTCCTCGGCGAGTTCTGGCTGCAGCCCAGGGTTTGGCGCGACGTGGGGGGCTGCGGGAGTCCGGCTGTTGCTCCTGCTGCTGGGAGGGATTAGGCGGCGCTCCTACGGAGCTACGGCGACCAGGGGCTGTCAGAGGAGGGAAATCCGCATCCAGGGCGCTGAAACGGTTTGATAGAGACAGGCAGGTTGGAGGAGAGCGGTGGCGGCTGCTCCAAACGCCTCCACCGCGGCCTGGCCCAGCCGTTAACCGGGCACCCTGTAGCACCGGAGTGGAGCTGATGGGGGCTTTTGGTTTAGCCCCCTGCTGGAACCAGCGGTCCTCCTCTGCTGCAGATGTTACGCGGGCGTTTGGCACCCCGAGTCCGCCTGGAGGCCCAGCGATGGATCCTCCCCCCACAGCTTTGCCGGGCTGGCAGGGAATGGTGTCCGCCAGCTGTGCACTGCTGGCGGCAGCGAAAGTCCGGCCGAAGATGATGTCCACGTCGCGCTCATGGTCCTGGATTTGGTGGAGTGTTGAGATCCTCTGCTCCAGTTCCAGAACCCTCTGGCTAAGTTTTGCGCAGCCATCACACCCAGGACTGCAGGTGAGTGGAGGCATGGTGGGAGGGAAGTAATCCGCGCTTCCCACCGATTAAAACAATCCGTTAAAAAACGTCCTGGTTATTAATAAGTCAGTGGTGTTTAAAAAAACGTTAAAACCGGTCTTTAAAAAGGTTTAAAACCAGTTAAAAACCGTGCTTGATAGGGAGCCGGTCTTGGCGGGTCTGACAGACGCTGACAGACGTTGACGCCACACAAAATCAATAGATTTGTCTGTGAACAGCAGTTTAATAGCTTTAACATGTCTCAGGGAATACATTTCAATCTACAACTGGAAAAAGAAGAGGGGCTAATTCAAAAAAACAACGGTCCCCTTACAGATTTAAATCTACATGTCATCCTCAGTGTCATTCACTTTGAAGCTGATTCCCGAAGCAGACTCTGGAGGCGCGTTTGACAGACAGTGATCCTACAACATCTACCGCTCTAGTGGAGATGAGTGACTCAGGTGCTTGTGAGGCCGTATCACTGCCTGTCAGGGTCACATTAAGTCTCTCTTGTGTGAAATGGATTTGTTGTGCTGCTGCCTGCAGATGTGAAAGGCCAAGTAAACTTAATTCATTCAAAAAAGCTGAACTTGTAGAGCAGCACTAATGTTGTGGCAACAACCCAGAGTTTGACACTGTTTTTTATTTTTATTTTTATATACATGTATTTATTGAGTTTAACAATTTACAAAAATGCATACATAAATTTAACAAAGCATATAGCATTTAAACTGTAAAAGAATCAACTCCCCCCACCCCAAAGGAAAAATAAAAAAACACACAAAAACTGGGTAATAACGGTAGTAATCATACACAGCTTAGCATCACATTGTTAAAGTGTTGTCAGTTGAGAGCATATCACCTTCAGGTTACCAGAGCCTCTTCAATTTCACAGTTCTTTAAGAATGCAAGGAAGGGATTCCAGATGTCTTTAAATTTGGCTGGTTTCTTTCTCTTTGTTTATGTTAGTTTTTCAAGGACCAGGCATGCTGATAGTTCTTTCAGCCAGCGACCAACCAAAGGACTCTTGACGTCTTTCCAACAAAGAGAAATCAAGCGTCTAGCTTGTACTAAACATAAATCAGTCATTTTCTTCTCTTTGCTGTTTAACATACAGTCCTTTGGGTACAAATTGAGAATACAAAGTATGGGACAATTGGGTACTGGACTCAAGGTCATCTGAGAAATGCATTTTGTAACTTCATTGCAAAACTTTTGGATCTCAGGACAGTCCCACAGACAATGAAATAAGATGCCCTTTTCGACATTGCATTTAACACAGAGATCAGGAATTTTTGTATTCATCTTATTTAGTCTATCTGGAGTAATATAAATTTGCATAATCCAATTATATTGAATCAGTCTGAGATGGGTGTTTATCCTTAGAAGTTGAGCTTTTGAGCAAGGCTCCTTCCATTCCTCCTCAGAAATATCTTTTTGCAGGTCATTTATCCGTTGGGTCTTCTTATACTCAGTAGAGTCTTTATGACATTTCACCAACATGCTGTAGAGTAAGGATATCTGGCCCTTGCCAGAACAATTGTTTACTGCTAGATTTTCCAATATGGACAGTGGGGGTTGTGCATAGGAGTGGCTGTGTGCATGCACAAAGGTCCTCAACTGTAAATATTTAAATAAGTGTGTCTGGGGTATATCATATTTATTCATAAGTTCTTCAAATGATGCTAGGTTGCCTTCCTCATATTAATCCATAACTTTACGGATGCTCTTTGTTGCCCACATTTTAAAACCTTTTGTCTTTCCTACCAGGAGGAAAGTTGTCATTCCCCCATATTGGTGAAAAGCCTGAGAACAAAGTAGCTTCACCCAGGAATGACTGGACATTGTGCCAAACATTAATTGTGTGTCTCACAAAGGGGTTATCTGTAAACCGCTTCAACTTTTTGATGGATGCAGAGTATAAATAAGTGTCAAGTCGTAGGCCTTTGGTGCAAGTATTTTCAATTTGTACCCATGGTAAGTGAGGTTCAGATGAAAACTAGTACATTGCAGCTTTAATTTGAGCAGCCCAGAAATACCATTGCAAGTTGGGTACTTGTAATCCTCCTCTCTCACATGGCAAATAGAGAAGTGACAGTCTCAACCTTGATCTTCTGTTATTCCAAATGAATCTTGTAAATAGCTGCTTCATTCTTGAAAAGAACTGTGGTGGTGGGGGTAGAGGGATTGATTGAAATAGATACAAAAACCTAAGTAATATGTTCATCTTGATTATGTTTATACGTCCTAATAGAGAGATTGGCATTGAGGACCAATTATTTATGGATTCAGTTGTTGTGGAAATTATAGGCTCATAATTACAGGATACTAGCTCTTTAATAGTTGGGGGTAATGGTAATTCCAAGATATTCAAATCCATTTACTGCATTATTGAAAGGGTGGTTTATCACTGGATTTATTCGCTCTTGCCTATTCAAGAACATGATAGAGGATTTTGTTTCTTTTACTTTAAAGCTAGAAAATTTCCCAAATGTGTCAATTAAGTTAGTTAGGTTGATAATTGAGTTATTTAGATCTGTTAGAAGTAAAAGGGTATCATCAGCGTACATTACAATGCGTTGTTCAGTGTCTGATACTTTTATGCCTATAATTGAGGGGATTGACCTTACCGCTATCCCAAATGGCTCCATTGCCAGGACAAACAGCAGTGGCGAGAGAGGGCACCCCCGATGGGTACCCCTTGTGAGTTTGAAAGGAGATGATATTAAATAGTGGAGACCTCTGTCATTGGATCGGTGTAAAGTGTCTCAATTTGACACTGATTTTTGTTGTGTAATTGTGAAGGACTTTGCAGTTGCTTGAAAAAAATCAGCTACTTTGAATGATTTTGATGCCCATAACTTAACCACTTCCCTGCTGATTCAGACCAACTTAGTCCCATAACATATTAAATCAGTTCATCTGCAGATGCCTTTTTGATCTTTACAGGAGTCTTAAACAAACCTTGAACTAAAAATTACTTTTATGTTTGTGGCTAATATTTAATGACATTATAACAAAAGAAAATCTAACAGTTTACTGAAGATTATACTGAAAAATATAATCATTCCGGAATTGCGCCGCTCAAGGTGGCAGCATGTTGGAGTAGCTCTGTTACTTTGGTTCATATTTTTTTTCTTTTTTTAAACTTTAATTCTTCCATTTTTGGTAGAAACATTGTTTTTGTGGACAACTGTTCTCTCTGGTTTTGAATGCTGTGCAGCTGGAAGGATTTTTGCTGATACTTTTTATTTTTGGACATTTGTTATGATGCATAACCATGGCAACAAGGTGGTTTACAACTGGCAGCAGCTGATTAACATCACAAAAGCTCAAATAATACCTCAACTACAGCCACAAAACCCTGATGAGTTGAAAAGAAGATAGATCCAGAGCATCCTCTACATCAGACAACTACAGAGCGTCTTCAGTCAGAGGCTTCTTCAGATCTGCAGACTGCTACAGGAGACCATCCCTACCCACAGCCATGAGCATCTACAACAAATCTTTGAAGGAATTTGCATAATGAGTTACAACAACATTTAATTTCCCTTTGGGATTAATAAAGTAATTTTGAATTGAATTGAATTGATAATGTCTATTATTTTTAATAATGTACTGATGTCTACTAGCTCTTGATTGAACAAACCAAATGAAAGATAGGAAGCCTTAATGCTGATAAAAAAAAGCAAACAATAGACAAAAGAACCAAAATAGGAAACAACAGTCTGCTTAGTGTCTGTTTGATTCTCAGATGTCCAGAGAAAGTTTATTCTTGATATTCTAATTTGACTCTAATCAAAAGATATAATATTAAAATCAGATACGTTTTCAATGTAACGAACCGCAGGGAAAGGCAGAATTCCGTCCCTAGACAAAGAACATCAAGGAGGTCCAACCTGTGCTGAATTAGCTTATCTTAGCTAGTATTTAGCTTAGCTCAGTGCTAAATGTTGTGCTAAGGCATTCCAGCTAATGGCAGATTACTTAACCTGTGCTTTGGTTCATGTGGGCATAGTTTTATTGACAGAAGACGCAGCCCTTTCTCTTGAGTACGGAATAAAATGCAAGAAATCATCTCAGATTTTGCAGCGTGGAAAAATCTTTTGTAATCTGCTCTTTATACAAGCAATGGGTAACTCCTCAACACATGAGTATGGCGTTTGGGGATATCAACTTCCTATTACCTGTGTATGCAAAGAACCAGTCAAAATTAATTGTGTTAAGTTTTGATCTGTAGTTTGCTCTACTCTAACCTTGCGCTGCAAGCTGGATTCGCGCGAGATTTGGATTTTTCCAAATCCACAAAAATCCTTTATGTACTGCTCCAACTAAACTGTCCGACTCATCTCCAGTGGTGGTGCGGACAAATCGTTGGTTAGCATTGTACTTTAGAGCAGGCGCACTGGCCGGTGTTCAGGTATGACGACAGTAGCAAGTGCCCAGGCAAAGGAAAACAAACATGGCCACACCGGTGGTGTACACGTATACAAGCGGCTATTGAATCTGTTTTAGGAGAACTAGAGACGATTTCTTTTTGAAAAATGAGACGGGTGGTTTTTAAAACACCCTTTATGTGCATATTCTCAATGCAAAACCAGCAGATATCCCCGGAGACATGGTTGGGCGATTCTTTTTTTTGCTTTGGCGATTTGATGTTGTTTCCCTGGCGCACATGGTATATGTCATATGAGTCGTTTCTGTTTCTGTTTCTGTGATGAAGTCATGGTAGGCGGACACTTGCTGGCAAGTCCTCCAATCATCTCAAAATATTATACAAGATGGCCCTCCCTTTTTCAGACGCTTAGGCTACTGCGGGAGCAGTTCCAGATTGATGTGTAGACACGGGGCGGGGCTACACATAGATCTGGCGTATGCCAGGTTAGCTCTACTCCACCTTCTAATATTGGCTTGGGGAATGACCAACATTGACCATAAACATAAACTGGCATAAATCCATCTTCACCAAAATGCAACTCTCTTGTGATGACCTCTACGGCTTCACACATCACACATCTGCACCAGTGGTCCATTTTACTCTGGATTTGGAAGTGATCTTCTTCACTACAGATTCACAACCAGGTTGTTAATGCAAAGAAGTTTGAGCTTTAAAAAAAGGTTATTAAAGGCTTAAACACACATCTGAAAAACAATGGTCTGTCAGAGCTTCACTCAAAATAGAGAAATTAACCTAGTTCAGAATGAAAACCAAGCATTCATCTGAACAGCTACTCCAAAGACTGGCCCAGGTCCTGGTGATTTGGTTGGAGCAACTTTTTTTTTACTGGATGGAAACTTCATTCTTAGGTGCAGTTTATCATTCTCAAAACAAACGTTGACCTGTGTGAAGGGCACCAACTTTTTTTAGTATGTGACATTATACAGCCAATGAGCTAAAGGAAATCTAAGATTAGACAATCCTACGAGTTCCTCTTGTGTGATCTCTGAGTTTTGTTTAAGGGTTGATTCACAACATGATCCAGTCTTCTGTGTGGCAGTAAATGAGTTAAATCAGCAGCTTGCTTCAGTACTCATTCTCATCTGGTTGAGTAGTATTGCTCTTTGGATGTTTGTGTCAATATGAATTAGTAATGGCAGCTAAAACGACAGGGAAAAGGAAGTAAAGTCTACAACAGATGATTCTCACAGTTTCCAAGGTACACTGCATAATCTGAAGCAAAGACATTGGTCTGTAATTTCTGCACTACTCACCTTCCCCCCTGATACGTCTCTTAATAATTGATGTTGCTCAGGAGTGTTAGGGCTGCAGAATAACTAACAAACTGCAATGTCTGTGTGCTGTGAGGCACTTGTGAGGAAAGTAAAGGAAGGAAATCCTGATGTTTTCACATTTCTTTGTATGGCAGGTAGGAAACTAGAATATCATTCAGAGATCCTGAAACACAAACATACTGTACATCACCATGAGATGAAACGCATAATGTAATAAAATAGCAGAAAATTTTATTATTAATGTAGAATGCACTAGGGATAAATGTACACTCAACTCCTTTTCATAAATCTGCTGCTGGTATGCTGCAGCACCACCTTAAAGGAGAACCGCATTCAAATTAAAGATGAGAGGAATTTTACCCTTTGGGCGAAAACTAAAAGAGACATGTGCAGGCTCTTAAATTTCTTTTGCTGCAGCTTTACCTCAGATTGGAAACTCTTTTTAAATGAAACTGTGAGAGTTTTTACACTTTACAGAAAGTCAAAGGCTTACATTTTTTACTACCTGATTTCAAGAGAGGCCATTCAGGTCCAGTACAGTGTGACAAATTCAACCTAATGCAACAGAATCTATGCTTTCATGGGATTTCAAATAGTTACTCCATGACTCTCCCTAGCTCTTGTATTTTGGGTCTAGTGTTGTTGACTGCCTGATTTTCCAACATCTGCCAAAGGGTCGGAATGAAAATCATCATAATAAATGAGTTACCGTAGCACAGGGGAAGATTACCCCAGAAGACATTTTCAAAACACTTGAGTTAATCCTTCTTCCTCTGCCGCTCACTCTTTCCAACTAAACATTATCCTTAAAAATCAGTTATTACACAATATATCCATACAGTTTGACTTTTGTACAGCTTATATGTATATTTTGTTATTTTCCTCCTCCGTATCCCCTTTAATGATGCCACCTCTGTCTTCTCTTTGCCTCCAACTGTTAGGTGTCTGTCTTGTGCTGGGTTGTATGATCTATCCTGATGGCTGGGATAGCGATGAAGTCCGGCGGATGTGCGGAGAGCAGACAGACAAATACAGCCTGGGAGCTTGTTCAGTGCGCTGGGCTTACATCTTGGCAATCATGGGCATCCTGGACGCCCTTATCCTCTCCTTCCTGGCCTTTGTCCTGGGGAACCGACAGGATGGCCTCATGACGGAGGAGCTGCTGGCTGAAAGCAAGGGTAAGAATGTGTATGACTAATTTGATTAAATTTGATGCCTTATATTTTTTAGGAATACCATATCTAGTGTTAGGGAAAAGTTTGGTTTCTGTTACTTTGTTGAAGACAAAATCACAGAAGGAGAACGGATCTTCAAAAGCTATTAAGATTATACGCTGTAAGCTATTTTATGGATACATTTTCAGTCTGCATTTAGTGCACATCACAGGATTGAAACTGAAATTATCAGGATAACAAAGGACCAGCCTGTTGCAGCAGATAATGAGCTTGTCTCAATCCTAGTCCTTTTTGATCTTATAGTAGTTCCGCATTCGACACTAACGACCGGAGCATTTTATTACAGTTACTGGGATAACTATTCGGAATCCAAGTCAGTTTCCTCACATTTACTGTGTGTAGATCAGATTCAAGAGTCTCCTATGGTGTTCCTCAAGGTTCTGGGCAAGGTCAAGTTTTAATTCCCCCTTTACATGCTCCCTTTGGGGAATATCATCAGGAAACATAAGATTAATATGCACTGTTGTGCTGATGGCATCAAGCTCTATTTAGCTATTAAGACAGATTACGCAAAGCATTTGATTGACCCACAGCCTTGTCTTATAGACCTTAAATTGTGGATTTTAAATAACTCCCTTCTTCACAGCTCAAAAAACTATAAATTATTGTTCTTGGCTCAAAAAAGTTCAGAAATGCAGTACCTAACCGAATTTTTCAATTTGACAGATATAGATTCGAATACCAATGCGAAGTACTTTGTGTTCATTTTTAACCAATACCTTTGATTTGACAAGTATGTTAACCCTTAGATGCATAAGACAGAATCTTACACTCTTCCATAAGTGGGTCGAAAATTACCAATATTAGTATCAATGTGTTTTGGGACTCTTTTGGTAATTTTGGTTATGGATAATCATGTATTATAACTGTGTTTACACGAGAATTATTTCAAGGTTCAAATAATGCATAGGAGAGTAAGTATCTTTACTTTAACATCAGTAGGACCATTTCAATTTGCAGCCATGACATTTGAATGATGAAACATAAAAGGAAAATAAATGTTTGAATTATAAACAAACCTAATTATCAATATGCATGGACACATGCAAGAGCCAACACGCACAGAAACACCAGCACAATGCATACAATAATGGCAGCTAGCTACTTCAGGAAACAAATAAAATTATAAAACAAAATTTTTCAATGATGGGGCTGGACGATATCTCGCTTTTTTAAAAATATTGTCATATTTTCATATAAGTCACAAGATGACCCAATATCGTTTATATCGATATAAATATACCAGTATGTCTTCTTGTTTCTCCGTCTATTTCTTGCGTTACTTCACCTTGCTCTGCCTCCCTTCCTTGCTGAACACATCTCCCACTAACAACCAACCCCACTGCTGCACTCAGCCTGTAGGCATGAAGGAAAGTATTGTATTTACTAACCGCTGGTTAGTAAAAATAAAACTACTGGCTCAATTATTTGTAAATTGTTCTGATTCAAAGTGTCAGATGCGAAACAGATTAATTCGGTCTGTAGAGAATATTGAAAATACCTGTTAACAAAGAACTCCAGCACTATGAATTTTTACCACCATTTAGAACAGCGACAAAAAGAACAGTAAAAAGAATGTGTAAAACTTTGTTCTGCAGGCCAGAAAATGAGACTTTCCCAGCCTCCTCCTGACCCGAAACCAGGGGCGGGCTGGCCATAGGGACGATCGGTTGAACCACCGTCATGATCCTGCTGTGTGTCTGTTTGTGTACGTGAGTGTGGCATCTTCCATTATAGAAGATCTTTGTACGTGCTACTGGTGATGCAGCTGCACCTGCAGCTGATTAGTACCTCTTGCTGCTGCACTCAATTCTGGAAGGTTTGGAAATACTCCAGAATGTTTTTATGTCAAATATTTTTATATCATTTGCCAGTTGCTACCAGACGTCAGCACCTCGCTTCTGCTTTGAAAGGAGCCAACCTTCGCCTGACGGTTTGAGATTCACAAAAATAGTAATTTTTCTCATCCATGACCAACTCAAATTAAAGAAACTTTTGCCTGCACCCGCAAAATTTTAATTATGTATCATTTGCCCATTGCAGGACTCTAATTGTTGACTGATTGGGCAGCTGAGAAATCAAACTGTTGCTTCCCTTTTACAAAAAATAAAAAAGAGAAAATATAGAAGAAAGAGGAGCGGACATCGCTAAAAGAAAGGATGCAAATGAAAAGCCAAAGTTATACACGGGGAAAAATGAGCCAGGGAAACAGCCAGGTGAAGATGAGGGTTTTGATTTTTATGCACGTCCAGCCTCCAAAGATTTAGATCTGTTTTTTTCTCACCTTCCTCACCAACTCATTTTTATTTTGCTCATATCATTTTACACACACTCATATGTTAGATGGTATATCTTGTATTGTTATACAACATATAGTTATATAAGTATTTTATTTAAAATTACGGTTCCGCTTGCATCGTTAGTGCAATCAGATAAAAAGCCTGTCAGAACCAAGCTCCTGGGCTGAATTTCAACATCAGCTTCCCCCTGACCCAAAACAGTACTTTTTAATAGCAAAGCTATAACTATTTTGATTCAGAAGAATAGAACATTATTGTATTCAAGAAAGTAATATTAATATATGCCGATACTTTATTTTTGACACTGTTTCTAATGTACATCTACGGCTGTATGTCAATAAAAGTACCTGTGTGACTTTTGAGACATGCAGCTTCGATTCTTAATTGGTTTTTTGTCAATGCTTTTTGGGTAGAAAAAAATCTAGATATATATCGTAAATTGGATTTCAGCTGAAATATATCGAGATATAACTTTTGGTCCATATCGTCCAGCCCTAATACATGATAAATATTAACACATATCTTTAACACATTAGTCATGAATGTCACACGAACACACTGTATATAAAGTGATGTTAGCTAGATGAGTTAGCTAGTTAGTTTTAATAAACAATAAAATAGACTAAATGAATGGTAGACGGTAAACATCTGATCAACTGCTAATCAGAGGAGAGTTTATAAATTATAATATATGTGAAGTGCTGACTATTTGCTGCAGATCTAAAGCTTCTGTTTTACCTTAAATCATAAAAACCTTATATAGTGTTGTACTCTTGCATGAAATGAAAGAAAGCATATACAACACTGTATATTATTCAAAAATCTGACCTTATTTAATTTGCGTTCCTTGTATTACTACCTATTAAAGACTAAATTTTTACACATCGCCGCATTATTGGTTATAAGTGAACATTAAGTTAACACACATTAAGTTTAATTAGTCCTCACAACTGGTCCTTGATTTACCTAAATGATCAATTGTTAGAATGTATAGTAGATAAAAGAAATTATAATAGATTAGAACTTTCACCCATGAATGTGCAATCAATGGATTTTTCAGATATGACAAACTCCTATTATGTCCATTTTTAAGACAGTTTGTACCATAAAAGACTGGCAAAAGCATATACTCAGAGGAAGCAAGAATATTTCTAATCATGTGTGAAGATTAGCCTTTTGATTTATTAAAACCCATGTGGCTTTCACCAGACTGAAAATAGAAAGTAGACACTAATCAAAGAGCAATAAAACATAAAGCAGTCTGGCAAATAGACTCGGAAAGGAAGCTAAGCCATAAATATATTTAGTGCTCTTTTGTTTTTATGGGCTATGAAGCAATCGATCCAGTCTCTAAAAAAGTCTAGCTTAATTTAGAGAAGCTAAAAAGTAGCATTTAAATCTAATTAGGGGAAACGCAGCAGCCAACTTTAGTCAAATTAACAGTCATAAATTGAAGGGAATTTGTAAAAAAACAAAGAGAAAAAACCCCATAAACAAACAACCTGTATCAATGAGCCATAGTTTTTATGGATCAAATTCAATGCTGCATTCACAGCTATAAATACTGAAACTAAAGAGTGTCACAGAATGCGTTTGCTTTTAATTCACTATTTGACAGGTGGTATCTTTTACTTTGCTCTAAAACAAAGCATCTTGCAAGACCATTGTGCATACAGTATGCTTATAGTCACCTGTCTGCCACATCCCAAATATGCACTTCAAAGACCACACAAATAATTGACGGCTTCTTTGCCACTAATAAAGATGGATAAAGATACCCAGAGTGAGAAACAGGAGTAGCTACCCTTTTATAGATCCGTTTATAGTCTTCGAAGAACCATCTCTTCTCAGGTGACAACGTTGTGTGAACAACAACTGAACACTTAGTCGTGTTAATTGGGAGACAATATTTTTTTTGTAACAATAATCTGTGTTATTCTGATTTACTCTTTTTTTCTGCTTTTTCACAGAGGGAGGAAATGCCTAAGTGATGTTTTGGTAAGTTTAAGGATAACAGATGAACATTTCTTATAGTATGTTTTCTACATCTAAACCAGGATATGTTTAAGCCCAATAGATAAATACTTTTAGGGATCTGAAATACTTACTCTAAAGCCCTTTTCAAACAGGCCATGAAAAACTGTAATTTTCCAGACTTCCGTCTGTTTTGCTTTTGAATCTGAAAGTAATCTTCCTGACTTTGTCCGGATACCCTTTACTGGTAATTTTACAGTTGAAGACCTAATAACAAGAGCGGATTTTTCGCGGTATGGGGTTTGCGTTCAGATTATTAGGTAATGTTCCTGGAAAGCTGGAGGGGTGTGGGGCGCTGGGTAAAAGGGTAGGGGGGAAGGGAACGCTGTGAGCGCACGCATTGATGACGTATACATGTCAATATTTTCCTTTCAGCTTCTTCGTCGATGTCTCTTAAGCGTTTCCATGTGCTCAAAATTGCACACATCACAAAGACGAGCACTGCGAGTAGATCTGCTGTTTTGTCAACCATCTTTGCAATAATCCCTTTGTTTGGGGAAATGACGCACGCCCGCTGCACTAAGTTTACGTCATATCCACATACAACCCCCCTCTCCTCCGCACCCCCCAACCCCCACCCCCACCCCCCAGACATTCATCAGGATCCTCCGGTACATTTCTTGCTGTGTGAAAGGAGCCGAAAGGCAATGCTCTGGAAAAAAGTGGTGTATTTGAAAACACAACTCCGGTTAAAGACCGGATGGAATTGCCGGCAAATATTCCAGAACGTCTGTCTGAAAACGGCTTAATATGAGAAAGACGTTTTTTAGTTCAACAAAAGCAACACTTACAACCTTATCCATGTATTTCTTGTACAATTATATGTGCTGCAAAATTATGTATAGGACAGATTTGTAAAACGCAAACTTGAATGTGTTTTGTGTCAAACACCAACACAAAGTAGTGCATAATGGCAAGGTGGAGGGAAACAATAAGTGGTTGTAAAAATGTTTCTTCAAATATTAAATCCAAAAATTTGTACTTAAAATTATTGAATGGATCTGAATTGTAGCAGTAACTCGTTATAGCTCTGGCTGTATATTTAGGTACGTTTTTGCTGCCAGATTTTCATCCTGAATTGCACTGTATTTAAATCTGCTGTGCCTGCTGAGGAAAGGTATGAAGACTGCAAGGTACTGCCACCACTATGTTTCACCATGGGAGAGGCGAGATGCATTGCTTTTTTTTTTTTGCAAGACCCTTTATTTGGATCATCTGAACAGAGCACTTTCATCCAAATATTTGCTGTGTTCCTCATATACATTATATCAAGCTTTAAATGCAACTTTTTGTGACTCTTTATATCTCACTATCTCATCAAAGCCCAATATGTTAAATGCACCTTTAGTACAGTAGCTACCCTATCCACAGAACCTCTCAGCTGAGCTGTGGATCTTTGTAGCTCCTCAATAGTTATCATGGGCCTCTTCCTCGCCTCTCTATTTCTTTTCCCAGCATGTCACTTTGGACGTAGGGCTATGTCGTTGTAGGTTTGCATTTGTGCCACACTGTGATCCCAACAGTGATCAGTGAGATGTTCAACTTGGATTTTTTTTTTTTTTTGTAACTTTAAACTTCTCTACAACTTTATTCCAAACCTGTCTATTGTGTTCCTGGGCTTTCATGATAATGTTTGTTCATTAATGTTTTCTAACAAACCCCTGAAGCCTTAGGGGAATAGCTGGATTTATACTGAAATTAACTGACACAGGTATACTCCATTTACTAACTCTGGCACTAGACCCGGCGCCAGAGGAATTTAGCTGGGGGGCCCCGGTAAACAGTGTTTTTATTATTCTTGGTGATAGGCTACATACTTCTGGGTCAAATCTTATGTACAAATACATGTGATGCATCATTAGAAAGCTAAGATTCTTGAGAATACAGTGATGTATGCCAGTCAGGAATACAATAACTGTAGATACAGTAAAACCACTCAGAACGCAAGATAATGTGCAACTCGCCACATGTCATCAAACCGTGCCATCTCAAACAAAAGGGGTCTTTTTACGTCCACAAGAGTCCAGTTCATGTACTCCACAAAATAGCCAGTCCATAAAAAATCGTACGTCCATAAATCCAACGTAATCTGCCGCTCAGAATCTTGGTAATTCAATTCAAATTCAATTCAAAAACACTTTATTGATCCCAAAGGGAAATTAAGTGTTGGTATAGCTCATATAATTAATTCCCTTCCTTGTGTATATTTCTCACAAAGTTTTCATCATAGCTACCGTTAGCATGCTCATATTAGCCTTAACATAACAAAACAGCGCCTTTCTTCTTCTTTGTAATGTTTATTGACGGCTGGCAAACAACAAATTGGTGCAATGCCACCACTGACTGGTATGAAGTGTGGACCAGAATGTCACTCAAGGTTGCACTTCATTCCCTGCTTGTGCTAGCTTTGCGCTTGTTTTTATTAAGCAAAGTTCTAATGTCCATTTTGGCCTTCAGTCGTATCAAAGTAACTTCTTTACTCCCTCTAAAAGTTCCAATTAACAGCCTAGAGCACCCTCTACTGGTTGTTTTGGGTCAATACATTGCATGTCTTCAACTTAATTTACACAGGCTTTGTAATCTGTCTTGGACGCGCCGATTCCTGAATGGGCAGGCCCGGGCTCTAAGGATCGTCCATTGCTGCCGTGTCTGCCTAGCACTTAAGTAAACAATGTCACCAACTCAGTCGAACACATCCTGCTCTTTTTCTTGTTTCTTGCAGGTACCCTAAGCCCCGAGTGTCCTTTCCTGTAAAGGACCAGTCGTTCAACAACTTATTTGAGGAAACCAGACCGAGTCGAGGATGAATTGGAACTCAATAGAACCAGACAGCCTTCCTTTTCACCAGTGTAACCCACCTTTGAAGTTCATCCAACCTCCCCACAGCTGCCCATTGTTTCCAGCACTTAGACAGAGCCCAGAGCACTGTTTCCGACTTACATCTAAGGAGCTAACCCTTGCACAGCAATGCACAGACCATGGCAAGGGCATAGACTGTTATTCTGTGGAGAAGAAAAGTATACTTATTCAATATACTTATTGAATATCCTTTTATCTATCTACCTGAGAAACATTGACATTGACTCTCTTTCAGCATAACCACAGATGTTCCAGCTCCCACCCAAGTCTGGTTACAAACCTTCTCAAGCAGTATATTCAGACAAAAGACTTATATATAAATTTTGTAATTACAAGTATTAACCTATGTTAACACCAAAATGTGTGTGTCATGTCAGAATGAATATTATGTTTTATTTGTGAAAAGAAGAAAAAAAACAACAGTTATATCAAATTAATCTGTAGTGTTTAGGTTAAAAAAACAAAGTTAAGGATTACTTTACTCTCTCGCTCATATGCTACTTTCTTTCCCTGAAAAATATATTTAAAGTTGTTTTGTAGTAATAATGTTATACAACAGAGACAACTAGAACTACAAAGTGTGTACAGAGAATATTTAAAAGCAATCCATAAGGATTTTAACTAAACCCATCCAACACCCTATTTACTTCCCCGATTTGCACAGTGCTCAAGCTTGAGAAGGGACTTAATATTTTGTAGCTAGTGTATCTACACTGTGATGGTAGCTATCAGATCTGCCAACTGCAGGACTCCTAGCTGCTACATGTATGTATGTGTGTTTCGATGAGAGCATGCACACAGCATAGCTGTAAGTGTGTTATGAGTGTAATAGTTGGCAAACCTCACACAAAGTTGTCCTCTTGTGTATCTTATATCTGTCTTTGTCTCTTGGTAGGTCTTTCTTTGATGAACTTGCTCTCTTTGTTTTGTTGGGCCATACAGGGTAGCGCGATGAAGCAACAGGCGTGTCTGACATCTGAACTCAAGTCGAGATGAACTTTTGAAGCCTGTCCCAGCCTCACTCATGCATATGTTATTGTGTAAATAGATACCCTGTATATATTGATACATCAGTAAATTAGAGCAACTAAAGAGATTCATTTTAAGAATATGAACTCTTAATAAAAGGTTTTCACTGTAAGTCTCAGCTGTGCTTTTATGCTTATAATAACAAAGAAAGAGTTATTCTACAAGCTTCATTCATTTCAATCAGTATTTTAGTGTTGGAAACATGCAGGGCAACCAATGCTAAAGATATAAAAAAAGCCCTAAAATAATCTCTGCAGCTCAATCACACACTAAAACATGTAGAAAAACCACATTTATATTAAGTAGCATTTTAAACTGTTCTTTTTTAAGTTGATCACATAGTCTGAGGATGTCCATTTGGTATTACTGGAGTTTCTGTTTCACTGGAGAATAAATATGATTTGACAGAGAAGCAAATTTATTTAATCTATGAATCTGGAAAAAGATCCCTGTTTTTCTTGCCACCTTTGAAGGAGGATTGTAACGTAGGTGGAAAAAAGATTCCAGGGGTGCCACATGGTTCAGTGTAGAGCAAGAACAACATATGCAGAGGCTAGGTTCCTCAACGCAGTTGTTCCCAGTTTGATTCCCAGTCCCGGACCAATTGCTGCATAGAAGAGAATAGAAACATCCTTTATTGTCCCACAGAGGGGAAATTCAGGTGTAGCAGCAGCAAAGTGACAGGTAATTAAGCCATTTAGATTTGCAAAAGAAAAAAATGTATATATAAAAACTGAATTAAGAATAATATGCTGTAAAGTAAAGGCAAAATTTCAACACTAAAATACGTTGCAGTTATTCAAAATAAAAAATATCACACTCAGATCCAAGAAATGTGCAATTGAGCTGGATGATTTAAAAATATACAGAATGTGCATGTGTGTTTGCGCATTAAAAAAGTCTATTTACATGAAGTGAAAAAATGACACTGTGCAAACAACAGAGATGTGCAAATAACAGCAGAAATGTTTTTTTTGAAATTGGAAAAATAGTGCAAATAACAGCAGGGATGTAAACATTCGTTGAGGTTGTTTTGAGCAGTGATAGTTATAGAGTCCTATAGAGTTCTCTCTCTGTGCCCTTCTTCCTGTCCATCTACCGTTGAATAAAAGCTGCTATTGCCACTAATACCTTACAAAAATCTCAAGACCATACCAGAACTTGATGTCTACATGTTAATTAGTTGCTTGGAATTGATGTATTTTTTTCCTACCATCACAAACATAAAGGCTTTTACAGAAGCATCTTCTTTTAAGATTTGGTAATTTGGCAAAACCACTCCATGTGGTTGTGGTGAAAATCAAAGGATTAATATTTGTAAAGTATGTAGGAAGATCTGTAATGCTTTGGGCCCATTTCTCTTTGAAAGCCCCTGAGGTTTGATTTTTCTTTTCATTTCAGGGTAAAATTGTAAATTGTGAATTTACACAGTCAAAAAATAACAGCCATAATTTGAGTTATTTAGCCTGTCATAAGAGAAAGAAAATGGGAGTTCATTTTTGCTGTATTTACTTTACAAACTAAATATTTCGGTTCGTTCAAAATATTTATTTAGCTAGCTAAATATTTACTTTGAACATAAATATGTAGCTAGCTAGTTAAACTGGCTAGCTAAATGTTTAGCTTCAAACTACCGTAAACATTTAGCTTTCTAAGTAAATATTTAGTACGAAGCTAAATATTTTGCTTCTGAAATAAATTGATGGATTGTTATATATATATATTGGAGCTAGATATTTAATTTGTAAGCTAAATATTTAGCTTGCTAACTAAATATTTTATTTTAAACTGTAACTAACTTTACAAATGGAACCCCATATTTACCATGAGTGCCAGTAAAAGTGGTAGGGACTGTTTGTTTGACCTATAATACTTTGTTTGTTATAGTGAAATTCTATGGCACCTAACACTTGGTCAAGAAGACTTAGCAGAGAAATTTGGGTCCTCAGGGTCTTACAAACGTTCTTGGAAAAGCAAACTAAAAGAAGATATTGATAGATATTGATAGTTATCAACAGATACTCTTCGGAACTATGGATATATGTGATGGGTGATCAACAGACTTTATTCTCTCAAGAAAATAAAAATAACTAAAACTGGAGATATGATATTTCAGCCCAACAGTGACAACGAGCAGAAAAAAGGCATCAGTATTGTGAGAAATCCCTCCCTCGTGCTTTTTAATCTTCTGCCATCTGGAGGACGGTATCGCTCTCAGTCAGGGTAAGAACAGCCAACAAGAATAAGGAAATAAGCAGTAAGGGAGTAGAACTCACCATTAATGCATACATGTATTTGCCCTGATTTCATTTGAACATATTCTGAACACTGGTGATATCAAAACATGCTGGAAAATCCCCAATAAAACTAATCGCAGATCGATTTGTAATGACTTTCTGCTCTGTGTGTATTTACAAAGATTTTTTTGTAGTTTCCCATATTCATTAGTCTATGAAAACTTGTTATTGCTTCATTCAGAGTAAGAATTGGATAAGGACTGACAACAGTCTTTTTATCTTAGGAAACATTTGATGCATAAGAAAATACAGGAGAAAATGGAAGATTGATTCAAAGAAAGCCAAAAATAACTTTCCTTGCCATTCATCAATAATGATTTCCTTTTTTAAATGTCAGAAACTGTTGTCAGATGTCAGAACACAGAACTGAAGAAACCAAAAAAAGAGGAACTCCCAACCAAGTTGAGAGGAACTACCCAGAAGTAATTGAGTTAAAACTACCAACACTCACTGTTGTCTACTCTTGAGGCCAATCTAGACCAATTACCCTAACATTATGTTTTTGGACTGTGAGATGAAGCCAGAGTACCCAGAGGGTACCCACACATACATGGGGAGAACATGCAAACTCCAAGCCCAGGCTGGGATTTAAACCAGAGCCTTGTTGTGAGAAAACTGTCCTGCCAACAGTTTTTGGCAACTTATTTTTCAAATATTAAAGGAAAAGAATTCACAGAAGACATAAATGATCAATTTTACCCTAAACTTCAGGAAAACATGAATGCCTTTAAAGGCAAAGGGCTAAAAGGTTATGGAAGATTAACATCTCACTTGAAAGTCCCCGTAATCTTACCTTCAGTGTCACATGTCCCGTGTCTAAGCCAATATAATGACAAGCATGCTGAGCAGAGAATACCACGATAACCCTTGTTACTACCACATGTCTTAAAGAGAAACAACTTTATTACTTAAAATGTAGTTTCAGCATTACCACCTTTCCAGTTTAGAAGTTTATGCTTTGGCTATAGCAGAATCATTTCACTTCCCTAAGCGATGAAGAACAATTGAAATTTAGCTTAAATCCTGTTTATTTCAGCAGCAAGAAATCATTTCACCTGCATATTACACTGCTGTAATTAGAAAAAATTAAATAACCATTTAAGGGCTTTGCAGTTCTGTTTAAAGTATAAGTAAACATAAAGGGGTTTTGATGGTAAATGTCTTATGAATATAATGTATTGAGTTTTAACTAATGCTTTGAAAAACAAAGTAGTTAACATTAATAGCTAAACTTGCTGCACTAAAAGACCTACCGTTATGAGCACATAACACTGCTGACCAGTCATTTATAGGAGATTACCACAAATAGGTACATTTTCTGCTGTCAGTAATTAGTTGGCTTTCATTGTTGTCTTTTTATACATTCCTAATAGAAAAAAACATTATTTTAACTTCTAACATTTCTCTATAAACAACGGGACTTTCTCTGTGTTGCAACTTTACTTCTAAGCTAGTGTGATAATTTTTTTCCCCCAGGACCATCAATGAGAACTGCAGACTGAGACTTTCTCTGTGTGATAAAGGGTTAGGTAATGGTAGCTTTTTTGTGACTAGACTAGATCAAACTGATTCCTCCATTTTGTTTTGCTCAGCTAAACAACCTTGTTCCCCTCTGAAACATACAGTTTTCACTGTTGCCAATTAGGGGTTGATAACGCCCTGGTTTATACACTGTCTACTCAGAGGAGGAGAAGACAAAGACAACAGAAAAGAAACAATATGGAGATTTCTCAGTCATTAGAGCAACTTTTATATCCTTCTTATCCCTCAGAGAAACTATCCTCAGAGGTAAAATTGAGAATCTGTTACCATACTGTATTTCTTAAAACAAGGACTGTTGTGATTTTCTTCTACTGCTTATTATCGAACCCATTCTTTGCTTTAACTGTTGTGTGTTTGACGCCACCCTCTGACTGAGAACACGATGTTCCCTGCCAGCACTAACAGTCAGCAAAGTCACCAAAATCTGGGCAGCAGGCAGGCTTCCACAGAGTCTTGGCAGACCCCAGAAGGCAGGTACAGATGGTGAAATTAATGTCATATGACTTCTTCAGTCAAGCACTAGGAGGTATGGGTTAGGCCTAAGGTTGCCACAGTAGTGGGCTTTATCTCATCAGCATTGTTTACAATACTCTAGATTCTGTTTAGTTCAATTCAATTCAGTTTATTTATATAGCACAGATTCACAACAGATGTCACCTAAAGGCACTTTACAAGAAAAGTCATTTCAATACAATCATACAAAGATTCCAATTAGTTTAAAGTTTCAGTTAGTTTCCTATTTAAGGAATCCCACCAGATTGCATTGAGTCACTGAAGCGTCCCGTTGATGCAGACTTCCAACCACAGCAATCCCTCAGCATTCCCTTATACTGAGCAAGCATGTAGCATCAGTGGAGAGGAAAAACTCCCCTTTAACAGGAAGAAACCTCCAGCTGAACCTGGCTCAGTGCAAGCAGCCATCTGCCACGACCGACTGGAGGTTTGAGAAGACATAACAGAGACAGAGAAAGAACAGAGGATCAGAACAGATTAGAGGAGTGATAGTTCAGGCATGTTTGCTTGCCAATCTAGCACAGTGACACCATGGTCAACAGGTATTACTACATTTGGTAGCTTGGGCAGGTGCCAGTTGCAGCTGGACAATGAAATCTGCATCTCCAAGAAGCTTCTCAGCCAAGAAGTGAATCTTCCAGAGTCCTTCTGATCTGAGAAATACATTGCTCAATCTGATGCAGACTATGTTGAGACTAGTGTATGAAAATCTTGCTTTTATTTAAGGTGCTGAATGGATTTGAAAAGCCTACATGAAGATAATGACATGGAGCAAAGCCCTTTAGAAGTTTCCAGGATGTCACCCTTATACGTCCGGTGAACGATGCGAGTTTTAAGCCACAGCCATTTGATTCCGCAATCTCATGTATGCTTTGAAATCCCACATGGTTCGTGACCTTGAACAGTGGCGGTCCTTCCTACAGGGACATAGGTGCTTGCCTAGATCGCCATCTAGTGAGGGGCGCCAAATATGCGGCGAGAAAACAGTTTTTGCCATCCCTCTTTCTATAACTATACTTTGACATAAAAATAAATTAAACTTAAATAAAAATAAATGACAATTCTGACGTGACCTTTAGCTGTCATAAGTCAGGGTCACAACATGCTTGCGCTTGCGTGCGGGGCGCACACATTGATGAGCGTTCTGTCGGTCTGCTGTGTGTTAACGGCTTACTGAAAATGAAACCGCAAAAGCCGTCTGATGGTATCCTGCTTGGCTGCAATGCCCTGTTGGACGGGGGGCATTGACTGGGATGGTGCTCCCAGTGGCTGAACATCCACTATGTCCTGTTATCAACTTTTTACTTTCTGTAACATAGAAAGTTCTCTTATATCGGATCTTTTGTTCCTTCTGTGTCTCTGCTCTGTCTTCTCAAACCCCAAGACGGTCGTGGCAGATGGCCGCTCCCACTGAGCCTGGTTCTGTTGGAGGTTTCTTCCTGTTAAAGGGGAGTTTTTCCTCTCCACCGTCGCTACATGCTTGCTCAGTATGAGGGATTGCTGAAGGATTGCTGTGGTTGGAAAGTCTGTCCAACCTCACGCCAATGACTGACGCAATCTGCTGGGATTCCTTAAATAGGAAACTTTTTAACTAATTGGAATTTTGTATAAATGTATTGAAATGACTTCTAGTTAAGTGCCTTGAGATGACATCTGTTGTGAATTGGCGCTATATAAATAAACTGAATTGAATGTAGCACTACTGTTCAAGCTAAACGTTTTTTTTTGTATATTTATCATTGAACAGCTTTATTCTTTTGCACATGTTGTTATATTGTTATTGTTATACTATAATTATCTAAATAAATGTGCAATTATTTGGACACGACTTATTTCTTCGTGGGCAATGGGTGCCATCAGTCAAGCTCGCCTAGGGCAACAAATGGTCTGGGACCGCCACTGACCTTGACGGATCAACTTGTGTGCAGTGAATGGATAAAGTGTTTTATAATGGGAGTTTCAATTGTACTTGTTTATTGCAGAACTATGAACTAAAGACTATCTACTGGACAACAATCAAGTCAGTAGCATACCCCATGATTGCATAGGCAATAATTTCTCTTTTACAAATCCTTCACCTTTAGTAAATTCAAAAGTGTTTAATTTTTTGAAAATGTAATTACTGAAGTATATTATTCTAATTTGCTAACATGCATGTTTAACCCAAAACCTCCAACAGTGCATCCATTGCTTAAATCCGCCTGAGTTTATTTAGTTATGCTCAGATAAAGGAAGAAACAAAACAATCTCTGTATTCATTATTTCACCACAGACATTCTACACAACATTTTATGTATTGATTATTATAGATTAAGACAGGAAAACTGTCTCAAAGAAAAACCTTATTTGTGTTATTAACTCTGTGTTTTTTTTGTTTTTTTTTACCAGGTTATAAATCGTTCTTCCTCCAGGCCACAAACCCAGGTTCGAAGCCCCAGAGTGACAGCCCAGTATTAGATTGAACCATCCAATTTTGAGTCCTACATTTAACCTGATGCTCAGCAAATTTAGTTTGATTCAATTCTGTTTATTTGTATAGTGCTGATTCACAACAGATGTCATCTCAAGGCACTTTACAAGAAAGGTCATTTCAATCAGTTGAAAGTTTAAGTTAGTTTTCTATTTAAGGAATCCCAGCAGATTGCATCGAGTCATTGACTTGAGGTTGCGCCCCATTGATACAGACTCGAGCCACAGCAATCTTTCAGCAATCCCTCAAATGTTGTATTTAAAGCAAACCAAGCAGCTGCTTAGAGCCCCTGTTCTGTCGAAGAGTGCAAGGTCGTCAAAAAAAGCAAGCGCGCACCCGAGCTTGTCTGACTCGACAGCGGCGTCTGTCAAGTTGTGCAGGATCATGGAAAAAAGCAAGCTCCAATATCTGTCGCCGGTGTCATCACAATAATTAAAGTTTATGTGTCTGCATACATACTTCTACTCTGGAATCACCATTAGGTAAACGTAGCCTTCAATAGATTGATACATTTAAAAGTTGAAAATTTATTCAGTATAAATATCAAGTTGTGCAAGATCATCAAAAAAGCAAGCTCCAATATCTGTCGCTGATGCCATCAAAATAATTAAAGTTTATGTATCTGCATACATACTTCTACTTTGGTATGGCCATTAGGTAAACGTAGCCTTCAATAGGTTGATACATTTAAAAGTTGAACATTTATTCAGTATAAATATATTAATAGGCCTATGGTTGTCAGTGATACAAGTATTTGAAATGAACATCATTTGTTAAGGTCTTGTAGCCTAACATATCAGGACCATTTAATGATAACATAAAATAAAATCACATATTTCTTACGAATGGCTCTTTTAATATAAAAAAAAAAACCTGCTGCATTGCGAGGGTCTGAAGTTGCTTGCATTCCTCGATGGGGTCAACAAAGGATTTTGTAGTCGTACGCGCCTTACGAGGTATGACGCGGTGTGCGCATGCTCAGTAGCACCACCTTGCCTTTTTCGACACCTTGCTCTATTCGACGGAACACCCCCAGACCTTCATGCCCCCCCAAAAATGCTTAAATATTGATATTTGCTCATTGAGAAAAATAATATTATCAAATTTTATTTAATGGTTTCACCATAGATAAATTAAAACATTTTAAATTTTTGTACATTTAAATTTAAGATTTAAAGGAGTCATGACCTGTAATTTTCACTTTTCCATGAGAAAAAAGGTATGTTATGATTGCCTAACGATTATACACTGCCCGGGAAGCCGATATTTAAAAGTGAAGCGTTTGTTTACCCCTGGTATCGTCAACCCGCCCATGTGCACGCGCACTCAAATACGTGGTTTTAATTTCTGGCCGACTTGCCGTCAAGTCGGCGCAGGATATACCATATATAGACATTGCAGACCTACCTATGCTGCAGGAAGCCCGTCCCGCTCTTCGCTCCTCTCTCCCTCATATTCAGTCGAGCACCGCCATTACTGAATTCTAGTGAAGGGAATTCCAGCTCTTTTTGGAGAGCCAGTTCTTTTGGCTTGGCTCACCATAAAGAGCAGCCTCTTTCGGCTCCTCAGATTTTCTGTTGCTTAAAGTGTATTTATTACCAAAATTAATGCAAAACGATGTGTACCAAATGTACCAAAACAAGCAGGGGGGAACGAAAAAAAAAAAAAAAAAAAACGGCTCCCAATGACGAGCCGGCTCCCATCGTTCACTTCAAAGGGTTAGCTCTTAGAGCCGGTTCGTTCGCGACCGAGACACATCACCGATTGGAAGTACGAAGTCCACCGTGAAAGATGCAGAAATTTTCTTCACGGAATGATGCATGAAGAAGACATATTCGTATCAGCCTTTTATTTTAATCAGCTAAATCAGCTAAAACCATTTCTACCAGAAACGTAGTGCACACGTGAGTTGCTCTGTTGTTGACTGCCAGAATCAACATGGAAATATTTTTTCTATTTTTTTTTTACGCCGGAATCCTTTACGAATTTGGAACAACATCAGGCGAAGTTGGAATCAAAGCTCCGTTTGGAAAAAGGGGCAATTCCAACAATCAGAGACTTGCCTGCAATTGAAACGGTAAGGCTGTGTTTTTATTGCTTTGCTGTGTGTAACAAACAGCGGCTAACTGCTAATGTGGCTATTGTATGCTAGCGGGAGTAGTAGATATGGGTTAGATATGCTGAAGCGTTACCTGAGGTGTCAATCCCCGTCCTTCCTGCCACCAATCAACGCGCCCCTCATTTGCATTAATGCAATGCCCGTCCAAGACAGCCAAAGTATCGCATCAGATCTCGCGAGACAATAATGCCTTCAGAAATAAGGGTCAGAGGAGCGCTGTGTTTATTTTTTTCAACTTTTCTTTTTTAGAAGGACCTGAAAGACTATAATAGAGCGTGGGTATCCAAGATAATACTAGGTTATGACACCTTTAAAGGAATCGGAAACTTTACTTTGCAAAAGGGCATAGAATAACCTTCATAGTTAGATTGTTATGTTACCATAGCAACAATCTGATGCTAAGAGTTTGATCTTTGTCTTTGACTGTCAGGAGTTGCGGTGTGATACAAGGACCCAAATGCAGTCGCTAGTAAGTGCAATGATATTCATTCTCTTACTGCTGGTGATGAGGGGAAATTATGATGAGGATGATGAAAGCAGGGACGAGCAGGAAGGAGGACAGCAAGGTAGACACACCATGGAGACATCAATATGACGTTGTCAATGATCCGGCATTGAGTGAACTGAAGTGACGGGTTATAAAGGCATGAGGTAAGGAGGATCAGGTGTGGATGATTGGAGACACAGGTGAGGACGATGATGTTTGATGATGAAGTGATGATGATGATGGAGTGAATGGGGCTAGATGCTGAGACTCATGACACTGAGCTTCGATTTGTAGGCCTACACAAATACATTCCAGCTAATAATAACCAATGGTCAGTGGTTTCAAGCTCAGACAATTAAACTCTCCTGAGTCCCCCAAATCTGGATTGAAGTGTTGTTAGTGGGGGAGATGTTAGTGGGAAGAGGGGCTCTAAAAAGATTCTGCTTAAGGCCCTGGCCGTATTCTTCTTCTCATGTTTTTTTGTTGGTTGAAAAAAAGCTTCAATGTGCATTAAATGTCTTTTTTTTTTTTTTTATATATTTGTCTCCTCTGCAATAACCTTTTTAAACAGGCATATCTATCTATCTATCTATCTATCTATCTATCTATCTATCTATCTATCTATCTATCTATCTATCTATCTATCTATCTATCTATCTATCTATCTATCTATCATCTATTACTGTCACCTACTAAGCTGTAGTGTGGTATGGGAAATTAAGCGACAGAATAAGAAGAAACAAACAAAGAACACATTTTTTGCCTTGTCTAATTAATATTTAATGGGGTCAGATGTTAACCTTTTATACCATGAAGGGTTAATAGCATTAAAGTTTATTGGGCCAATGATTGTGATGGGGGGTACATCAACCTACTCTTTCAACAGTGTACTTTGGACAAAAATTAAAACAGGTTCTTCCAGTTGAACTCCTTTGTATTACAATACCCTTTGGCTCAAGTCTTAAACGCGTGACTATGGAGAATTATCTTCTTGCCCCAATACAGTTTCCTTCAGTTACCAACTGGCCTTTGAATGGTGTAAGAGCTATGTTTAGGTGTCACTGGTATCCCAGAATTTCAGCGTTGTTGTGAGTGCATAAATCCTAAGGAATGACTTAAGTCCTAACGTGTGCATAGAGAAGATACAATCAAGCTCATTATTCTCCAGCCCAACATGAAAAGAAAAACATAACGTTTATTATTATTATTATTATTATTATTATTATTATTATTATTATTATTATTATTATTATTATTATTATTATTATTATTATTATTATTATTATTATTACAAATGTAAGGTCTCGAACGTGTTCCGGTCGCTCTCTAATGTGGACTGTACCTTTAAGAAAAATCAAAAGCGGGATTCAAACTTTGGCTCCGCCTCCATTTTGCTGTGTCGCGGAAACAGACAATTAAACATTAACCAGAACAAAATGGGGGCAGCTCTGGATACTCCCGCGAAGTGTCTTCTCTGTGATGTTATGACCCCGAATCCCGTCACCCTGAAATGCAACCACCGGTTTTGCCGAAGGTGTATCGGAGACTTGTGGAGCGTTAGCCCGTCCGGACCGTACCATTGTCCTGAGTCGAGGTGTAAAATTGTATACCAGACCCTTCCGTTCGATAAGAGTTTCATGCGGCCGCCTACCTCGAATCGACAGACACCTCCACGTAGTACTGCAGGTGAGCTGGATAAACCTTTGAACTGTGTCAGGACAATACACGCATAAATTAGCCTAATTCTCACAGTGTGTGTTGCGCTTTACCGGTAACTAAAAGAAGCTAACCTAGCTAACCTTTGAGGTCTTCCGCTCATAGGGCTATTGTTGATTATTATTAGGATTGCTAAAACATTCCTATTATCAGCTTGTAACACCGCATTCCCCAGCAGCTTAGCATAATCAGGTTAAATCCAGTTCTCTTCGTGGTAACTGGAGTTCCTGACCAGAAAAAAAACAACAACAAAGGAGTTTAGATAAACCATTCTATGTGAAAGATGCTCCAAAGTTCATAAAGTTTGAGCAGTTTGCAGAATGGTAATGGAGGAGCAATAAAGCACAAGTTAAACATTCATCAAACCATTGTTTTACTTAACAGCATTGTGTTTTATCAGTTTTATTTTAACAGGTAAATTTGGACAAATAAATAAAAAACTAAACATGTTGGGGAGAACTGGGATTACTGAAAAAAGCAAATTCATTCACCCCCCCCCCCCCACAGTTTTTTGGAACCCCGGGTAAATGTGCGTAAATATTCCTAACATAAATTAATGTTCTATTGCAATGTTCTAATCTGGCACTGAAAATGTTGGAAAAATACAACTTTTGACTTGAGTAATTCCGTAGGAAATAAAAATCCCGTTTTATTCATTTATTTTTTGTTGGGGGGTTATTAAATAATCACAGGTACCACAATTTACTGCAGCTCCTTATGGAGAATTTAAGGCCGTCAGTTTTTGACCTTAAACTCAAGCAGACTTAAATTACGCATCAGATTCATGATCCAAAGCTCACCAGAAGTCCACCTCTGAATGGTTCAAATGATTTGCGAGTGGCCTACTCAAAGTCAAGACTTTGACTAAGACTGGCATGAACTTGAACAGGCCAATCATTCTCTAAACTGTTGTGAATCTGCGCTATACAAATAAACTGAATTGAATTGAAATAAAAAAAATGAACCATCTTAATTAATTAATGATTTAAGGGGATTGATTACTGTTTTATACAGGACCAGGTTGCTTTGGATTGCTTTTTACTAGAGACTGATCGGTATTGGCTTTTCTATAGCTGATACAGATATGCTGAGGTCATGGTCAGCCGATGTGTACTGCTGATTTTTCGAGTCGATTTTCATCGCCAAATATCTAAACGTTTCTCAGGCTTATTTACACACTAAAATAACCCACTAATAACAACAGTGGATGCACAACATTTCTGAACCTCATTGGTTTTTTGAACACTGAATTTAACCGACTCGTAAATCCAAACTTTGCACTGCAGAGTATTCACCAATTACTATATGACCAATTACTAAATGTATTAAATATCCAAAACAGGGAAATAAAAGAAAATGTTAGATTTTACTTTTGTTGAGCCATCAGACAGCAAATACTAAACAGTTATTGTTAGTATTTTTGTAGTACATACATCTTCAATTGAGTCTATAAATAATACTCTAGAAATATTTGAGTAATGAAACTTGAGTATTTAAATAAAAGTGCACCAAAACTGTTCGCTAGTGCTTTTTTTAGGATGTTATTGTTAACAGACAATTTGCTTACAAATTACAAACCAAATTTCCATAATGAGATCACAACAAATGCTAAAACAAAAATTTTTTATTGCACATGCAAGTAGAGTTCTATATCCTTAGTGATTTCTGATATTCTTGACTGTTAAAGTTAGATTTAATGTGGAAACTAACTGTACAGTGTAAAATGGTGTCTTTTGTCATATTTCATATATATTTAATTTGGCAATTTTTATTTGCATTAAGCAGTGAACGGCACCTGATGTGCCTGATTTTATATCGGTTGTACTAAAGAGGTTTATTGGACCGATGCCGATAGATATATATATATATATATAGCTATAGATATAGATAGATATAGATATAAATAGATAGATATACCTGTTTAAAAAGGTTATTGCAGAGGAGACAAATACTTTTTAAAAAATAAATAGACCTTTAATGAACATTGAAGCTTGTTTTCAACCAACAATAACAAGAATACGGCCAGGTTCTGCCCAAGGTTGTCCAGGGCCTTAAGCAGAATCTTTTTAGGAGCCCCTCTTCCCACTAACAAGACTTCAATCCAGATTTGGGATGGATGGATGGATAGATAGATAGATAGATAGATAGATAGATAGATAGATAGATAGATAGATAGATAGATAGATAGATGGAAATGAAAAAATTTAAATATCGGCTCAATATACGTGTTGTCCGCGATATGCCAGTCAGTCCCTACTTTTTCACACTTTTTCCCAGGACTAATCGTTTATACATTGTGTTAAGTCAGCCCTCTTTCTTATCAGTGTTGTTTTGCTTGCATTGTAGGCCTATTTGGTGCAGGGACATCATCCAACCATAATGAAGAAAGTACATCTGGCTCCGACTTGAGGAGACCGTCACTGACCAGCCGGCTCCTTGGGAAGAGAAAGGCCAGCACCCCAGTGTCAGACGAACACGTCGCAAAGCGAGCAGCAGTAGAGTCTCCTTATGACCGGTCCAGAACCCCTGAGGCTCCTACCACCTCCTTATCAGATAAACCTGGGGAATCAGCTGCTGCGGGGGCATCCACAAAAGCCGTGGACCCACAATCCACACTGTCTGCAAGCGGTGACGGCAAATCCCCCACAAAAAACTCTGACGGAAAGATAGCTGAAAACGACGGGCCACAAGAAGTCCCGGCAAAGCAGAACCAGCGGAAATTAGAATCGCCGGATGATTCTGACAGCTCCAGTGAAGTAGATCTCTGTGATGCTCCTCTTTCTGCAACCCCCAAGAAAAATGCAGGTGTGACAGGAATTCACATCTCACCAAAGAAATTTGCCTCACCTGCAAGCTCTGATAGCTGTCCTGCAAGCTTAAATCCAGGGAAGGAACCGGCTCCTGCAGGTGCTTCCAGTTCCTCAAATCGTTTCGGCCTCTTCTTCAGACCAGAGAAAAGAAGCACCAGCCCAGTTCCCTGTCACTACTGCCCTAAAACTGGGTACCAGCCGGCTGTAAAGACCTGCTTGGTGTGTGGGGCGTCCATGTGTAAAGAGCACCTTCGTCCTCATCTGGAATCGCTGGTCTTCCAGAATCACACGCTGGTTTCTCCCCTGGAGGACATTTCCCTCTGGAGGTGCCAGGAGCACCACGAGATAAACCGCATCTACTGCAGACAGTGTACGGCGTGCGTTTGTACTGTGTGCACGGTGATTGGCTCCCACCGCAACCACGTGTGTATCAGCATCGGGGAGGCGGAGAAGGAGCTCAGGGTGAGTGTAGTAGGTTCACTTACAGTTCGCAAAACTCTTGGAGATCAGAACTCTGTGTGGGATGGCATGAAATTATCTCAATGTGATAAACCTGAGTAACACCGCCACAGTTTTAAAGTATCACACTATGTGCACAAAAAATTCAAACTACATTTGTTTGAATGTCTGGTCTAATTATAGTTCACAAGCACCGTAGCGCAGAACTCCTGGGGAGTCCTCAAATGTCCCCCCCACCCCACCCCCCACTTCAGATTTCCGACAGGTTATAACCTGTTCAGCAGTTGTGCTCAGTAAGAGCGACTGGTGATGCTGCATAAATTTCCACACCATAGCTCTCTTTGTTTTTAGGAACTGTACATATTTCCAAACTTGTTTTATCAACAGAATACTGCAGGGGGCGCTCTTTCAGTCAGCGGACTGGCAGGCTGCAGCAAAAGGTCACTAAAGGACAGCAATGCATTACCATACACATAAAGAAAACTGTGGTCACTCCAGCAGTTTCCCTAATAATTCCTCTAATGGAATTTAAATTAGGGATGCACCGATTTGAAAATTTGGGCATATATTAATACTCCGGTTATGGACGATAATTGATATCGGCCCAGTTTTACTTATTGGACCGATGTTGATGCCAATATATGTTTGCTGTTTGAAACCCTAACTTTTAAAAACCATTTTATATCTTGATACAGATACTATCCCATGCTTAATCATCACTATTTTTCTGTTTGTTGAAATTGAGGATTATGAAATAGTTTTTTTAGTAATGTAGCCTGATGTTGCTTACACCGCTCGATTGCAACGATGAAAATTGTGAAACTGCCGGAAGACTCATCTTTTGTCTGTGTTTTTAAATGTAGGTTTAGTAGGGGTGTAACGGTACATGTATCGTGTTTTTCGATACGGCCCTGTCGGTTCGGTTTGCACCTGTATTGAACATGGACAGGAAACCGTTTCCTACCTGAACACTAAAATCTGCTATTTGGGAAGATTAATAATTTCTCATGCAGCTACATTCACATGGCTACCAGTAGCATTAATTCAGCCCAAACTCCTTAATTCTCAGCGGATTCCCCGTTGATGAGAAGGGATTTCCCCACCAGCTGCACATGCTGCATTCAGGTACAGCTGGGGGACTAGGTTTTCGAAATATCAAAACACCTTCAAAGTGATTTGAGCATGTTTTGTTCTCAATATGGGAAAAGTATTATTTAAACATTTATAAACATCACCACTGACTGTTTTCAAGTGGTTATATTGTTTTCTACTCTGGCTATGTCTGCTTGTACTATTTTATTTATTAGAAAAACAATCAAATCTCCAGTCAGTCCTATACTTTTACCTTTTTAAAGTTATAGAACATATAAAATAAAATACATTTCAGGAATTGAAAGGAAGGAATTCAGAAGAATTGTTTAATGCTGATCAAAGGGGGAAAAAAAGTCATATGCACATTTGTATTTATTTTTCCTGATTAATGTGTACCGAAAAAGCATCAAACCGTGAAATTTAAGACCTTTAATACCTACCGAACTTTATTTTTGTGTACCTTTACACCCCTAATGTTCGGAGTTGGATGGTGTTGTGATAAATTCTTGATTTGTTTTTGTCCCTGGTGGATGTGGTTTTCCAGGCAAACCTGAAAGAAGAGATCAAACAGCTGCAGGAGGCTGAACAGCAAGTGAAGAACAGACTGACTGAACTCACGGAGAAGAAAGAGACTTTCAGAGTAAGAAGAAGAATTTGTAATTTTATGTTGGCATAGAAGTCATAATCTCAGTTAGAACCAATCTACAGTCTGATTGATTTGTTCGGCTAAGATTTCTGAATGATATATTTCCGTCATTTTTAGTCCTTTTCATCAAACTTGGAGGAATTCTGTATTGCATAGACAGGCTTTGACTCAGTACTACTTCTACAAATACATGACGCTGCTTTACAAATGTGTTTCCTTGTCTAGGTAGTATTAACCGAAGCGCTAGATGGGGTAAAGCAGCAATACGGAGCCATAAGAGAGGCTTTAGATGAAGAGGAGCAATCTGCCATTCGGTGTGTGAAGAAGGAGGAGAGCAGGGTTCTGGGGGGTCTGGAGAAGAAGCTCTGCATGCTCCAAAGCTCACTGCAGTCCCTCCAAAATGGCCTCCACACACTGGAGGGTCTGGCTGACGCCAGGGCTGACACGCGTGTCCAGGACCAGGCTTTCATTATGGTCAGCTGGAGTTCTCTTTGTTAGCATGATAAATATACTGCCACTTTAATCTGGCATAATGTAAGAAATCTTTTCTTCTTCTCCACTTTGCAGGAATACAGCAGGATTTCTCAGCTGTAAGTGATTTGACTTCTGCTTTTCTTGCATTCTTACAAAGGATAGCTGTATTACTGAATATGTTACCGACAATAGAGTCAGTAGATACTCTGTACAGTGGTTTAAGGAGTCCCGGTGTCATCTCTTTATCATTTACTGAATACTGTTTTTCTTTTAAAGAATCAGTATTCCTTCTCACAGTATTCCAAAGAATCTGGTCCATACATTTCATCACCTTACAACAACAACGTTCAGTGTTCTTTACTGAGGTTTTCCATGATAAACCAAATCAACGAGGTGCATAATTCTGAATGTTTTTAACAAATGAATCATTTTAAAAGTTTGGCATGCATTTGCACATACACATTTCACTGCAATTACAGCTGCAGGTCTGCCAGGGTACATTTCTAGCACCTTTGTCCATCTACAGATTGAAGTTCTCACCCAATGATCTTTGAAAAGTAGCTCAAGCTCAGTCAGATTGGACAGTGAGCAACAGTTTTCAAGTCTTCTCAATTTAATCTAGGTCTGGACTTTGACTAGGTCAGTTTAAGAAGTGAATATCCTTTGATCCCAATCATTCCACTATGGTGTGATGTCCTACCGAAAGGTAAACTGAAGTCTTTTGCTACGGCGAATAGGTTTTCTTCAAGCGTTGCCATGTATTCAGCTCCATCCATCTTACCATCTACTTCAACAAGCACCCCCACAGCATGATGCTGCCACCACTTGGTCTGATGTGCAATGTTATGTGTGCCAAGAAGTAAAATTTTAGTCTCATCTGAAAAGAGCGCAGTCTTTTACATGTTTGCTGTTTCTCTTACAAACTTAAAATTTCCCTTTTTTTCAACTATTGTTTTTATTTCCTACTTTTCCTTAAAGGCTACTTTTGTTGAGACCACAACATATAGTTATCCAGTCGACAGATCTTTTTTTGACTCGTTCTGATTAATGCTCTCCTTTGCCCAGCCTGTCTTAATTAGGTGAACAACCATGACTTGGTAGGTTTGCAGTTCTCACATACTCTCCCTTTTTTGGATGATAGTTCTCTCTGTACTCTGTGAGATGTTTAACTTAACCAGGGGTCTGCAACCCTTACAGTCCCAAAAGCCATATTTGTTTAGTGCCACAAATGATGCCACAAATGATACAGGACCTTTTGTAAATGTTTACTTTAAAATATTTCTGGTTTTAGACTTCAAAATGAAGTAAAACATACGTTTACAGAAAAGAGGATCGATACGTATTCTTCGGTGGGATGTTGAAGTTTATGGACAACAATAAAGAAAATAAGTGCCCAGCTTCCAACTTAATGAGAAGCAAAATAGAAATGGAAATGGAAAATCAGTTTATTATTAATTAAAACCAGCTAACACCAACATTTGTGAATGGATCTATATTTGAAATAGTTCATTTTTCATCATTTTAAGCCAGAGTTTTTAAGAGTCATTGTGGAAGGCCCAAAAAAGCCACTTGCAGTTCTGGAGCTGCAGGTTGCAGACCACTGACCTAACCCTTCCCTAAACATCTGTACATCTGATCGGTGTGTTGTGTTCCTTGGCCGTTTGTTCACTAATGTTCTCTAACAAACCTCTGAGGCCTTGACAGAGCAGCTTGGGTTCATGCTAAGATTAAAGTAGACGTAGGTGGACTCAATTGACTAATTGGGTAACTTTAGAGGGAACCTGCTTGCATTGGATTTTATTAGGGGGTATCAGAGTAAAGGAGGAGGAATACTAATCCTTTTATGGATTTCTCTTTGTCCTTATCTTGTCCCCCCCAAAAAATACACTAAAATAAATTAAAATTTGTTGCTGTTACGTGAATTTAAAAAAGTATGATCTGTGTGCCATTGTGTGCATTTGCTAAAGTGCTTATTTTTAATTTTAAAAAATCTTTTTAATATATTTATTGTTTATGTATGTATTGTTTTATTTCATTATAAAATTTTTTTGAAATGCCTATTCTTCACCAACATCACAAGTAGGATTTCAATTCTCGTTTCCCTTTAAATGATGAAGCAGCATTATTTTCCTTTATTATAACCACATTAACTATATTTTATGTTAGACATGTAGCTGGCACACGGAAGCTTATCTTTTCTATGTTTACCCCTGATTGTACGGCCTATTGTTGTTGTAATCTTCTTTACTGACACTGCCATTCCTCACCAGCACCAGTGATATGGGGAACTGTGTCGAGCAGTTCGAGCCACCAGAGGAAGTGGACCACGGCCGACTGAGATGCCTGCAGAAGTGGACAGAGAAACGGTTGGACGCCGTCGTCATCACCATGCCAGGAAAAGACAGAGATCTCTACAGGCTGCTTTGTAAGAAACAAGTACTTCTCACCAGGGAAGAACTGCTAATTAATTTAGGATAGAAATAGGATCCTGACGAGAAATCTTCCATCTTGTGTGCAGATGGCACCATTCCTGCCATGGATCCAGATACAGCTCATCCGAAGCTGCAGCTGTCCGATGACAACAGGAAGGTGGCCTACAGTGAATCCCCGCAGGCCTACACAGAGCATGAGGCTCGCTTCAGCTCCTTCCCACAAGTCCTAGCTTCTGCCGCCCTGGAGGGCGGCCGCTGGTACTGGGAGGTGTCCGTGTCAGTGGACGACGGCCGCTGGAAGGTGGGTCTCTGCGAGGCTCAGATTGAACGGAAGGGCCAAAAGGACAGCTCTCGTCTGGGCTTCAACAGCTTCTCCTGGTGCCTGGCCTGCGACAAGAGGAAGCTGGAGGCTCTGCACAACAAGGAGACGGTTCTTGTGAGGGCCGAGGGGCTGCAAAGGGTGGGTGTGTTTCTCGACTTAGAGGATGGTAGTTTGTCATTCTTTAACGCGACACCAGGGGGCAGTCTTGCTTTGTTGCATTCTTACAAGCACAATTTTTCTGAGCCTCTCTACCCTGCTCTTTCTGTGTCCAAAACCCACCTGACCATCTGTGATCTGTTCCATTCATAAACCAAACAGTAGTGCCATCTCAGTTCTGTTGAAACCTTTACAACATTTCTTATATATCGTGCCTTTTTTTCATATTTTCGATTCTCATGAAAATGTGAGACTATTTGATATCACTATAAGATGATTGTTTTATATTCTGCTGGATGTGATTTTAGATGATTTGTTAACACTGGAACTGTATCAAGGTAATATAGACCACAAAGTGTATATGATACAACAATGATTTTAGGTGAAAGGCAACCTATACATGCAAAAACCTGGGCTTAAATATTTCCAACATTGTTTTTATATTTTCCATCTTCTTCATCCTGTCCTACTGTGAAATAAAACGTCTGTTTAGAAACACGAAATCGAGCCATCGTTACTTCTTTCAGGGTGATTCTTCCCGTTTTGAGTTTAAATAGAAACACAGGTGTGTTTCACTTGAGCAGGAGCTAACTTTGAAACCTCCACAGCTTTGCTGATAAGAAACTTCTCAGAGTGTCGCATTTTTAAACTATGTGAAATTGTCTTTTTCCTTCAAGTATGTGGCTCATTTGTTCTGACTTGGGGGGGTCTGCACAGCTGACATCACTGAGCTGGGTAAGATCGTTTACCTGAAGTCCTCCTGGATGTTTAGTCGACAGGCAGAAAGCTACTTAATTGTGGGCAGCTGTTGCTTGATCGTCGTGAATTCAAGTTTATTGCAGTAATTGAGTTGAAAAGGACTTCATGAAGTCTTTTGTACCTGCTTCACAGGTCTCAGTAATAGTCTGGTAAATTGTAACAACCAGCAACTAATCTCCCCAAAACGACTACCTCCTCATCTGACAGACTTGAATTTGGCATAATATTCGTGTATTCAAGAACATGCACACAGGTGCACCATTCAACCCTGACAATAATTTCACACATGGAGCCCTCTGGTCCAACGCTTTCTTTCCCCCCACCTCCCTCATCAGCTGCCACATTGAAGGCAGGAGACATGTCTGAGAGGAGGAAGGCGGGGTGGTTTAACTGAGAGTTAATTAGATTCAGGTCTTCCTTCTCATGCTGTGCCTCTCAAAATCATCCAGGCTCTTATAAGCTTCTTTTTATTTTTTTTACTTGTTGCTCATCATGTGCTGGCAGAGGGAAAAATAGGACAGGTAGCTGTGAAGGAAAGGGAGGGGGAAGATGAAGTAGTACAAGCCCTCCACAGTTCCTCGGCTAATCAGTGAAGCATCACTAAATGAAAGGACAAGGTCTTCATTAGAGGTCTCATGAGTCTTCAATCAGGGCTCATATACCCCCACTACCACCCCTCCTGTAATGTCTAAATTATACAGTCAAATATAACTAATTATATGAGGGTTACCCTCTGCGTTTATTTTCACTATGACTTTTTAACTGTTGTAGTTGCAGTTCTATTTAAATTGGCTATTAACTGTTAATGTAAGAAAGAAATTAGGATATTGTCATCTAAATATTGAAATAGCCCCTTTTATGTGTAGATAGAAATGCTTTTTGTCTTCAGGTGGAGCGTACTGAAGTGGTTAAATGAGTGGGTTGAAACGGGACTTTCCTGTAAAGCGCTCTCTCTTAGATTACATGCTTTTACCTCTAATCGCTGATAGGAAAGCAAGTGGAATGGCATGAAATTACCAGGGTCAGATGGTCCAGCGCAAGGCTTCATCTTCCGAACAACACAGAAAGTGACTTCTACTTCACTCTGACTGTGATGGGGATGTGCTAAAATGATCTGAGGTCAAAACATTTTTGAGTCAACATCTAAAGCGCTATTTAAAGTACAAACTTTTCTCAATTAGGCATAGACTAGTTTGAAATTCTAAAAGTATGATCAGCTTCAGTTAAAATACCACATTTAATTCGCTAGGCTATCTGCTCAGTTAGCCATCTTGCAGTAAGAAATGTCGCTCATAGCTTGCTAAATATATATTTTTTAAAACGTCTCCTGTCTGTAGGTGTGACACTCAGAATTAGTGTCTGAGTACCAAGTTGAAGCCCAACAGATTTACTTTCACAAGTGGAGCATTACGGCTTTTGCTATAATACTCCACTTGATGTAATAATATATTTGTGTGTGTGTGTATATGAAATCTTTTTTTGAAATTGCTGTGGGTTTATTTCAAATACTATGGAGATGGGAAATAATGGAAAAAAGAGGAAGAGAGGTGGGTAAACAAGTTAAAAGAGGAATTGAAAATAGAAGAGAGGAAGGGGAATAAAGAAAACACCCTAGAAGTGTTCTACATCTGCAGGATGGCAGAGAGAGAGAAAAAAACAATGGTAAAACAAAATGCGAACTGAGAACTATAGTGCAACAACCCACAAATAGATGTATAAATACAACAACAGCATCACTGAAAAGCACATACCAATTTTTATATGATGTATTAGTGGAAACCTAAGCCAAAGAATGTATCTGTAAACACTTGAATCCAAACACCTCTGTGTGTATGAACATGCTGGTGTATATCAAGTTTCACGATATGACTGTTCAATAGCCGGTCTGAGGATCCATAGATCTGCTTCCCAGGACTCGATGCAGACACAAAGGAGATCAGAGCCAAAGACATCCAAAGAACCCAGGCAGACCAACACAGGATCAACTGCACTCCCCAGAGAGGAGCAGAGGAGAACAGAAGCCCCAGGGGGCTGCATCGACGAGCCCACAGGCCCCAGGGCAGATCCAGCCATGAACTCAGAGACCTGAGGGCACACCACCATTCAGCAGTGACCTGACCACTGATCGACCGACACGGGCCTCCGCCACCAAACTGCAGAGGCTACAGCCAGCCCACATGCACCACAGACAATCCCCACATGTCCCCACACCAATAGATGGACAACATCCCCTAACCAAGCTCAACCAGCACCCGAACATCTAACTCAGCCAACTCCCGAATCTCAATCCCCCGCAGAGAACCAAGACCAAACATTCGACCAAATTCAATCAAACCAACCAATAAACTGACCAAGTACTAAACACACGAAAGACGCGAACAAGCAGAGATGCTGCACCCAACCCTCTGCCGAGCCACCCAACAGCTACCACCAAACAATATACCCCCTGCACCCCCGCAGCACATCCATCTCCACCCCAGTCCACAATAAGCACAATGAATACCTCAGAAAGACCCGAACTACTACACCCATGTACGTAGCACAGAAGTTCACCAAAACCATCCACCAGTGCATCCTCTCGGGCCTCCCCCGCCAACAATCCTCTCACAAATTACAAACCAAACCGCCACGATCAGACCACAAAACAAGCCCCCAATGCCCCGCACGCAAGGACAGCTCCACATCCCCAGCGACCTCCAATACTCCCGACCACCAATGCCCGACAGATCCAACCCAGAAACTAACTGCATAATTCAAAATACAGTCCCCCACCAGAACACGCCACCAGACCAGGCAATCCTCCTCTCGAACCACTCAGTGATCAGAAAAAACACAGACCGCATCCACCACCATCCCCTGCTCCCTCCCCGCCCACCGTACAACATGAACACAGACTGCCCAACCAAACTATGGTCCCCTGCACACAGCCCCTACCCCCACGCCAGAAGAACAATGGAACCTACAAAACCGTAGCCAGAACGCTAGGCAAACAAGTGGCCGACAGCTTCAGACAGCCCAGTAACTTCCACTTTGTCCGTGGGCAACCACAAAGGAGAGGCGCGAGTTTTAAACCTCCTTCACTGGCGAGGGGGGAGGCGATTTTTTTAGAAGAAACTCATTGGATTCAAAAGACTTCTACAGTCTCCCGATTGATCAGGTAAACTGTATTCGGCTGATGAAATAAGTCTTGAATGACTTGTTGGTAACTGCAGAAAGAATCTTTTGAATTACAGATTCCACAGAGAAAGGGAGCCTCTCTTTGCTGATGCTCCGCCGCCTTCTGTCGGGCCGCTGAATCAGCTACTACGGGAGCAGAGAGCTGAATGAGCCGATAGCTGCTGAGAAGATTGCTGCCCGCGAAATGGGAGCGGGTCATTCCGAGGCCGAGCTAACAAAGGCTAGCCGAAGCCTCACTGTTAGCACCCCATCCAGCTACTGCTAACTGACCAGCTATAACAGCTGGTTTCTCTGCTTTATCGTCGGTCTTTTCAGACAACAAAGCTACCCTTCCCTGGATGTCTAAGAAATGTTCCCGTAAGGTTGTGTCTGTCCAGAGATAAATTAGCTTAAGAAAAAGAAATTAAGATTGGTTTTGATTGTTTATTTTACTGTGTTTTTGCTATATTTGTAAGAATTCATTCTTCAACTGTTTGAGTATGAACAGTGTTTTTAAAGGTTTATGACCGACTGACAGAGTCGTTTAAATCATACAACATGAGTTACTCCATCCGACCGGAGTTTTCCTTTATTCTTTGGTGCTAAGCTAAAACAGAGTGACTATGAGCTGCTGCATACATTAGCTTCGCACGCTTGATCTGATTAGTGTGGTGTCCCTGTTTTTGCAGACAGCCAGTGCTTCATAAACAATAAAGATTGCTACCTACGGTATTCAAAATACAGATCGACTTTAAAACAGATAGTTTAAACACCGAAAACTAATCGTATAAGTCGTTTTTGGAACCGCCTTCTTTTAGTATGTTAAAATACTAGATCAATCACTCCGTGACCGATCCATAAAATAGAATCAATTCTCCAAAAGGTTACTGATTTGTAATTCAGCAAATGGTTTAATGAATCATTACTTCCTCCAAAGAATGTTTTTGTCTTCACTTCTGCTTTGCATTGTGTATTAGTAGTTTGAAAACAAACCAAAGGTACTAATTAGTCTTAAACCAATCACAATTAATTTAAAGCTAACTTAGCCTCACTCCTAAAACTCTTCAAAACAAGCCTTGGTCTTTAAGCATACATATTCATACTGAACTGTAACATCACAATCAATTTATCGGCTATTGTTTCTACTTCTTTGCATATTTGTCCATTTTACAGTTTTACTTTTGGTAGTTAGCTTTATTATTCATTCTCTTTCTTAGTAGTTTAGTTGGGTGTTACTAGCTTACTGAGTTTGTTGATCAAAGCATTTTAAGTGAAAGTGGAATTCTTTGTATTTTGGAAGTCGTTGTTCATTATTGTTCATACATGTGTAGTAACTTGCTGTTCAAAGTACGCCAAGAGCGTATTCCTTCATATATTGTTTAATTATCTCAGCCTTATCAGCCAGGTAATCATAAACATGAACTGATACTGAATTATTTGGCTATTATTTCCTGGATCCCCAGGATGGTGGCCCAAACTTGGTACTTTTGACATAAAATTATTAATCTTAACAATTGGCCTATGGAATTGTTCATACTTATTCATAGCCAAAACCTACCTATCTGTGTCACAACACTGCACACCCACTCGTACTCCCAATGCACACCCTACACTCCCAGGTAGAGGTACTTACACCCCGGCAGGGCAACCAGCCCCTGGACCCAGGAGGCTCTCCCCTTTTTCCCAGGATGGAGACAAGCAGACCGCCAAAGCCCCCACAGTAGGTGAGCAGTCCACCAGCCCAGGCCTCGACCAGACCGCCTGTTCCTCTTTCTGGTCCACAACCCCTGATGGCGAATAGCAAACAGGGGTGTGGAAAGACTTCGATCCTTCGAGCACCTTCTGCAAGTGCAGTTACTGGATGAAGAAGATGAAGTAGCGGTTGTAGCCACTGCTTTTGTTTGGTAGCGACAGGAGGACCTCGAGAGAAGACGACAACGCTGGTGGGTGCAGCAATCGATACAGACACTTCTATGGCCAGTATGACACACTGTTCTAAAAGATGGATTGCCAGTCGGAAGGTTGCATAGGTGCCCCCCTCAAGAACACCTTATGAGCACCTTACTTTTGCCTTACCAACGGTGGGGGGCATTCGTAAGAACGTTCGTATAAACATTTGTATGAACCTTCAAAGGAACGCTGTAAGGGCCCCCAAATAACAACTTAATGTGTTCTTGTGGCATACTTACAGCCAGCATAGGAACGTGGAATTCTGGAATGACCTTAAATAATCCACAAACATTGTACGTTGTTCTGCGTATTGTGTGTTATTCATTCAAAAGCCCTATGAAGAAGGGCTTTGTGGCGCATTCATGTAAATTTTTTGACAAGACCATGGTCCTGGCCACAAATGTACAAACGCTGCATTCTTCTAAGGCTGTCCTACGGAAGCCGTAGAAAATTATCCAAAAATCGTTTGTAGGGTTATTGTAGCCCCTCGTTGGGGTCATTGTGACAGAGCCTTATGGAAACCCAATCAATCATTGACTTTACAACAATCCCTCCACCCTGGATTGTAAGCCACTATTATTCTATAAGTAGGTGCAAAAAAGTAGTGTATCTCGGGAAAATTAGAGGCTCAGCCAGGTAGCCGTTCATTAAAGAACCGCCACTAATCGTCTCTCAGTTTGTATTCCAACTGCTCCTCCAACATATGTTTGTAAATCAGGCCAACTCCTTTAAAAGTAATTAATTTTGTGGGGGTTTGGCGGCCTAAGATAATTATCTCACTACTATTAACCAACTTAGTTTGGTATCTTTCCAGCAAATGATTAATTTAGCTTATCTGGTGACACAGCATTATTTGTTAAACAAAGATAGTTTAAACATTTTTAAGATGAGTTACTGGTTTAAATATTAAACACACAGTTTAATATGCAGCATATTTGTGCCGCAAAATAAGCAGCAATGTAGTAGAATATTTTAGCACATTACCCAGTGAAGGACTCAGAATTTACTAGTGATTGTGTCTGTATAACACTGAGCTATCAGTTTGACTTCACAGCTGCAGTGGGTGTTTTCAGGGACCTTGCATTGTGGGAAACAGCTGTCTTTCAAGACCTTATTTTCTATGCAAGCGTGCCCAGAGGCTGTGACATTCTCATGCGCACCCATGTGGCCATGTCCTGGGTTGGCATGACAACAGTTGGTGAGCTCAGGTGAGCTATGAGTCTCAAATATCTGACCCGGGTTACCTGCCAGCCCTGGCACCGTCCAATAGAAATAGAGACGCAAGAAGAGATGGGCCTTTCGCTGGTCTGTGTGCCTACTCTTTTTGCTTCTGCTTTCATCTTATCTCTGTACTCCAAGAGTCATGGTTGCAAGGATAAAAAATATGAGTTGATGAAAATCATGTTTTACACATCTGCAGAGGGGTTATCAGGTGATTACAGGTGTCCATGTGCTTCCACGAGCCTTATGATGAATTTCTCTTTTATTGCAAATACTTTATCTCATACTGAACATTTTCAAATTAAAAGGTAGAGAGACAAACGTCCATCATTACAGAACAATTGCTTTTCACAAAATTACTAGGCAATCTGACAGGCAACTGGAAATGTGACAAGCAAAGAAGGATGAGGACCCAAGTTTATTTTGCCAGCATGCTCGGAGAGGAGGTCAAAATAAAGAATATCCAAAGCTCACTGTTGAGAACTCCAGCAAAAAGAGCCAATCTGGGGCGGACCAAGTCACCATAACAAACATTAGAGACTATATACATCCCTTCTGGTTGTTTCAATCAATCAATCTTTATTTATAAAGTGCTTTTCGTACAAAATTGCATCTTAAAGTGCTTTACAGATTAAAACAACCCCACATAAAACCACATTCCCATCCCTCCCCCACAGAATTAAAAACATGATCACAGTCATACCCCCCTCCCCCCAAACCAACCCTCATGCCCACAAACTTAAAAGCAACAATAAAAAGGACATAGGGCTGAGTACAGATGAGCCAGGTGAGGAAACGCCATCAGAGGAGCCATCTGCACCGGCAGCAGCACATCACAGCAGCAGCCGAGGCACAGACACAGGTCTCCCAGTGGAGGCAAGGCCAAGACCCCCACCTCCACCCAAGCACTACCTGATGTGGGAGTAAAGGGAGAAAAAAAAGCATTTTTTCCCCCCATCAGTAACATAGGCATGTTGAGTTTGACAGATTCTGCTGTGACTTTAAATGGTACCATGTAGTTAAATAAGATTGTGCTTTTCAGACAATTAACACTCCAGGTCGGTTTGGGTCATAAATATGTGGAAGGACACCTCATGAGCACTGCTATGCATGGTGGAGGACGAGTGAAGTTATGGATCTGTTTCTTTAGTAGACTTGACCAGTATTACATCTGCATTGTAGCTGCTGGATGTTCCCCCGAGGTTCTCTTCTCTTCCTCTCTTGTGTTGGTGTTTCTGGGGCTCCTGTACTCTGGGGTTCCTTTGGATGTCTATAGCTCAGATCTCCTTCGTGTCTGCATCCATTCCTGAGAGGCGGATCGATGGCTCCTCACACCAGCTATTGAACACTTGTATGGAGAAACCTTATATGCACCAGCATGCTCATACACACACACACACACACACACACACACACACACACACACACACACACACACACACACACACTCACACACAGGTGAGGGAATTGTGTTTACAAATGCATTCTTGGGCTTAGGTTACCATTACTAAATCCTGTAATAATCGGTACCATGAGCTTTTCAGTGACGCTGTTATTGTATTTATATGTCTATTTGTGGGTTGTGGTTGTGTAGTTCTCGGTTTGCATTGTTTGATTAGTTTTTGTGTGTGTTTTTTTTTTCTTTCCCTGCCGTCCTGCGGGTGTGGAGGCGGACTACGATGTTTTCTTGTGTTTTCTTTGTTCCCCTTCCTCTCTTGTATCTTGAACTTACCCTCTCCCTCTTAAACTTATTTTCCTACCGCTTTTATCTTCTTTCTTTTTTCCCCTTTATTTTCCATCTCCGTGTCCATAATATTGGGGAGAAAAAACCCCCCACAGCAATTTCTAATAAAGATTTCTTACACATATATAAATCAAGCGGAGTACTATAGCAAAAGCCATAATGCTCCACTTGTGAAAGTAAATCTGTTGAGCTTCGACTTGATACTCAGACACCAATTCTGATCGCTACAGTGCCAGACAGGACACGTTAAAAGAAAAAAAAGGATTGAGATTTAACTGGATTTTTAAAAATATCAAAATAGTACCAGCAGATCTAGCCAGAGTGAAAAAAACTATATAACCACTTGAAAGCAGTCAGTGTTAACGTTTAGAAATGTTTAAATACAACTTTGCCTATATTTGAGAATAAATTATTCTTATACCACTGTGGAGTTGTTTTGATATTTCAACAGCCTAGTTTCCTAGCTGTACTTGAATGCACCATGGGCAGCTGTTGGAAAAATACAGTATCATCAGTGGGGATTCTGCCAACTTCAGTTGTATACAAAATAAGGAGTTTGCGCTGATTCAACATCATCTGTTTTTTCTCTAGCATCAGCAAGGTTTCTGTCACGGTTTAGGGTTGTTTTGTTTTTGCCCTCCTTCCAGAACCCCCTTTGCCTACCGAGTTGAGTCTGTTTTGCTTTTGTTGTGAATTCTGAAGGCATCTGGAATCCGTCTTTTAAAGGGGGGTACTATACGATTTAAGGTTGTTTTGTTTTGGTTTATTTTTAGGGTTTAAGTGTCTTGTTGGTTGTACTTATATTTCATTAGGTTAGTTGTCATGTCCCCTTCTATCTTTTCCTCCCGGTCTTGTTTTCCTCTCAGTCTGCCAGTTTAATCTCAATGCCCCATCTGTCTCTGATACCCTAATTGTTTCCTGCTTTTTCCCTGTCCTAGTTGTATTCACTTACCATCTGAGTTACCTTCTGACCTTACCTCTCTCTCTCTGTCTCTCTGGTTCTTCCTGTCACTTCTCAATTCCTCCTCAGTATATATAGTGGCTTGCAAAAGTATTCGGCCCCCTTGAACTTTTCCACATTTTGTCACATTACAGCCACAAACATGAATCAATTTTATTGGAATTCCACGTGAAAGACCAAAACAAAGTAGTGTACACATGAGAAGTGGAATGAAAATCATACATTATTCCATTTATTTTTTTTTACAAATAAATAAGTGAAAAGTGGGGTGTGCATAATTATTCAGCCCCTTGAGTCAATACTTTGCTGAACCACCTTTTGCTGCAATTACAGCTGCCAGTCTTTTATGGTATGTCTCTACCAGTTTTGTACATCTAGAGACTGAAATTCTTGGCCATTCTTCTTTGGAAAACAGTTCCAGCTCAGTCAGATTAGATGGACAGTGTTTGTGAACAGCAGTTTTCAGATCTTGCCACAGATTCTCGATTGGATTTAGATCTGGACTTTGACTGGGCCATTCTAACACATGGATATGTTTTGTTTTAAACCATTCCATTGTTGCCCTGGCTTTATGTTTAGGGTCGTTGTCCTGCTGGAAGGTGAACCTTCGCCCCAGTCTCAAGTCTTTTGCAGACTCCAAGAGGTTTTCTTCCAAGATTGCCCTGTATTTGGCTCCATCCATCTTCCCATCAACTCTGACCAGCTTCCCTGTCCCTGCTGAAGAGAAGCACCCCCAGAGCATGATCCTGCCACCACCATATTTGACAGTGGGGATGGTGTGTTCAGAGTGATGTGCAGTGTAAGTTTTCCGCCACACATAGCGTTTTGCATTTTGGCCAAAAAGTTCCATTTTGGTCTCATCTGACCAGAGCACCTTCTTCCACATGTTTGCTGTGTCCCCCACATGGCTTGTGGCAAACTGCAAACGGGACTTCTATTGGTTTTCTTTTAACAATGGCTTTCTTCTTGCCACTCTTCCATAAAGGCCAACTTTGTGCAGCGCACCACTAATAGTTGTCCTATGGACAGATTCCCCCACCTGAGCTGTAGATCTCTGCAGCTCGCCCAGAGTCACCATGGGCCTCTTGGCTGCATTTCTGATCAGCGCTCTCCTTGTTCGGCCTGTGAGTTTAGGTGGACGGTCTTGTCTTGGTAGGTTTACAGTTGTGCCATACTCCTTCCATTTCTGAATGATCGCTTGAACAGCGCTCCGTGGGATGTTCAAGGCTTGGGAAATCTTTTTGTAGCCTAAGCCTGCTTTAAATTTCTCAATAACTTTATCCCTGACCTGTCTGGTGTGTTCTTTGGACTTCATGGTGTTGTTGCTCCCAACATTCTCTTAGACAACCTCTGAGGCCGTCACAGGGCAGCTGTATTTGTACTGACGTTAGATTACACACAGGTGCACTCTATTTAGTCATTAGCACTCATCAGGCAATGTCTATGGGCAACTGACTGCACTCAGACCAAAGGGGGCTGAATAATTACGCACACCCCACTTTTCAGTTATTTATTTGTAAAAAATGTTTGGAATCATGTATGATTTTCGTTCCACTTCTCACGTGTACACCACTTTGTATTGGTCTTTCACCTGGAATTCCAATAAAATTGATTCATGTTTGTGGCTGTAATGTTACAAAATGTGGAAAAGTTCAAGGGGGCCGAATACTTTTGCAAGCCACTGTATGTGGTTTTTTTAAGTCATGCCTCGCTGGATTCTCCGTCAATTTTCCCCATGTTTTGTTCACTGTGTTTCTATGTAAGTTTTATCTATCTATCTATCTATCTATCTATCTATCTATCTATCTATCTATCTATCTATCTATCTATCTATCTATCTATCTATCTATCTATCTATCTATCTATCTATCTATCTATCTATCTATCTATCTATCTGTCTGTCTGTCTGTCTGTCTGTCTGTCTGTCTGTCTAGAATGCCTGTTCAGGATCAGGATCCCGTCTTCTTTAGTTTGTAACAGTCTTTCTCCAGTCTGTTTTAGGACCCTTACACAAGTATGAGTGAAATATAAAACTATTGATGACAGATTAACATGAAAGAGCTCTGTGTTTACGTGGATCAAGTTTCTGTCGATGCTAGCCAGAGGTTCAGAAGCAAGCATGGTGAGTATGGTGGCTCAAAAGGAAGAACAGAAGGACTCGAGGCTGATAGTAAAAGGTTTTTGGCTAATTGAAAACTTGTCAGGAGGCTGATGACTGATTTAACACAGCTGGGAAAGAGATATGGAGTCAGAGCAGGTAGGATTGCTGATGACAAAAGAAAGTGAGCCATGGAAAACAAAAATGAGCTAGAAACCTTGGTATACCAAAAAATTTTTACTTACACCTTAAAGTACAGTTGAAGAAATTTGTGTAAATCCGGATTTTTGGGATAGGGTACTGTGGTGGAAAATTGTTATGCAGTTAGGAATTAAGTGTATATTCTCTGTTTAGTGAATCCATCTAAGGTAAAATGACAAGCTTATTGTTCCAGGTTAGTGTTATGAGAAAGACATATGTGTCAGGTCACCAGAGAGCCAGACGCCGGGGCAGTAAGATAACAGTCTGGCCTTCGGATGAGCTGTTTTATGCGTTGATTGGAGACTCGCATGGAGCAGCTGTCCAGAGGCGGGGCGTGAAGGTTGGAGAAGACGTCTACAGAGATAAACATTGATTGCTGAATACTATTTAAGCGGTGAGTTAGAAAGGTTGGTTAGGGTGATGCACGAGTTACTCTGTCCCCTCCATGGTCTGGCCAGACATGTTTGAAATAAATACTTAAACGCCTTCTGGGACTCAAGTCTTCTTTATTATGGAAACCATGAGATACCTTTTTTTACCATAACACTCATCTGCAGCTTAGCAGATCCACACTTGCCACACACAGAGACAGAATTTGCCACTTAAGGTGTGACAACAAGTCAGGCTGACCCAGAAGAGGATAGAGCCGGCGTGAGAAAAGTATTCAATCATTAATGGGACACTTCTACCATGTGATTAATCCTTTCTTTTATTTCACTCAAATACAACACTTGTATCGATATGTTACATTTAGTTTATTTTCTCAACAAACTCAACTTTTTAAAATAGAAAAAAAAAATATTCCTGATTGAAACTGCTACTGCATGTAGATTATAAAAATTCAATGCATAACTCAAAATACTGCTTTTGTACATAAACAGGGATTATAACTCTGTGCTGGTTATACTGTTTCGAGTACATACATTTTCTTAGTTACCATTAATTAGCACTGCTAACAGTCACTAGCAACATCAAATCTTAACACCAAAAAAACAGATTTCTTACTTTAATTCGGACTTTGTGACTGAAGTTTGTCTTGGAAATTCTAATGTCTATGAAAATTTAACATTTAGGGTGCATTCACACCTGATAGTCCGGTAGACTAGGTTCGATTGGGGACAGACATTTTTAAGCTGGTGTGATTCGCATTAATACTGCTCTTTGTCAAATGAACCAGAGCTTTTGAGCCACATGTTTACCTCCTTGCCTGTGGTGGCACTACACCAAGAAGCCCTGAACACAGGGGCGTCGTGTGGCGCAGTGGGTTAAGACGGGCACCCCATGTTCAGAGGCCTTAGTCCTCGATGCGGTTGTCCCAGGTTCGATTCCAGCCTGAGGATATTTGCCAAATGTCTCTCCCCTGCTTCTCTCCCCTTTCTATAAGCCTGTCCACTTTCAATAAAGGCCACTGTGGCCACAAAAACCTTGACAAAAAAAAAAGCACTGAACACAGGGTCCCTTTAAATGTAAACCAACATGGACTGGTATCAGATTTTAGCGGTTTTGGGATTGCTCTGTTGTCTTTGGCATATGAGCCAGACAAATACGTTACAGCAATGGGCTCAGCATGAGCAGAGAACGAGGCAGAGTTGTTGTTGCGCGGTTGTCTTGGTTTTATTTACCCAGAATGCCCTGCGCTATAGTCCGTTTCCTGCTTTTGGATTGGTTCCGGTCCGCTTGGCATTCACATATGCATTCCAAACCCCACCAGGGTTAATTTCAATCGAGCCGAGACCTAAACCAGACTTTCTGGGGGCTGCTGTGAATGCACCCTTAGAGCCCCACATGTTGGGAAGAGAACAGAAAATACCTCCAGTTAAGTCAGTTTCCAAAGGCTCTTAAATAACATAAATACATGTTTTTACAGAGTCAGTAGAGAGGTCTGAATACTCACACCTGATGGTCTGGTAGAATCGGTTTGATTGTGGACCTAGATTACAAAATCATTGCTTTTTTTAGCTGGTGCAGTTCGCATTCACACTGCACTTTGTCAAACGAATCAAACCTTTTGAGCAACATAAACCGGACTTTCTGGGCAAACAAACTACGGTTCGATTAAAGTGAACTAAACAGGGCTGGTGTGAATGCAGTCTAAGGGTATATTCAGATCTGCACTGTTTGGTCCACTTTAAACAGACCGGGGTTCGTTTTGAACGTGGTCCGGACCTTTTATGCAGGTGTGAATACACATAAACGAATCCTGGTGCGGATCAGAGAACCGCACCGAGACCCATTTTTTTCGGTGGTCTCAGTCCGTTTCCAGACACAACAAATGTGTGAATACAAACCAGTGTTGATCCAAATCAACCGCAGGATACATGTGCCTTTTTGGAATTAACAAGCCACCGTAGCAAGGTGTGTTCATACCTGCTCCTCCGTCTTCTGTTTAGCCACGCTGCTGTCAGCATGTTGTGGGTCAGGGCACGCAGCGTACATCGTCTCCTTTGGGTTACTGCACGCATTCGCCGACGCATTCCAAATTTGGAAACAGAGCATCGTGAAACCTACGCTGAATGAGCTGCTCTTGACACTCAATATGATTTTTCAGCTCCAATAACAGCACAAATATGCAGAGCAGGAATGCAGCACGTAGGGCTTCCATGTGTTCCTCCATTTCCAGGTCTGTGCTCTGTGGGCCGCCCTAGTCATTGCTGTCCAATGGCGACACCGATCGTCACGCACATGGATGTATTAACAAAATATAGTTCACTTGCAAAAAGTACAGTGTGAATGCATTGTTATTGACTGGGATTGGTACTAGTAGGTGGTACCATAGCATTTTTTGCACATCTCACTCATTTTCTGACTTGTAACTCAAACTCCTCAACTCTGATATGAGATCATTTTCAGATCTCGGTTCTAACTTCTGAGACAAACTAAACACACCATAAAAGGATCAAATGAAAAGAACATACACAACGCTCAAAGCACTTTCACACTATGAATCTTGTTCACCCAGCTGCACTCACACATTCATGCCCCATGCCCCATAGTTTCACCTTTTAAGATGAATTACTAAAATAATTGAACTTTAGCATGAAATTCTAATTTTTCGAGTTTTATCTGTATGAGCATGCTAATGGTAGTTATGATGAAAACCTTGTGAGAAATACACACAAGGAGGGATATTACAAAGGTTTTCAATGGCAGATTATGCTGGGTTGTGGATGTAAGACTAGTGGACAAGCTATTTTATTGAAGTACATTGATTCGATCTTTGTGGATGAAAAAAGACTTTTTGTTTGAGATAGCTGTATTCTGTCAATGATATGAGGCTTCGAACGGTTAGTTGTATATTATTTGCTTTCTGAGTGGTTTGACAAAAGCACTTACTGTGTGTACAGTTATGATTTTATCCTTGATTGGCCTACATAATTGAAATCTCAAGAAGCCCAACTTTCAAATGTACATAAAAAGGGTGTTGCAAAACAAGGCAGATTTGGAAGTATGTTCCAGACTTGGAAGTATGTAACGTACCACCAACTTGACTTAAAAACACTAAGGGGTTAAATAAAAGACTGTTTACTGGGCCCCTCCAGAATAAGCCACAGCCCCCCAGCTGTCTGTGTGGGTCTGTATGGGAAGACACCATAGTATGTGAAGAGAACCACCACAGCATTAGCCTTCAATGTTAAAGGTACAGGTAAGCCCAAAATTAATTATCCTCCTTGCAGATTAAAAAAATAATAATAATAATTTTAACCAAGAAGTTTGTTTCTGATACAAGGCAGGCATCTCTATACAGTTAAAATAATGTAGAAAAGTAAATGTTTTTTGAGTAAAATTATTTCTTTGGTACCAGCTTTTTGCACATTTCTCCTAATTTTGGCAACTTACTTTTGGGGGTAAACTCCAAGTCATAGAGTTAGGTTTTGGGGTAGGTTTCCTCTATGCTATCACCCTAATCTTTATCTTCTTCCACTGATTCTCTCAGATTTAAGTTGGGCTTGGCCACTCCAGAACCTCAAGACAACTTCCACTCAGAAGAAACATGTTGGTTAAAGGAAAAATTACCTTAAATCTTAATCTGCCAAGGGGTATGAATGATTTTAGGCTTAACTGTGGGTGATATTGATTAATCAAGGGAATCCATGTGTATATTTGCAGACAGTCTTAATTTCCAGTGCCGCAATCAGCGATGGCATCACGGCAAATATAAAAAATAAAAAAATAAATAAGAAAATAAAGCTGAGAAAAATAGGTTCAGAAAGATGTACCGGGCTCAGACTGATGGACGGAAAGCTCACTAATAAGATACAGTAATGAATTGCAAATTGTCTGTGAAAACAGTATGTGCAGCTCTGTTGCTTTTAAACAGCAGACCTAGCTTTGGATAAAATAGCAATGAACTATTACCCAAAATGTCTGATTTGAAATTTTTTTACATCTACATAAAATACATTTACTATTAAAAGGCACAAATTTCCAGTTTACTGGCAAACATCACATACTGGTTGTATCGGTGGTCAGCCATTAGTAGGCAACAGCAGTTTAATTTTAAATGCATGTAAAAAGCATTTATTCAAGTGTGCCATAAAGAATGACAAGCAGATCTTTTTTGTTGCAGTCGATAAATAAATTATGGTAAATCAAAGCAATGACTCATTTATTAGATGACAAAATAATCGCTAATGGTGACTCTGGGAGATATTCCATCACTGTTATCTTCCAGCTGCACTATCAAAGCATCGGCCAGGAGCGCCGGCACAAGACAAATGCATACAAGTGAACTGATGTGAATGAGGGAGTATAGCACTATTGTGATTGGCAGAAAAAGGAACAAGATTGGCATGAAATGATCACATCTGTCCAAGCGCAATCAGGCTTTTTTTGAGGCGGAAGTACTGTTCGATGTAATCATCCAACAATTTGTGTTTCCTCTGGGTCTTATTTTCAGCTGTTTGAATAGTTTTTTCTTGCTGATGGATGTTAGGGAGGGTTTGCTATTTTAGAGGTAATTGTTATGTTGCTGTGTGCGCCTTGAGACAGAAATGTTCTGTTTGCATCAAGACATTATAGCGGGGTTTTTATGAAGTCCAATAACCCCAGTCGTGGGCATCTTTAGTCGAGGCGTCTCAGAGGTGCTATTTCTTTATTATGTGCCGGATTTTCCCCTGTCTCTGTGATGAGCAGGGCATTATCTTTGGCATGTGCAATAAAGCTAACTCTTCAAATATGCTTGTGCTATTTTCTCTTTTCCCCTGCCTCCCAGCAGAACCACCCTCATTAGAATTAAATTCTTGCCCTCCTCACAATTTCTTCCCTTTGCTGGTTAAACTTAGTTTTTCTTTTTCGCCTATAATAAATTCTCTCAATTTGCCCTCTCCATCTTCCTCTCACACTCTGTCATTTATCTCCTCAGAGCTACTTGGGTGATTCATTCACATTTCAAATTTAGTTTGGTGGTGAAATGTGAATAGCATCTCAGTCCCTGCGGCGGCTGGCTGGTCTCAGCTGAATACAATGTGAACCCACGTTCCTCCGTCCCCGCTTGTTATTTGAGAATGACTGAAAGAGACCCCAGTGTTGTGTTCCACATAGCAGAATATGTAGGACCCTGACTAATGTTAGGCAGAGTTGCATATCACACCCAGATCTCACCCATGCTGGTTTTCCAGAAATATAACAAACTTACACTGGCATGGCTGTGTAGGTGTTCTCCGCCTCAACGCCAGGTCCACTGAAGTACCTTGAGAGCATTAGACACTCATAAAGCAAAATCCTTCCTGAATTACACCATAAGCTCTTTTACAGAAAATAGTTTTTTTTAAACAAATCTTGAATATTATCTCTAATGACTTAGAGAAGAAACTAATAGGACTGGTTAACATAAATGTGTAGATGATACACTGCTCTACATTACAATGTCACCAGGTGACTATGAACCCATTTAAACCTTGAGCAGTTGCCTGAAACAAATTAATGCATGGATGTGGCAAAACTTTCTGCAGCTGAGCAGAAATATAATTGCTGTCATTATTTTTGGACCTAAAGAGGAAGGATCAAGAGTCAGTAGACAGTGTAAGCTATTACAGCTAGAAATGACAAAGTCAGCCTTCAATCACCTGAAGAACATTTCCTAGGATTAAAGGACTCTAAAAACTCATCCATGCGTTTATTTTTAGTCGGATTGATTACTGCAACAGTGTCCTCACAGGTCTGCCTAAAAAGTCAATCAGACAGCGGCAGCTGATCCATAAAGCTGGTACTCGCGTCCTCACTAGAACCAGGAAAGTAGAGCACATCACCCCAGTTCTAAAGTTCTTACACTGGCTCCCTGTAGCTCAGATAATAGACTTTAAAATACTTTTACTAGTTTACAAATCACTGAATGGCTTAGCATAAAAATACATTAAAAATCTGATGTTGTCATATCAACCCTCCAGACCACTCAGGTTTTCTGGTTCAAGTCTACTCTTTATTCTTAGAATCAGAACCAAACATAGAGAAGCAGCATTCAGTTTTCATGCTCCTCTAATTTGGAACAAACGTCCAGAAAACTGCAAACCTGCTGAAACAGTGAGTACCTTTAAATTAAGGCTAAAAACCTGCCTGTTTGGAGCAGTCTATGATTAATAATCCCTGGAACATCGTTATTTGTAGTCTGGATTGCAGCTTTTCATTACCTCTCTTTAGTTTGTCACTGTACTGTCCTTTTTTTGTTTTTATCATGTATAGCACTTTGAAATGCCTTGTTGTTGAAATGTGCTCCACAAATAAACTTGACTTATTTTGACTTAAACAATTCAGTCAAGCTTTTCCAACATGTTTTCAACCCTAAAGTAAGAGGTTGCTTTCCAAATTGACTGGTTTTTATCAAAACAAAATAGCCTCTCTGTTGACTTATAAATTACCTCTGTTTGTCCTCTCTCAGTCAGCTGGGTGCCTCCTCAGCAGTTAGTGATGCAGCTTGTCATCAAACATCATCACAGTTTATCATAATCTACAGTAAAAACCATGAAAAACCAGTAGCTGCATGGAGCCAAAAATAAACATAAACATTTTTATCCTGGAGCAAAAAGTAATTTATGAAAATTATAGATTTATAAATATATAATTATAGATATATAAATTCCTGCTTCTGGTGCAGTTACCGCTGCGGTAAATCCATGGGTAAATGCCTGTTGCCTGTTTTAAAAACAGCTCTTTCTATGTTTTAAGTTGAAAAGTTTATACATGTCAGGAGGAAAAGAAAAAAGCAGTTTTTCTAGAGGTTTTGCAAAACCCAGCTTTTATTTTGGAAGTCCACTTCCGTTTACCGGCAGTGTTGCCAACTTAGCGACTTTGTCGCTATTTCTGACGACTTTTCAGATCCCCTTAACGACTTTTTTTTCCAAAAAGCGCCTAGCGACAAATCTAGCGACATTTCCTACCACCCTTAGCTACTTTCTGTGAAACTTTGTCGCCGATATTTCCTGTATTTTAGAGACCCAGCTTGCTCCTTCCCGACCCTCAGAAAGGAAATGATCTGCGCATGTGTATGCAGCGTGATCAGAGTATGTCGACTGACCAATCATAAACCCTTTTCGGTTCATTTCACCCACTCACAAACAAAGTTGTTTTGTAGTTAGTGTAAATTCAAAATTAAAAAATAAATCTGCATGTATATAAAACCGATCTTTCAACGGGAATTAAGCCAGAAGCTTGTCTGTATTACGCTGCATCTCACACCTGTGGTGCATTCAAGGAACGTTTGAAACGTATGGCGAGTTCAAAAACGTAGGACATTTAGAACTTATGACAAAAACCCCCACTGAAAATAATATCATAAGCAATAAACTTCTGTTTAATGGCGGTTGGCAAGAAACATTTGATGCATGCTAAATATGCCCTACTTATTTTTACAAAGTACTAAAAAACAAACAACTATATTCTCTCTATTAATTTCATCTCCTTGAGATATCTCAGCAAATGTATGTTTCAGAACTTTTAATTTTTTAAAAAGGTTTTTGATGTCCAGTTGCAATTTGATATCTTGTCAATTTTGTAGGCTACCAGGTTTCTCAAGTTTACTTCAGGCAAAATAATATAACATGTTCAACAGTCTCTTCTTGAAGACAGAAGTCACATTTCCCTGTAGCATGTTTCCCCAGTTTAAATAATGTATTATTTAAATAATGTTTAAATAATGTATTATTTAACCTGTATGATCAAATCCTAATCTAAATATATTTTTTCCCCTCCTTATTTTCAATCGTCATCACGTGATGACATCATCATTATGCAAATTAGCGTATGACGTCACCTGGCGACATCTAGCGACTTTCTGGGGCAATGTCAGCTACTTTCTGTCGGAGACAGTTGGCAACACTGCTTATCGGCAAATGAATTAGCATTTTAGCTAAATGTTTAGCTCTGAACTGAGTATTTAGCTTGAAGCTTAATGTTTATCTTGCTAATTAAGTATTTAGTTTGTAAACTATTTTAGTTTGCTAACTAAATGTAGGCTATAGTTTGGACCTTAAATATTTAGTTATAAACTGTGACGTTTACAAAAGAATTATTAACGTTTTGAAAATATAACTTTAAGAAATTAACTCCCATTTTTTTCTCTTATGATAGGCTAAATAACTCAAATTATTGCTGTTAATGTTTGACTGTGTAACTTTACAAACAGCACCTGATAGGCTGCCTAGGTTTCATATCACCTGCTGTTTGAGGGGAAAAGCAAAGTACGGTATTCCAAGTCCTTCCTGTCTTCATCGATACAGAGACAGACCTTTTCCAGCAGGATGCAGGACAAATCAATGTGTGTTTTTCGTGAGAACGTCTATGATGAAGAGAGGGTCTGAGGAACATGAATCAGATGAGATGGCCTAAAACCACCATCTTTCTTACTCAGCGCTTTTATTAACTTGGCAATTTGCTCATGGACAGATACAAGAGGACTGGTTTACTTGCAATAAAACTAAATGGAGTGTTTGCTTAGGAGAGTTGCAATTAAACAATGCTGCTCCACGGGCCACCACTCAGCTCTAACTCTTCTAGCCTGTTATTTTTCAGTCCAACGACTTTCTATCATCCTAGTCCAAGCGTTAGGTGACATTCTGCTGTACACTTGCACCTCCTCGAGCTATTGCTTAGAGAATAAATAATATCAAGAAGTTTTCCCATGTCACAGTGGTTTTTCTATTACTTCACTTCTAAGGGAAAAAAATATGGTTTCACTTATTCAAGCAATAAATTGACACAAGCAAAGTAATATTGGCCCTTCATGCACACCATAAAGTTCTCTCTGCAGAGAGTTTGGACATTTTGCAAATAAAATAGAAAGGCAGCTAAGAATGTAAACATCAATGTGTAACATGTTAGATTACCAAGAGGAATGTAGTTAAAGCAAAGTCTCCAACTCCAGCGATCTACATAGAATAAAAAAAGAGTAATCCTTTTACTGTCCCACAAAGGGGAAATTTTGCCGTAACAGCAGCAAAGTGACAGATGATAGAACCATTTAGGATCACACAAGAAAGGTAGAAAAAAGTATAAAAACAGAATTAAGAATAATGATATATGTACATTAAGGACACAATTAAATTTTTTTTTTATTTAAAGGTGCAACTGAGTAGGATTATTTAAAAACAAAAAAATTTGTTGTGCATTTAAAAAGTAAACATTATTTACAAGCAGTTAGTAGACTATAGACTGAGAAAAAAAGATGTGCAAATAACAGCAGCAGAGATGTTAATTAAGTGAGTTAAACAGTGCAAATTACAGCAGAGGTGTACACATTATGGAGTTTGTTGGGAGCAGTTCTGGTTTTAAAGTCTAACAGCTGCAGGGAGGAAGGATCTGCGATAACGCTCATTCATGCACTGAGGATGCAGCAGTCTGTCACTGAATGAGGTCTGCAGCTCAGCAACATCTTCATTCATGGGATGGGAGACTGTCCATTAGTGATGTTATTTTTCCCAGAGTCCTTCTGTCTCCCACCACTTGCACTTGATCCAGGGGGCACCTTTGAACAGAGCTGGCCTTCCTGATTAGCTTGGCTAGCATTACAGAGTCGAAGGTTTTTAATTAACGCTCCCTGGACTCCAAAAGACCTCAGCCTCCTCAGCAGGTAGAGTCTGCTCTGACCCTTCCTGTAAAAAGCATCAGTGTTGTGGCTCCAGTCCAGTTTATTGTTTAGGTGAGCACCTACTCATAAGAGTCCACTATCTCTATGTCCACTCCCTGGATGTTCACCGGTGTCAGTGTGGTGGGTCTGCGCCTGTGGAAGTCCAACACCAACTCCTTGGTTTTCCCCGCATTGAACAACTGGCACCAGTCCACAAAGTCCTGACTCCACTGTTTGTGCTCTGAGTTGTCCTCACCTGTGATGAGGTCGACTATGGCAGAGTCATTAGAGAACTTCTCAAGGTGGCAGCGTGGGGAGTTGATGGAGAAGTCTGCAGTGTAGAGGGTGAATAGGAACGGTGCCTCCACAATTCCCTGTAGGGCCCCTGTACTGCAGACCAGCCTGTCGGAGACACAACCCTGTGTCCTCACAAACCGTGGGCCTCCTGTGAGGTAGTCCAGTATCCACTGAGACAAGTAGTGGTCCACTCCTGACAGCTCCAGCTTGTCCCTCATAGATCCTGGCTGGATGGCGTTGAAAGCACTGGAGAAATCCAAGAACATGATCCTCACAGTTAGGGCTGGACGTTATGGACCAAAAGTTGATATTTTTGCGCTGAAATCTGATTTTCGATGTATATCTAGATTTTTTTCTTGCCAAAAAGTATTGACAGAAAGCAATTAAGAATCTAGGCTACATGTCCCAAACGTCACACAGACCCTTTTATTGACATACTGCTGTAGATGTACATTAGAAACTTTGTCAAAAATAAACTATTGGCATATATTAATATTACTTTCTTGAATAAAATGATGTTCTATTCTTCCGAACCAAAATTGTCTTAGCTTTGCTAATAAAAAGTACCTTTTTGGGTCAGGGGTGGGCTGGTGTTGAAATTCAGCCTTTGGAGCTTGGTTCTGAGAGGCCTTTTTACTGATCGCTCTGAGGATGCAAGCGGAACCATAATTTGAATAAAAATCCTTATATATCTATATGTTTCATAACAACATAAGATATGACATCTAACATAGGAGTGTGTTAAATGATATGAGCAAAATAAATAAAAATGAGTTATTGAGGACAGTGAGAAAAAAACAGATCTAAATATGTGAAGACTGGATGTGTATAAAAATCAAAACCCTCTTTATCTGACTGTTTCCCTCAGTTTTCCCCTTGCATAACCTTGCTGTTTCATGTGCATCCTTTCTTTTAGCAATATCCTCCTCTCTTTCTTCTTCATTTTCTCTTTTGAATTTTTTTGTAAAAGAGAAGCAACAGTTTAATTGTTGACTGATTGGGCAGCTGTGCCAATAAAATTTCAATAGCAACTGCTGAAATCAGAGCCCTGCAACGGATGAAAAATACATAATTAAAATCCAATGAAGACCTCGCCGGGGGGCGAAGATGGTTGAGAACCAACCTCTCGAGGGTCTTCATCAGATGTGAGGTCAGGGCTACCGGCCTGTAGCTGCTGAGGTCCTTCAGATGTGAAGTCTTTGGTACCGGTACCACAAAGGAGATCTTCCACAGCTGTGGTACCATCCCCAACTTCAGGTTCAGGTTGAATAGATACCCCATGATGCCACGTTTATCTGCACAGATAGTGACAATGAGGAAATTTGGAGAAATTAGCTTGAAAACCTAACAAGCCGGTACCTTAGTACGGGATTGAATAGGTCTGCTTGTAACTTACCATGAGGGTGAATGATCACTTGTGATTCAATTAAAAAAACATACATTTTAACCAGAATTGCCTTCTGAGGTGCACAAGTGGGAGCAAACAACCATGTCACTGCAATAGCCTACGGTATATTAGCTAGTTTTGTGGTGATCATACAAGTCCCACTTTTATAATGTATTTCAGTCTGTTACGTATTGAGATTTGACTTTGGAGACTTTAAACCATCTTCCATATTTGGAGTTCATAACTAGTTTTGAAAGCTTGATTCAAAAAACTTTTTTGCATCAGAAAAATTCGGTGTAAAATTGACTTAGAAAAACAATGGAAAGGCTGGCAATGTTTATGTTTTATACTTTGATCATGTTTACATTTTGTGATGCTGACATAATGAAATTCCACCTTTAAGATATGATTGTGTGTGGCGTTATTAAGTAATGCATGTGGCAAAAGTTGCATTCTTGGTCTTACTTGAGCTGGAACCAAGCTAACAATGGTAACATAAAAAAACTTTGTTTGGAAGCTTTATATTTTGTTTTTTTATATGTATTATGATGATACAATTACGGGTCTAATAAAGTGTTTTAGCATGCTCATGGGTTAGCATGAAAAACTCTTTTTGATGGTGGGGGTCACTGAAACTCAGGATGTTCTCAATGTCAAGTAGTTTTTGGTAAAAGAAATCCAAGGAGAAGGTTTACGAGCAGAGCAAATAAATTTCTTTAATCAAAGTCTGACCTAAGGAAGGGGCAAGAGGATCTAACAAAGAACACATTAAACAACGAATCATAAATACTGAGGGGAGTGATTACAGGACTGGTCGAATCAGTTTTGATGCGAGCTAAAAACCGACGCACTGAGGAAAAAAAACATAAACCAATCCAAGAATCTTTTAAAACTACAGAAAATAGCAACCCTGCAAAGTCAGAGGACTGTCAAACCCAGTAAGAAAGAAAAATTTGTTGAGACCGAACGTTTTCTTTGGTCCATTCTATAGCACTCCTCGTGCAGACTTTTTTCGTTTAATAATTCAACCTGCTGGTGGCAGCAGAGGGGAATCATTGTTTGAAGAACCATATATGTATATTTTATGATAGCCTAGAGTGGCTTGATGGTTGGTGGTTTTTACTCCTGAACAAGAAAGGTTCCTGGTTTGAATCCCATATGACCTGGCATTGAGGTGCAGAGTTTGCAAGTTCTACCTGAGCTGGCTTGGATTTCTTGATGGTTTCTGCTGCTTTTGTCCACTGAGATAAGCTCTATAAAACAAAACATATAATGCAACACATTCAATGCTGAAATCCATTATTCCAGTTTTTTTCCTGAGAGGTGTACTTTCATTTTATAATTACAATTTCATTCCTTGAGAGTTTTGCGGTCTTTAAAAGGTTTTCTGCTTTTCCTTGCTTTGTATTCATCTTCCCTTCAAGCCTGAGGAGCTTCCCTTTTCTTGTTGTGGGTTTCTTTCAACAATTCTTCCATAAATGCCAGCTTTGTGGAGTGACCATCTGAGAGTTACCCTGTTAACAGATTTTCCTACCTGAGTTCAAAATGCAACAATGAGTTGTGTTACCTACACAAGGAAAACAAGCCTGAACGTCTTCCGCCATGTTGTGGAGATGCTAAGGGTTAGCTTTTAATAGCAGAGACGCGCTTTGCTCTCTGATGGCTGCAAAATCAATACAGCCTTCCCATAGAGGGGGTCGCAAGCCAAGGTGGGCGAGGACATGAATACTAATATTCTCTGTGACGTAGAAGAGGCTGGTTTTCTCTGACTCGCTTGTTTTCCTATTTCCTTTCTGCAGGCAATGGGGGTTGAAGAAAATGTTCACAATCAGCATGCATATGCACCTCAGAGTGACTGACCTGTTTATGTCCTGGTGCACCCACAACAACCTGCAGCTTAACACTCTGAAGACAGTGGAGATGATTGTGGATTTCAGGAAAGTCTCAGCCCCACGATCCCCCCTTGCCCTCATGGACCTCCCCATCTCCGTTGTGGACTCCTTCCGCTTCCTGGGTACTACCATCAGCCAGGACCTTTAGTGGGAGCTGACCATAACCCTCCTCATTAAGAAGGCCCAGCAGAGGATGTTCTTCCAGCGGCAGCTGAGGAAGCGCAAACTGCCAACGGATTTGATAGTGCAGTTTTACACAGCCGTCATCGAGTCCATCATCACCTCTTCCATCACCGTATGGTACACAGGGGCCACCACCAGGGACAGAGACAGACTGCAGCCCATTGTGCGGACTGCTAAGAAGGTAATTGGCTGCAGCCTCCGACCTTTACATGACCTGTACATCACCAGGACTTTGGGTCGTGCAGGTTGGATTGTCGCTGACCCTTCTCACCCTGGACACAGCCTGTTTAACCCTCTCCCCTTAGGAAGGAGACAACGGTCTATCCGGACCAGAACTAGCCGCCACAGGAACAGCTTCTTCCCCTCAGCCATCAGACTCTTAAATAATAGCTAAATAGCCACACTATTCACCTGCTACTGTTACAAAAAAACAAAAACAACTTATTGTTGTTTTTAACCAATTATTTAATTTAAAAGTATGTTATGTTTTTGTTTTTCCTTAATTTCTCTTTTACTTCGTTTTTTATATCTCTGCACCGTTACATCAGAGCAAATTCCTAGTCTGTAAATCTTTTTTCTACTGGCAATGGCAATAAAGTGATTCTGATTCTGACTGTATCTCAAAAAGAACAAAGTATTACACGGTATCTCAGTGAACTAGACCTTTATAAGAAATGTTTGCAATGTGACAAAATGTGTAAAGGTTCACAGGATATCAGCACTAACTTCTGAATCCTTGTGAAAATCTTTTCTATACATTTAGCTATTTATTGACCTGCTTCAATAATCAGATTAGGTTTTAAGATCTGCCACTACATCATAAAATCAGATTTACAGTCCTCTTCAATCTAATATAATACAACGCTGTCAAAGGCAGATGATCATAACTTGCAAAACTGTTGTAATTGAAAATACCTTACTATTTCTCTGCATACTGTAGAGTGTTTGCTTGTTGTCATACATTTGTGAAGGATGGTGGGAAAAAATCTGCACATTATTCAAGCCTCACAGTGGGCTTCTTTCTTCTGCAGTAATGAAATATAATGTAAATGCAGCAAGCAAGAGAGGGGGAAAGAGCATGCATTTACTTTACATCATGAGTAGAGACTTGATCAATGTGAGAAATATATGTATGCCTCAAGGTGATACCTTCTGTGGTGCACAACAAATAGATGCTTGTGCTCCAGGAGTCGGTTTTGAGCAATTAACTTACTTTTATTGTACAAGGTCCAAGCACCATATTACCTCTCTCTATATGTACATCTTTTCAGTTGATGGCACAGTCAGCACCTCTTACCGTTTCAAACCAGAATCAGTTTGAATTTATCTGTTTTTAATTGCATCATTAGCATTTCTTACAGCTTAGACCTGTTGGCACCTCAAATGAAACGTTCCCTTTTTTCCTCATGCAACACCCTTGGGAAATTGCTCAGGTTTTGAAACAATTATCTTATATGCATCAAATTAAACTCACAAATTACTCAGTCCAACCTGCAGTTAAAACTGGTAAGGGGTTATATGTTAAATTGAAACCAAGTTTGCTTTTAATTACTCATTTTCTCCCACTTCTGAAGAAAATATAGGCTTACAATAGTTTTTGCCTTGCGCACAGAGGGAATTTAATTAAGCTTGAAAGTGGGGATGCTATTGTTTCCATAAGAAGGAAAGCTTATATGTTAAATCTTTGGTTGGATTCTTCATAGCAGCCAAATCCTCAAGAGACTCCCTCGTATGAAAAGACAGTTCTCATTTGCATAAGCTTTTAAATATCCTCAATTAGGTTATCTGTATGCAAGGTTTTCACTGTGTGACATAAATACAACTGATGTGTTTCTTCTTAAACTTTTTGAAAGATTGAAAGATTAGCCACCTATTTGATGCATTGTTCAACAGATCAGCACAAGATCAGATAAAAATACAGATTATTTTGAGAGGAAAATTATTATTTGTGGAATTTATTAATTCCACAAAACCCCGGATAAGCGGAAGAAAATGGATGGATGGATGGATGGATGGATGTAATTTATTAACAATGAGCTATGCAAATGCCCAAGCTGGTAGAAGACAGGTCAACAAGGGAACATATGGACAAAGGGGAGGCAGAGAGACGAGGCCTATCTCAGATCTGCCTTTGACTAATAACTGAACTTTGCCTTTTGAACAACTGTTCAGCCTCATGGCAGCTCGTCTCTGGTAAACAGACGAATGAGAAGCGTGCTGACAGTGTTTGTTATGCACCCACGAACCCCCGCACTTCTCCAGGCCAACCCCCATGTTTGTGTTTACATTTGCCGGGAGCTGAGGCCACCAGGGCGGCTGTTCTCCCAACACAATAAGCTACTGTACATGAATAACTACAAAGGGCTTTCAAAAGATCTTCAAACACCTGGAACTTTTTCAATCTTTTTTTCAGGCTAAATCTACAGAGATCAATGTATTACATTGTGATTGTAGGTGATTGCTCCAAACAACGTAGCACATAGTGTCATCTGGAGGGAATATGATATATTGTACATCCATCTATTGTCTTTTCCTTGCAGGTTCGCAGGATGTTTAGTGCCTATATTCAGCAATCATTGGGAGAGAGGCAGGGTACAGCCTGGACAGATCGCCAGTCCATCGCAGGACTACATAGAGACAAAGAAAAACAAGCATGCACACACAAATTTACACCTAGGGACAATTTAGAGAGACCAATTAATCTAAGTGATTTTTTTGGACAGTGAGAGGAAGCTGGAGTACCCCGAGTACCCCACGCATGCACAGGGAGAACATGCAAACTCCATGCACAAAGACCCCAGGCTCAGATTTGAACCCAGGACCTTCGTGCTGCAAGGCAACAGTGACACCAACTGTGCCATTGTGCAGCCTGATTGAACATTGCAAATGTTTTAATTTTTTTAAATGTTTCAACAAATGGTCTTATACACTCATTTTTTTATACATTTGCTGTGGTCTCTAGTATGTATGAATGAATGTCTTGTAAGTCATTTTCTGTGGAAAAAGTGTTCTGGCTTTCCTGTTTCAGGAGGCTGCTGTTTGTCGGAGGAGTGGGTGTGGGGAAACGTCAGGATTCCAAGTCTAACTCATTATTGATCATTATTTGCAAGCATCTTGTCTCTGATTGGCTAATGGCAATGCGACTCTTATGCTGCCGTCAAACAAATAACTAACTTAACTTACTTCACTGGTGGTGTTGTATGGGAATAAATCCCTGCCATCAATCAAGAGAAGAGCGTATTTTGTCAATTTCAGAGCATTATTTGTTGTATTTATGCACAGATCTTATGCTTTTCTCCCTCAAAACACTCTGTTCACATTCACAAAGTTCCTTCCTGTGTTCAAATATGTGTTCTTGCACTTAAATTGACTCCTCTGCATTTGAGCTTCATTCCTCTGTGCTTAGATCTCTTCTCTGCGCTACCTGCTCACGTGGATTTTTCCTGTGCTCTTGGTATTGAGGCGAAATAACCCTGCCAAAAGTCCCCCAGCCAATAGGAAGCCTGATATGATGCTGACCAATGAGCTTGTCACAGTCTTCTTTGCGGTGCGCTGGTTTTGGTGTGTGCTGGTTAAACAGGGTTTAATACATATTCATGCCATACTTTTCAGATTGTTCTGCCAATACACAATGATGCACTGCTACAGGCAAATAAAATACATTAAAAACACTTTGATAATTTAGGTAACTAAATAAAAAGGAGATAGACGGATAGGAATACTTTTGTAAGGCATATAATGTTCCCAAGTAAACGTACATGAAAAAATGCAGGCTATTTCAACAGGCTTAGCTGTGAACACGATTTGCTGATTTCATGCTTACTTTCAATAGATTTCTGTTGTGGATTTTTTCCCCAGCATTGCTGTTAGGGTGACTACTGCCCTCAAGTGAAAGAAATCTCATATTTAGTCCTGCTCCATCCTCCTGTCTTAATGCAAATAAAAAGGTCTTTTTAAATCTAAAGGCTTGCAAAGAATAGCTCATATTTTTAACGAGATTAAGCAAAAGGGTAAAAAAGGAAAACAAAAGAGTTGAAAGCTGTTTACCATGATTAGCTGAGGAGGCGGAATGTCTGGAAGCCAGCTGATAACAAGACCTTGGTGACACTAAGAGCTTCGGAGGTGTTTTAGTTATAAAAGTCCTGACCCGAGACGCTCCTAAAGGCTGTGCTGAACCAGGTGTTTATTTCTCCTGTCTTGTTCGTTTAGCTTTACAAGTAACAAACACCATAAGAGTGGCTTGAATTCAATCACAAAGGCAGTGTCTTGTTTTCAGATTTAATTGACTGTTTAGTACATTGATTCTCCTGACTTTCTAGAAATAGATTATTTTCCTGCTATTTTCTTGACTTACAAAAAAAGATTGAATGACAAAACACAACATGGGATTTAAAGCCTCCTGTCTTCGAACAAAGTAGAGAAACACCTTGTTCCAGACAGTCCCAGTGGGATGGGAGGATGGCAGAAATTGGGTTTTGTAATGCTGGCACCTGATTGGTTTTGTCGTGATGGGGGTGGAAGAAGAGTGTCGTTCATTTGACAGGTCTGAGTGTGGGTGAAGACAAAGCACACATGCCTCCCTCATATATGCAACCCCCCCCCCCCCCCCCGCTCCTCTTGTAGAGCCAATGTCTACTTATTCAATACAATGATATTCCTGGAGGCAAAAACAGCAAACAAAAAAACTGCTGTGGCTCAAACATCACGTCTTTTCCTTTCCACTGTCATCTTTTGTCTTCTCACACCTATCCATCCGGCCTACAGTGATTTCCACAACGTCCTGCTTTTCTTATCCCCTGAATGACCTCTTTTATCTTGCAGCATTGCCTATCTCCATCATTGCTTCAGCTCAAATGTCACAGTTTCCCATGAGTGGCACGCAACCTGGCAAACAACAGAGAGATGGATGTCATTACAATGCATGTGAGGAAACATGGCCTGTGTGTTAATGTTAAACGGTTTCAATATTGCCACAGCAAAGTTACAGATTAGCAGAAGAGAATTAGCATGAAGGGAAAGTAGATACTTAAAGACATGTTCAGCAATTTCCTGAAGAAGACTGATTTGGTGGCCCAACAACTTGTTTGCGTTATTATGACTGACGCATCTACAGCTTCCTCCTAGTACTCAATCTCATTTGATTAATTTGGGAAGAATCATGACTAATTTTGGCTCTTATTCACTCATGCATAAACATAAACTCAAATCTAAAGTATGATATACAGCGCTATGCAAGTGTACATTTCGTTACATTAAATCCACAAATGTAACTTTGTTTTACAGTGATGTTTTCTTTTCTCACAAATCAGAGCATTGCTGTCAAGTTAAGGTAAGCTCTAATACCAGTTTGTGCAAAGATTATTGATAGATTGTTTGGATATCACTCTTACAATAGAAATTTTGGAATAATGCAAATTTGTAGTTTTGCATCTGTAAAATCATAGATGTTCCACTGTCTCAACCAGCTGTAGTTCACTACTCCAACCACTAGATAGTGGCAGTGTGCTTCCAATACAATCCTCGGTGTGTTTCGAATATGCAACAACAGGCGTCTTCACTGCATTAAGAACAGAAATGGGCTAAGGCTATTTGTGACAAGAGTCTTTGAGTGTATACACATTTTCTATTCATGCCCCTTTACTTTGATACCCCTAAAGAAGGTCCAGCTCAACCAGTAGCCTTCAGAAGTTGCCAATATAGCAAACAAAATCAATTTTTGGGTAATTTAATCTCAGTATAAATACAGTTGTAGTGCAATGGACTCAGAGGTTTTTTAGGGAACATCAGTGAACAAATTGATTGTCAAGGAAAAGAACAGAGAGGGAGGGTAAATAGTTTGTCTTAACTGTTGGTGTACTAAGATATTGCCATCATCTTGAGCTGACCAGCTATTAATCAATGAAACAGCTAAGAGACCCATGGTAATGCTGCAAGAGCTGTAGAGATGAACAACAGCCGTGCACTCACTATTTATTACCTTTATAGAAGAACAGCAAAAAGAAAGCCATTGGATTTTGCCCCAAGTCATGTAGGAGACACAGTAAATGTGTGGAAGAAAGTGGTCAGTCATTGGAGAACAAAACAGATTTTTTTGTGCCTACATGCAAAATGTAATGTGAGGAGGAGAAATAACAATGCCCATCACTCTGAACGCACAAATACCACTAAGTAGTGGCTACATGATGTTCATGCCCACAGACACTCTTCATGCAATCTGATCAATCTTCAGCCTTTTTGCGCTCCAATACAATCAGATTTGATGGGTGGGCAAAATTTTAATTCTCTTGATGTGCAAAGCTCAGAGTCATACACCAGAAGCTATAATTGGGCTGAATACAAATGCACACCCATTTTTGTTGTTGGTGTTGTTTTCATAAAAACAAATATAAACATTATGGATTGTTTTTTTTTGTTACCAGTTTACAGTTCTACACTACTTTGTGTTAGTCTATCACATAAAATCCCAATAAAATACTCTCATGTTTGAGGTTGTGATGTGACAAAATGTGATAAAGTTCAAAGAGCATGAACACTGTTAAATATTAACCATCAAAGCTACTGTTTCTCCGAGCTAATTTTGCAATGTAAAATGTCAAATTACACATATTTACATTATACAATTTCACCTTTTATCTACTTTACATCTGGGTTGTATTCATCTTAACTTACACTGATACAGCAGCTGAAACATTTATCCATCTTCTCATCTTCTAGTTTATCTTGCATTACAGCTGAAATTGTAAGATAAACCAGCTCCCTCTCATCCCTGTACCGGGCATGTTTGTTAGAAATATTGCTCAAATGTTTTTTTGATAAAACGTTCAGCTTCGGCCCACTCAGCCACAATTCAGAAAATAAATCCTGCATCTTCCTCTGAGGAAAGTCTCCATTTATCACATGACAAGAGAGTGAAAGAAATCAGAGAGCAAACTGACATACTAAGAGATTTCCTTCTGGTCACGGCATCAAAAAAGATCTGAAAATATACATGTGCAAAACACATAACACGATTTTTTCCCCACCTGCAATTAAAATATACAGACATGTTAGAGCCATTTCACCCAGAGAAATCTATTTATGTTGCTATAGAGCTGTTCTATTTAATGTGAGCTACTTCATCTTGCTGCCAACATCCAGTAAATCCTCAGTGGTATTTTCTCCAACAGTAAACCAGCACCTCTTTGCGAAGCTGAGAAGCTTGTTTTATTTGCACCTGGATGAGGACCCTTGATGCTGTTACAAACACAGGAGATTACAGACAAATCTCTCTCTATGTTTCATTTCAAAATCTATATTCCTTTTAACTGTTGATTTAATGCCTTACAAACCCTTCAAAGTTGTTCATGTTTTGTCTGATTGCAACCACAAAACTAAATGTGTTTCATTGATACTTTAGGTATAAGCCAACACAAAGCAATGCGTAACTTGGATTTTTTTCACAAATAAGAGCATGAAAAGTGTGCCGTGCATTCGTAGTGGGTATAGATGTGCAGAGCCGTTTGAAACAGAAAATCAGATGTAAACTGTTAAAGTATAGGGTTGTCCAGTATTTCTAAAGCTAAGTAGTTGCTAGACTGATTTTTCCTCACTTCGCGAAAGTGGCAAGAACCCCCTTAGAAAAGATCCCTCGATGGTTTCTAAGATAATTAACAAGGGAAAAGCATCGTCATGTTCAGCTAACCTATGTGATCCCTCCTGGACAGCATACACAAGCTACTTTATACAAACATTATGGCAGGTAAATACTGTACACCGTGATTTCCTTCATGGTGGACAGGAGACATGGCTGTGCATTTCATCTTTTGTTTACTCATCACTTCAGAGTTTTTATTTCAGCCAGTGTCAGTGTTCTCTGTTACAGGCCACACCAAAACCTTAAAAAACAAAAAACATCAGAGTTAATCCTATCTTACATTTCTTAGCAGCATTTCTGCAGTTCATGAAGAAATAACCTACATTCAAATGACTTCAGTTACGTTTCATTTTGCAGGGAGCTTCTTTAATAGATTCATCAAAGATTAATAAGCACCACCACCATGTCTCACAGTGGTTTCGTGTTATCAGGATGGTTTTCAGAGCTGCAGATAGTTTTTGATGTAGCTCAACTGTTTCTTTTTGGTCTCATCTGACCACAGCATCTTCTTCTAAAAGTTTCCCATGCCCCCGACATTCTAGCAATCTGCAAATCAAATGTGACTGTTTATGGTGGACTGCATGGTGGCACAGTTGGTAGCACTGTGATCTTGCAGCCAGAAGGTCCTAAAATTGAATCCTGGACTGGGATGGCTTTCGCTGTGCATGCATGGGTACTCTGGGTTCCTCTCACAGTCCAAAAACATGACAGTTAGGTTAACTGATTACTTGAAATTGCGCTTAGATTTTAGTGTGTGCATCCATGGTTATGTGTCTCTATTTTCATGTGATGGATTGATGACTTGTCCAGGGTGTACCCCACCTATTGTCCATTAAACACCCGCCTGTGAACATGTGAATTATGGATAGTTGTTTTTATGCCATTCTTTCCACAATCCTTTTTTTTACTGCTATGCTTGGAAGATTTGTTTTATTACCCGACACTGCTTTAAAATTCTTCACAACTTTATCCCTGATCTTTCTGGTGTCTTCATTGGTCTTTGTGAACCTGTTTTTTCATCAGTATTGTCTAAAAAAAACTCTGAGGCCTTCACAGAACTGCTGTAAGTATAATGACATAAGATTACACATAGGTGGAGCCTGTTTAATAAAATGGAGGATACTGAAGGCAAATCTATTTGAGGACATCAGAGTAAAAATGGGTGAAAGCAAAGCCCCACCATGTCCAGCAAAAATATTGTTTTCCTTTCAGTTATTAAATAATACCTTGTTTGAGAAAAGTTAATGCAATAAATTGAAGTTTGTGGGTGTAATGTGACAAGCATAGTGATTTAATTTTTTTTTTATTATTGTGCAGAGGATTCTTTACAAAATGAGGATAACTAAAGACAACCTCTGAACATTCTCTCCATGAGACAACAGTGTCTTCACTCAGAGGCTTTGCAGAGTTACTGTAATGCAGACTGTTAAAGGAGATCCTACCTGCCCACAGCCATCAGCATCTACAACTCTTTGAAGAAAATTGTGTTTTATGACTTACAACAACATTTAGTTTCCCTCAGGGATTAATACAGTGTAATTTTATTTGAATTTAAGCAAGTTTACGCTTTTTTCCCCCCGTGCGTACGTGTCCTGGTTTTACGGTAACAGCAGGCGGACCACAGACAGGCAGACACGCTTCTTCTCCACATCACTGCTGTGGTGTATTACGGTACTGCATTGTTTGCTGCTTTTGAGCTCAGTGAAAGCACGGAGCGGCTCCACTCCACGAGCTTCCCCACAAACTGCGCGCCACACTCCCAGTGAGCACGGCGTACGTTCCCCGCGATCAAACTCCGGATCCCGCTACGCTCCCCGCTGTAAGTTGCCCCTTAAACAACGCTTGTCTTTTTTTCGCCGTGTGTATCACTGTGTCTTTATATCTAACTTGACTTTTAATTTGTGATGCTATACGCGCTTTGTGTTGGTGTCCGTCCGCCTCTTTGTGGGGGGTTAATTATTAAACTGCTTGCTTAAAATGTAACTAAAGTGGGACCTTCGTGGTTGGAAAGTCGCTGGAAGGATATTTTATTTGCATCAGGTGCTGAAGTTGCTCAGAGGGATTTATTTATTTATTTTTGTTCATATGATTTATTTTTTTCTTCTTCTGGAAACTATCACAGAGTAACACAGCTGGGTGATGGAACTTAACCGAAAGCAGAGAGAGGGTCTGTTTGATTTGTCTGAATACCAGAAGCGTAGATTATCGTTTATTACCATGAACACAACACGAAGCATGTTCTATTTTTATAGCTCCGCTCTGAATAAACGTCTATCCCACCCACCCAACAAGTGTGAAGTTATAATGTAGCAAAGACAAAAATGTTAACCGAGGTACTCATCATTTTCCTGCCCAATTAAAATCTTTCTGAAATAACGTGCCGTTAAGATTGCCGTCGCTTCTTTTATCTCTTCCAAATTGTGTGCTTCATTAATAAATTCTTGATAAAAAAATAATAAAAAAATCACCAAATTGCCGGCTGTGGAAGTATAAGATTTGCTAGTGCAGTAAAATGTAAAAATAAATCATTTTTTAAAACTATTTATCTCATTTCTGGTAACCACTTAGTTGCATTTGAAGTTTTTTTTTTTTATGCGGCCACACCAACAGGAAAAGGGGGAGCTGTGCTTATCTGTGTGCTGCTGTGTTTATGTTAAAATGACATGATGTGGGTACGTTTCTGCCACTCTGAATGCTACACCCCCCTTAACTTTTTTAAAAAGATATGACCATTAACATAGCCAGAATTATGCTCCTTTTCAGGTCTGGGAACGGTAGATCAGGCTGTTGTTGTGAGAGTGTGCAAGTTTCCTCCCCAGCCTTTGGTTTGTGTCAAGGCTTGTTCACTCATGTTTTCAGGGAAGATCTCAGATCTGCGTCTCATGGGGCAATCTCTTCCATGAGGGTTGCATTTTTAGGCGTTTCCTCTCCTAACCCCTGCATTTGTTGGATGTTTTAGTTGGAATGTGCATTTCCCTCACTCAGTGTACCTCCACTGTTCACCACATGCTTGTCCATGCCGGTAATGCCATACTGCAGTTGATCACATAACAAAACCCAAGCTGAGATGTGGGTCTGGGTCAGATGCATGTAGATAAGTTGGTCGAAGCGTGCTTTAAGGTAAATGCAGGTTATTTTTTTACTTTTCCCAACTCTACAGTTATCATAAATATGAGTTTTCAATGCAAGATTTCACATGTTAGAGGAGGTTATGATCACTGATGTTGGACAAAAACAATAGTGGGTGACATTTGACCCAGAATTGACACAAAGCTGCACGCTTCAAGAGAATTTGTTGGGTTTTGTAAACACTATGCTAAAGAGATCCTGTCAGGGATTCTATAGCATTTTCATCTGGCCAGACAAATAAAGGCGTTTCTAGTTGCAAGAGGTTCAGTTTTGTATGTCTGAGCCTGAATATGACTCTTATAATCCATAAGCCAACATGGAAAAAAATAATGATTGTCTTCAGAGCCTAAACTGGTACAAATCCGTTTATTTTCCTATTCGAACTTTCTGTTTGATTCCTTTCCAAAGAGTTTCGCTACTCACAAACATCACATTCTTCTAGCATCACAGCACCAAGTTATGTGATATGCCAATAAAGCTGTTATTTGAATTTAGCTGAATGTTAAGATATGCACTTGGCCAGAGTGTATCAGAAAGGTTGGAAGCAGCCGACTTTTCCCTTCATCTCCTCCGTTAGGGGATTGGCAGGTCGAATACTTGTCAAATTTCATGTTTAAATTTTTTTTCACTAGTTCATTAAATGGATCAAACCTGAGAACAGGTCTTGGAATATTGATAATATATTTATATTTATGTTATACAGTTTGATGGACTCTAAATGCGCCTAATTCCTACATCCAGTGCCGTTGCTCCGCCCACGTGCATCACACACTGCGCGTAGGGCACCACAAGTATCAGGCTTGAGAGAAATCAGAATTAACCATAACGTATTTAAATAAAAATGTGTAAAGCATATTAACAGATATAAGCAACACAAAAGTAACACATTTGCTCAAGAAAAAGACAAATCTCCTCCAGTCTCCGCCGTGGTGCATGAACGTATAAACAGCAGTGTTAGTCTGTTTATCTAAAATAATTACTTAATGTGAAAAAGTCTGCATTACACTCCCCATTGTTACATTTCATTCATTGTACATTGTATCCCGCTTGAAATCTGTTGTCTTTGTGAGCCTTAATTTTCCACCACCAAATTAGGAGAAATGCCTACACCCGATGTAAATATTCAGTGGATGAGATGCTAAAACTTAAACATGGGTTATTCATAATCAATATTGTCGTTGCAATTTTCCGCAGCATTTTCACCAACATATTTTTCTCATATTTATACAGAAATATTTTAGAACATACGATTTTGATTCAAAAATGGGCACAAGCTCATAATTCCTTCATTTTTTGTTGGATAAAAAAAAAATACTACCTCCATCAGAGAAGCTGTTGTAGTTTTCTTTTGTTTTATGTTTTTATGTTTCATAGATCTGAGATTATATTATTATAGATTATACTGCATATGGAAGCATGGTGGGACTAACTGGTTCGACTCCGCCCGTTGCCAGTCTGTCTTTTTGTAGATCGTTCTTGATAGGTGTGGCTGATGATGTGATTGCCTTGCAGCTCCTGCCAGGATATGTATTTGGCACTTAAGAAAAACCAAACCTTGGTGCTCCAGTTTGCCCCACTCCCATTCATGAATTGCATACAAAATAACAAGAAACCTACGTAGTTCTCTCACTTACCCTCACGGTATGTGAGGGTAAGTGATACCCTCACTGTTGCATGGATGACAACAACACAGCAACGTCAGACAACGGTGGCAGGCGGGGAATTCAGACAACGTAATAGTGAGCTGCTAGCTAGTAGGCTAATGCAGGGCAAACCTGTCGCCTCACTAGAGCGAAAATGTATGCCGTTTGGACGTATTTTAAACAGGAAAGCGAAGGCAGCGCAGTATCCACATGTAATGTACGCAAATTGGGCATTTTGCATGGAGGAAAATACTGTGCTACATTCAACACTACGAATCTGATACTGCACCCTGACAAGAAAAAGCCAGCCGACGGCGAAAGACATGTTAATAAAAAAAAGGCAAAATTGCCTAAGGACAGCAAAAAGGTCAAAAAGATCATAACCATGACAGCCGGACTGATCGCACTGGATGAAGAGCAGCTGTTTATGGTTGCAAACATCAGATTTTACTGTCTCCTGGAGCCACAGTATGAGATGCCTTCTTGTCACCACTTTACAGACACAGCTCTGCCGGGCGTCCACAACAAGCTACGTGACGACCTGCTTGTTCTTTTATCAAAGGTGTCTGCTTTTGGGGTTACCACACAGACATATGACATTTGTCTATTTGTCTGACGTCACTGCTAAGCTTTACTGCACAATGGGTCAGCTCAAGTTTTATTTACAAAGTGCAACCTTGCATGCGTAACACTTTAGCGAATCTCACACGGTAGAGTGCATAGACTGTATGGTAGAGCGTCATATACACAATAAAAAAACAACTTGGATGTGTTGTCCTTTTTCTTTTTATCATTTTAATTGTAGAAGGATTGGATCGGAACTTGGTATTGGCTGATACTCAAAATCAAATGACTCGGACTCGACTCAAGGGGGGGCGAAAAAAATGTGATCGGGACATCCCTAGTTTCTATGCCAGTGCATATCATCATATGAAATGGATTTAGTATCATCTCTTGAGTACAAGGGCCAGGTCCAGTTTTCCAGGGGCACTGGCCTCTGTACACCCTGTCTAGAACCGCCCATTCTGTAAACGAATGCCTTTCTGTCGTCTCTATGCAAAGGCAGAAGTAGGTTTATTGCTAGGGTGCATTTTATCCAGTAAAATAAAAAAATAAAAAAATCTAAAACAAATTTTATTCTGTTTTATACAGGATGAGCTATATGAGTTAGATTGATATTAATGAACAGGAAGAAGGATACAATTCTGTCATCAAGTTCACATTTCAGCATAATCTTTTTTTGTTTGTGTTTTTCTTTTCTTCTTCATTATGTCTTATTCTCATGGCTGCAGTAACACTTTGTTCCTCCAGTGAACAATCAGTACAAGATCCAGGTTGCGTGGGCGAGCAGGGGTTCCTAATTGGCAGAAGAAATGGGGCTTCCATCTCTGTTCTCTCTGCCCATAGTAACAAAGTTCTGAGCTTTGTAGAAACATCAAAAAGTAGTTGTAGAGCAAGCTGCAGAGGGTGTCTGTTCATGTTACTGTGGCTGTGTTGACGCAGCCATCAGCCATTTCTCCGGCTTGGGTATTTCAAAGGCCTCTCTGTGCTTTTAACCATTTTAACCACCACACCATTTTATGTTTACACTACTTCCAAAGTGGTGCTGTTTTTTTTTTGTGAATGGGAACAGTAAAAGGTATTGTAGACTTGGTGATGACATCTTTGACTTTTTTTCTCTCTCCTGGGCCGGCCTATTAAAGGCACATTTTCTCACTTTCAGGAACCTTTCAAAGAACCTTTAGGGTTTTATCCCAACTTTCCCTCTAATGGCTCTAATGGGAAACATGCTTGTGTTACCCAGGAGTGCTAGACAAATGGAAATGTATTATGACCTCACATTTGCCACACACAGTATTGCATGGGGGCATTGCACCAGACTGGATTGAGGGTTAGTCCTGTTGAGCTGAGCTGTGGGGAAAAAGGAGTTACAGTAGCCCATATAGATGGTGATGTTTCTATTCAGTTTTGTCAGGAGCCACTGAAGCAGCCTTTAGGACTGAATACAGCCTCAGGGGGTCTCAGGGGTCCTTCACACTTTTAGTCTCCCATGTGCCGGATGACTAAAGCAGATGGTAACCCCCTTTTCAATTACAACTCGTTTTGAATTAACACAGTCCACTGGCAGCACAACAAACAGACCATGTTACAGTTTTAATGGAAAGAAAATTTGCAGACCATTGCATGCATGAGATTTGTTTTCATGCTGAATGAGGCGCCGTTCTTGGGGACTTTCAGTGCAAGTCAGGAGTTTACATTCACTAATCTGCATGAATGTAATGGTAATATTTGGTTTTTGATGTTGCGTTTGTGCTGTATTGTTGTCTGTATTCCACAGAGGTTCTAGATTATTCAAATATGTACATAGAGCCCCACATACATTTAATGAAAAGCAGACGGCAAGTTTAAATTTAAGTCTGTTGCATCAGAACTTTAAATCCAGGTTTAAACTGTGATCTAGGATAAAATTTAAGCTGAAGTTAGAGGAGGTTTAACTTTTAACTTTTGAGGTGGATTGAGCAAAAGGACGACTTTCTGCAAAGAAAATTGAGAGACAGGCTCAATTAACTTGAAGTTCATGATGGAGATGAATTTTTGGTTTGATACCAGTTTACCAAGAGACAATTTTAGAGCTGAGCAGGAAGGTCCACACAATTCAACAGTTTACTGTATTGTCCTGCATCTCTGAAGAAGCAGTACATCCGATTTTCTCCAACAGTGTTTTTCAAAGGGGGAAAAGTTTTAGGTTCTCTGCCGAGCCATAAGCTAACAAGTAGCGTTAACATAATTGCTGCAGTTTGGTAATAATGTAATTATGGCAACAATGTAGCAGGTTTCTTTTTTAAGTGCGGGGTCTTAACAACAACAACAATAGTTTAATTACGTAGCCTATTTAATCAGTAAATCCAATTTCTATATGCACCCCTTTGATTTAAATCAGTTTAAGCACAGTTTAAACATACTGTATAAACTGAGCTTTACAAAACGTAGATTAATTTTAAATGGTGCAACAAAGCTCTGCTTAATTTTAAACCTGGTTTTAATCATCTCTGATTAGAAAATAAATGGTGTTCCTGGACTGGCTGCTTTGCAAAAGGCAGCCAGTAGGCACACCAAGGTATTCCAGCTGCCCAAGATGCATTTTCTTTTGAATATTTTAGATATGCGCTACAAAAAAATCCACAAATAGGCGGATCTTCTGCAAATAAGCTGGAGATGCGTTCCTCAAAAAATCAGCGAGTAGGTGAATCCGCAAATGTTGAACTGCGGTTAGGCGGGGGTCGACTGTATAATGACTTACAAGAAGGTAAGTTGTAAAATGGAGGTTGGTGCTTTGCGAGGCCTTTCAGGAAGACTTTCAAAATCCGATTTCAATTTGTTTTTGGGTCCAGTTGAATCACCAATCTGTCTGATGATACAGCATGGTGGTGGCAGCATCATGGTGTGGATGTAATTTACTGTCAGTGGTGTTGGAGCATTGCATAAAGTGGGACTATTAATAAAGAAGGACTACCTCCAAATTCATCTCAAATCAGCTAGATGGTTGAACCTTTGACATAATCTGGCTTTTCAACAGGATGATGATGATGCCAGAACAGCTTTTGCAAAGATTTTATTGGTCTGTACAAGAAAACCAATCGATTCATTGAGCTCTGTTATTCCTGATAAGAAGAGTGGTCATAATTTGTTACAGTTTTCCTTGGGGGCAGAAAAGCTTTTTTATATTTGAAGGAGGCAAAGCACTATGACCAATTTATGGGTAAATTTGGCAGCTATTTCATCTCTCACTGCAGCTGTCTTTTTAAACTATTAAAATCTCCTTTTTGACTCGTTGTGTTTGAGCTCTTCAAATCAAATTTTAAGATTCAAAGCATGGCGCTTTTTTGTTTTGTTTGACTCACATCCTCTTTTGGAGGTGCAATTACTAATGTAATTAAATATGTTACGTTGTTGTTTTTTGATGTATTTATTCAACAAAGAATTCATTTAAATTATTTTCTTAGAGCCTTACAGTCATTTTAAAATGAGCAGCACGCAGACAGTGCTGGAGGGCTGTGTTTTGGTGAATGCTGGGGCTGTTTTGAGTTTGTTTTCATACTCACACTGGAATATCGTCATTATTTTGGCTGCTGGCTTGTGTTTACCCCTCCTAGAGCTTATGCTAGACTTTCTCTGTCAGTGTGTTTTTACTTGCTTTTCTTTTTCTAGAGATTTATAGTATATTTGATTTTAAAATATTTATATCATAAATGTTAAATGACCATTTTACCAAACAGAGTTCCTACCTCATTTGGAGTGGTTGTAAAGGATTTAAGTTTTTTTAGTTGGGATACTGTAGGTATGGAAAAAACAAATAGTATAAGAAAAAATCCCATTAACAAAAAGGTTATTTCTTTCATCAGTACATCCATCCATCCATCCATCCATCCATTTACAAATTTTTATTCATTCATCCATCCATCCATTCATTCATTTTCTATTTACTAATTTTTATTCAATCATCCATTCATTTTTTTCTATTTACAAATTTTTATTCATTCATTCATCCATTCGTTTGTTTGTTTTCCATTTACACATTTTTATTCATCCATCCATTCATTGCGATCTATTTACAAATTTTTATTCATTCATCCATCCATTCATTCGTTTTCTATTTACAAATTTTTATTCATCCATCCGTCTATCCATCCAGAAATTGGTCATGTAGAATGTGTACAAACCTTTTTAGATGAAGTTTGTGGGTTTTGAAGCATTTTGTCAAGTCAAGGAACCTTTCTCCCAGGTAAAAAGGGATAAAAAGTGTGGTATAAAAAAAAAACACATTTTGAAAGCATTTGCCTCAGTAGGAGGAAATCCGACTGTATGCGCTCTCTCATGACTGAGGGTGGTGTGGTGACCACCCACAGACACACAGTTCATAACTGTTCAAAGCACAGTTAGCACCCGGATAACAAGATGCGTCTGAAAATGGTATTAAGGTCAGGGAAGAGCTTCTTGCTCTAGCAGCTGCATCTTGACATATTTCATCACACTTGTAATGCAGTCCCTGGATTTAATAGAAAAGACCTGCCTGTCTGCCTTTGGAAAACCTCCGAACACCAAAAAGGCCACTATGCAATCAAAAACAGACGAAAACATTGAGTAGTTACAAACACAGTCTTGTCATCAAGAGGAGAGCAGGTCTAAAACATTTCCTTGACTGATGGCCTTTCAAAATTTAATTTTTTTTCATGTTACAACTGTGAATTTCTATATCATTTATTAGGCTTTTAAATAATTGCTAAACTTCAGGTGTTTCATAGCAAAGATGTGGATTGAAATGATATTTGGTTTTAAAAAGTTTGTTCCAGTGAAAATCTGAAGTGTGGTATGCATGTGCGCCCTTAGGTTTGATATCCTTAATTAAATCCTTCAAAATCCACAGAAACAGAGAAGCACAACAAATGGGTCAAGGATAAAGTTGTGGATTAAACAGGGTTGTAAAACAAATTTTAAGTCTCACGCAGAGTACTTTTCACTCTATTATCAAGAAATGGAAAGAGTATGACACAACTGCAAATATACCAACATATTGCAGCAACAAATAGCCCCCAGTTAAAGAGGCTATATGCAACTTTTCCCCCAAAATAAACGTAACAATAGCCTTTTTATTTGACAGTTTATGACTCAAACATCTCCTGATGAGCATACTGACACCTTGTCAACTCACAGTGGGTTCACCTATAAGCCTGTATCCAATTTTTTCTATTTTCCGTCAGGTCGGATTTTCCCGCGCTGTCTGCAGATGTGACGTCATGTTAAATGTTTCAGATCACTCTGCCACCACCGCTAGTCAGCACTCGCAAGCAGTTCAATGGATTGTGCGAATACACAGAAGAGACCAAGGACAACTCTGACACCAACAGTAACTCCACATAAGACTAAAAAAATGAAACCCCTGACAAGTGCCCGAAAAAGATCAAAGATTGAGAGCAGTCGGCGTACGAGCTTGCGCTGCGAGAGCGAGCAGAAAGGAAGAGCAGTTCCGTTTTTTGGCCACAGGTGTCAGTCGCGAGTTTAAATTTCAGAAAATTGCATATAGCCCCTTTAACTTTGAAGGAGGTGTAGAGATCCATTGATCAGTTCCCTCTGCAGCCATTTGGGACAAATTTATGAAAGAAGAGGTCTCTCACCAGAAAACACCCTGAACATACCACACCCACCATGGAGCGTCATGCTGTTGTAATGCTTTTCTCCAAGTGCATTGAAGCTGGTCATAGTTGATGGGAAGCTGAATAAGGTTAAATAGAGGGTGATACTAGAAGAAACCCCGTTAGATGCTGCAGAAGGCTGAGACTGGAGTGGACAATTGCTTTCCAACAGGACAACAAACCTAACCTTCCACCTCAGAGTTACAATGCAGTGATTGTCCTAAAGTAACTTCATGCTTTGCGACGACCTTGAGCTAAATCTGACCATGGATCTGTGGGAGGACTTGAAATTGCTCTCCATCCCATCTGACATGGGTTGAGTTAGTTAGCAAAGAAGAATGAAATAATTGCAGCTGTAATTACGAAATGTGATTCCTCACAAAGTTAAAGCGGTTTTAATATTCTTTTTTCTGTATTTGCGCACTCAATTTCTCTAAAGAAAAACTATTGTAAATCTAGGAAAAGAGTTTGGTAATGTCTCCTCTGGCCTCATCAGTGATATTTTCTTTCAATAGTTTTGCTTTCCTTTTGTGTCATTCAGATGAAACCTTTTTCCTTTGCTCTACTCTTGTATAAGGTATGGCATTCTAATTAGTTACCTGGTATACTTGGTTAGTGGATTAGTGGTTAGTGGAAACGTTTACTGAGAATTTTCAGACAGACAACAAAAGAAGGAAACCTCTGTGCTGTTAAATGTTGAAAACAGAGTGTGTTAATCTCCCAGAGAGGTACACTCAGTCTACTCAGTGTGTATCTTTACATGCAGCTGAAATCCTTGTCTTTTTACTGTTTAGTTTTTAAAAGAAAGACCTCGTCTGTGCCGTTGTTTGAGAACATTTTGTCTCTAAAATCTGTATTTAATTAAAGGTTTCTCTAAAGTCTCAAGTAATTTCCAACTAATTGACCTTGAAGACTACACATTTAAGTTGAACAATCCACCACACTCTTGTGTGTGATGAATAACCATGCGCACTACTCTGCCCTTGGTCTACACAGAATTTGGATGTGCTAGATGGCTATTTTTTTAACAGACCTTTTTTAGATGAGCTTGTTCCCTGAAATCAAGATGAGGTCATTGGGGGTCATTGCTTTCTAATCCAACATGGAACAAGTTGCTGGCCTGATCAGCTGTAACCAAGACTCTTAATTCTCAAAGTTAATCCACTGCATACAGATCTTAAAGTGCTTGTTGCTGCAGAATAGTAAGAGATTAGGTTAAGGGGTTAGGAGAAAGGCCCGGTTGATAACAAAAACCCTAGATAACTGTGGATTATAATGCATCTTATTATAAATTAACTGACACACATGATTATGCTTTATGCTATAAAAAGATGATTGTGCTAATCCTGTTTTTGTATAGATGATGATCACACCAAACATAAGTAATAGTTTGCCTTCAGCATAACAAAGAACCTTTCATAAATGTCCAACAAAGAGTCCAAATAATAATAAGGAACATTTAAAACAAAGGCTGTTTACCTAATAATGTACATTCCTAAAAAAGATATTGGTAATTTTTGAACACTGGATTCAGTAGAGTCAAAGTTACTATTGTTGAAGTTGCTGAACAGTATAGATCTTTACCCTTGCAGATTTACTTGGAGGATGGGTTCATGGGTGTTTAATTGTGAGACTATAGTGCACCGGAGTCGCTTTTACTTGCTGTCCAGTTCCTTGCAAGCAGCAAGAGCTGTGTTTGCATCCTTGGCATTAAATCAAGCTTGTCCCTACTGTGGGTTGATCTGAACCACTGCTGCTTCTCGTCACTGGTCCTGTTTGTGGTGTTTTTGGACAGAATCGTAAGACAGAAGGGCACCAGGTGTGGGAACTTCAGGGTATCACGTTTCCTTTTACATTTTGTGTGGTTCTTTTGGCATCAAGAAATGACCTTTAATGCTCATTGATATGGTTCACAAACGACTGTAAAAAGGCTCGGATAGGAGTCAGCACATCTAAGGTCGTTTTCACACCCGATAGTCCGGTACTCGGTTTTCAGGGCAGGCCCGTGGCATAGGCAGTATAGGCAAATGCTAAGGGCGCCGTATAGCCTGGGGGTGCCAGAGCCAAGGAACTTTCTACTTTAATTATACTTCCTTGACACTACAAAGAGAGGTGCAATAATGGGAATTACATGGCATTAACTTTCTCATACAAGTTTTTACTATAACGCGACCGGGGGGAGTTGAAGGGATCACACATACACTTAGCTCACGGTGCAGAACAAAACATGAGGCGCCGCAAAGCAGGATGGGAAACCAACTCCACCAATCAGAGTTCTTTTACCCGCCATTCGGTTTTCGTTTTTATTGCGTCAAAATAAGTTAATATGTCAAAGCGTCCCAAATTATCTGGTGCCCAGGGGAGGAAAAAAAGAAAAGAGGAGGAAAAATGCGCCACAGACAAAGGTAATGTTACAGTAAAGATGATCTTATTGATATTATTTTGATGTTACAGAACGATGACCAATAATGTATTGTATAATCTATAAATAGCCAGCACTATCTGCTAGTTCTAACCAAAATATTAACAGTCAATGGTTCTAACAGATAAGCCTAGCGCTATTATTATTGAAAATTAGAATTTAATTGTAATGACAATAAAATTTAAATTATTACAAATAATGAATTACTAATATAATTTGTATCTGAAAAAATACATTGTATATTATAAGCTATACTATACACTATACTATACATCATGTATTTATCTCTAGGTTTCTCATTTATATTATTTCATTTTATTGTATTTTTTAATTCATGTGTTTATTATTAGACTGGTGTCACATACTCCTTCTGTCTTCAGATGCGCTGCTGAGGTTTCTCAGTCCAACCCTTGCCAATCCCTCTGTTGCCTCCATCTCAGCAGCACAAACCAGCAGTGATGCAGCAGCATCAAGCGGACATTCTGTTGCTCCAATAGACCCAGCTGACTGGCTTTGAATGTGCAATTGTTTTATTTAAATAAAAGAATGTCTAAAACAAAGCTATGAAGTTTCTTGTGAGTATATGTACACTAGCAGTGCAAGTACTGTACTGCGATGCAAGGGGGCGCCACTTAAAATCTTGCCTAGGGCACCAAATTGATTAGGGCCGGGCCTGCTCTGTTTGATTTGGGACCAAAATTATAACTTTTTTTAGCTGGTGCGATTCGCTTTCACACTGCTCTTTGTTAAATGAACTGAACCTTTTGAGCAACATGTTTATCTCCTCGCCTGTGGTGCCGCTGCACCAAGAAGCACTGAACACTGTTCCGTGAAATTAAACTAACACGGAGCGGCATCAGATTTGAGCATTTTTAGGATTGCTCTGTTTTCTTTGGCAAAGGTTTCAGACAAATACTTTGCAGCAATGGGATCAGCATGAGCAGAGAATGAGGCAGAGTTGTTGTTGCGCGCTTGTTTTGGTTTTATTTACCCAGAATGCCCTGCGCTATTGTCCGTTTACTGCTTGGCATTTACATATGCAAACGAACCACACCAAAGTTCACCTCAACCGAGCTGAAACCTAGGTTTGTAGGAGCAACAGAGTTACCTTTATTTTGTCTGCATCAGAGTTTGATTGCCGATTCACATCTCCCCATATGAAGCGGACTTTAAAACGAATTAGAGTTCGATTAAAATGGACTACAAAGGGCTGGTTCCAGGCCATGATTATCAGCTAGAAAGGGGTAGAGTGCTCCATCCAAATCTCTGATAGGTGTTCAAAGGTTGATGGTGTGTTATTCACGATGGTTGGTGTGCTGGAGAGTGAGATGGATAAGTCCTTTTTATCTGCAAAAAAGGAGCATGCTTCCCTGGTCTGCTGTGATGAAGAACTGAGCCAAAATATCAGATCTGGATCTATTGGTCTGTCTACGTTCCAACCTTATCTGTGGTGTTGAGATATGGATCATGACTAAGAGAAAGAGATCCTGGAGTGGCAAAGGTGAGCTTCCTCTTTGAGGCTGTCCGGGACAGCCTTGCAGAGTTAGTGAGCGGTTATATCATCTAGATAAGTGGTCTCCAACCCTGGTCCTTGAGATCTACTGTATTGCAGGTTTCAAATGCATCCCTGCTCCAACACAACAGAACCAACGGAGTAGCATGTTACTAGGTCTTTGCCAAACTTGATGGTATGCTGAGTTAATTCAATCATTTGATTCAGCGGTGTTGGAGCACGGATGCATCTAAAACTTACAGGACAGAAGATCTCCAGAACCAGCTTTGAAGACCACTGATCTAGGGTAACCTTGGAGTAGAGCTGCCACTATTGGGTTGGTTGTTTGATCAAAATGGCTCCTGGGTGCTTCCCTTTGCTGGTCTTTCAAGAATTTACCACTGGAAAGAGACCCTAAAATACAGCCAGAGGTTTCTGAAGAAATTTCATATCATTTCTAAATCTCAGGGTCCCCAAAATTGATCTGGAGAGAGTGCCCGAGGAGCTGAATGCCTGGATTTCCCTACCCAAACGGTTACCTCCACAGCCGTATTTTAAATGAGCTGAAGAGCATGGGTGATCTTCCAAAAATGCACAGTTTAATTTCCCTGATTTTGTGCTATGCTGTAGTCCCATAATTAAATTTCTTAGAAGCTGATTTATTGCAAAGGAAAGTCTTTGTAGTGTAAAAGTATTCAACTTTTAAAATATTTTACTCTTGTTTAATTTCAAACATTCTCTTACTAATTTATTTAAGCAAACATATCTGACCAAACTATTCTTGTGCACTTATTTTTCCTGTTGTACATTGTGATCAAGCTTGCAGGAATAGTAGATTTCTGTTTTAGATAAATGCGTAATCTGTGAGAATGTTGTCTTCCTCATTCATACATTCCTCCATCTTTACCTTTGACAAGTGTTTGTCGTTAAAGAGTATTAACTTTTTGCTCAGACTTTTAAATTTCATAAGATCAGTTCTTCCCTTTTAAGTGTTGTACATTATAGCTTATAAATGTTCTGTGTGAAAAATACACCTGGGGAAAAAAGTGATCAAATTTAAAAATGTCAAAAACAGAATAATATTTAAGGAGAAAATGGTAATTTCTCAAAGCTGCACATAGTTCATAATCCACCAGAAAATGCTCTAAGGGTATAATTATTATGGACTCTGAGTTATTTTATGTTAATGCTGAAGTTCTGTCTATTAATCAAGTGTTGACTTCAGATTATTATACGACATAAGTAAGACTATAAATTGTGATTTTTAAAACTAAATTTAACTGTAGAAAAACTGTCACAGCATTCTAAACACTGCAACCTGTTTCACACTTTAACACATCCAGTTTCTTTACTAGATCTAGTTGATCCACTGGAACGAGGATGGTGGAAACAGTCACCAAACTAGCTGTCATACTTTTAATTTTACTACATCATTAATAGTTCCATTATGTGTATTATGGCTTTAGGCTGTTGATAAAGATCAGTTGTGTCTCTTGTTTTATTTGTTTTACAGATTGTCCATTCAAACTGTGAATAAATGGGAAATTTTAGTAATCACTAGTTTAGTACACAGTTTTTAGGTATAATGGTAAATGACTGTTTTGTATCATTTACACAGTAGATATGCTGAGGTTTTATTTTAACCAAACATTATCGGACAGTAATACGTTTTTTGTGCTTTCTCGTGATACAAGTTATTTTTATGGTGAATGAGAACACCGAGCACCTTGTTGTTGTATTTTTAAGAGCCGGAAGTCTCTAAAGGAACCAAATGAACATGAAAATACATTCGGGCTGAATCGAGCCGAGCTAGGAGATGTGGATGCAACCTTTTTTCTGATGACGGGTATACTTCTTAGGGCGTCATCACCAGCCAACCTGATCAGGCATTGATTTGGCACCAGGCTGAGGTTGATTGCCTCATTTGTTTCTGTGTAAACACTGGATGGCATTTGTGCTGCATGGTAAAAACCTGCTTAGCAGGCTCTCATTCAGCAAGAAGTGCCTCTGGAATGTCTAAAGATGCATCAACTAAATCATTTTTGATCAGGGAGGTGGAGGAGCTCTAAGGCATTCTTGTTTATCTATTAGGAGAGCGCAGGAACAATGTGTTCTAAAGTATTTAGAACATCACAGAACTGCTTTACTTTTACCCGAGAGCAATTACTCAGTCAAACTTTATCATTTCCAACTTACATGGGTATGCATTCATATGCTTGTTAGGGCTTCTGCAGCTTTCTATTACTGTTTCAAACCTACTGTTGATAGGAGGGACTGTATTTAATGTAACATACGGGAATAAACCATCACTTCCCTATATTGATCTTGCCATTCGCATTCTATTTTATAGCTTGATACAAAGACTAAAATCTTTATAGTGACAGAAGTTTATCTAGTTAATTCAGAAAGACTGAGTTTTTTTCCTTCTTTTTTTCAAGTGAATGCAATGCGCTTCCGTAGAATCTGCAATTGTATGTATGCCATGTTCTCAGGAAAGCAAGGTTTAAGTCAGAAAAACTCAGATATTGGATAATTGTATTAAAAAGTTTTCTGATAAGTGAACCTTTGTCATAATAACCTTTTATTTCGTAAAAAAAATAAGCTATGATCTTTGTTGTACAAATTTAGTGTTTCTTTCAAACATTTCATCTATATGGTGTTTTCTAAATTACTTTGGTGTAAAAATGGCAAAAATCAACAAGCCAACCATCTTCTCCGGGTGTCATTAATTATTAAGATTAAAGCAAACATCAGTTACTGCAGCTCAAATGTTTTGTTCTGACCACAATTATCTTCTGTTTTTACAGAATTTCTTTCTTTGTAGTAGTAGCGAAAGTGATTTAATTAGCTTTAGTCTTCACACACCGCTGGGGTTGTAGGCTGCTGAGCAAAGTCTCTCCACAATTAAACTAAGTGGCTGTTCTTTTTCTGACACTTTATTAAGGCCTGACTGCACGGTGACATTCCTGCATCAAAGGCGTCACACAGGCGGAAGGAGTTCAGAAGCCTTTTTTTTTGGGGAGAGCTGCTGAGGTTTGGGAGTCTGGGTGGGTCTTTTTGCTCCAAGTTTTAAAGTGCCCCTGGCATGAAATTCCCCACAACGTTTGGGCCCTTTTTAGTCACACTCTAAGTACCTTAATACCGTATCAAAGGATTGTTAGCCGTAGCTCAGCCTTGTTGTAGAATTGCAGCCCCTACTAGGTGTCCCGTCTTTTAGCATTAGCACAGAACGACCGAGTTTTGGTGGGCGGGGCCCAAGCCCTGCGCCTCTATTGTCAATTGAGTCTCTAACGTCCGCATCTGATGAAACATTGACAGACATGCATTTGCGCACCACAAATTGCCCAAATTCCAATATTACCCTATGTATGAAATATAATTAGGTTTAGGCCTAATTATATTGTGTGTTGAACAATAATCTGTTTACAAATTACAGGCCTAATAAAATATTTGATCATCCATCCACACATCCATCCGTCCTCTTTACGTCTCTAGCTTCACCACGACAGTAATGGCTCAGTTATCGGCTACTATAACTATGTAATGGCGTTTCAATTTGATCCGGAATCTGATCCGGACGGCGAGGCACCTGAGGAGGAACCAGAAAGGTAGAGGACGTCTTCCACAGGTGATCCAGACAGAAGTGCTGTGTGTGTGTGTGTGTGTGTGTGTGTGTGTGCGCGTGCGCGTGCGTGTGCGCGCGAGATGAAAAGAGAGCAGAGAATAAATAAGCTGCGTGTTTTAAATAGTGTAAAAAAGAAAAACGAAACGCAATATGTGACGGTCGGTGTTGATTGTTTTTTTTTTTTTTGGTCTGTGTTGAATCTGTGGTGGTCGGAGTTTAATCTGTGGCGCACCGCGAATCCACTGCTGTGTTGTCCCAAGTTAATAAAACATCCGTCAGAGAAATGTTTGCTACAAACGACCACGCGCTTCGGGAGTCGGTCGGGTACATTCCCTGCATAAATAAAGTCCTTCCACAAGCTTTTCAGTGGCTCGGAAGTGGGGAGGACAGTGTCGATGCTGTCTGGACTCCATGTTGTCGGTTAGTTGTTTGCCTTTTTCCTTAGCTCTGGTTGTTTAGGTTGTAATATGCGCCGCGGGGGGAGGGACTTGGAGAGTGTAGTTCAGAGAAGAGGGTAATTGGCTGGAACTCAGACGACATATGCCGAAACGTGAGGTCATATGCCGAACTGCAAAACTACCTGTTTCTGAGTGCTAATTTCACTATGTAGGCAGACCTACCCGGGGACCAAGGAAACACTAATCAGTAGTTTTAACCCCTTAGGGGACATAGGCAGGCTGGGGAAACTAACAAATATGACCAAAAAACTCAAAAAATGCAAATTTCATGCCAGGGGCACTTTAAACGACTCAAGCACCCTTTGAATAACAAAGCATACATTTGAAGCGGCCTGCATCCACTACCTCTGGAAAGTTGTCAAACATCTTCCATTTCCTGTGTACATAAAGGATCAAAAGAAATTAAGGAGATGCTGCATCAAGTTCACTGTTGCCGCTAACTACATTCTGTAGTTGTATGGCATGATACTGGAATGCACATGTCATGGGAAAAGACTCGATTGTACTTATCAGCAGAAGAAGGCAGGTGCTTTTCAGCAGAATATAACATGCATCATTCCATGTATTGATCTTCTGTCACAGAGAATCTTTCTTATTTGCACTCTGTCGGTGTGTGGATCCATGGAGCGCGGAGGACAAACCAATCAGAGTTTAAATAGCAGCATGACAGGTGTGTGAGCATGCTGACATGGATGAAGCTGTTGTGTTTGGATTATTGATTTTATGGAAGCTGCTTCGAAAATTTGTTTGTTGGATTAGGGCTGAATTGCAAGGAAACTATTTCTTCCATAAAGTATTACAACTATTAACAGTGGTGGGCCGTCAGGGGCAGGAAGGTATTCTCTGCTAGCCCTGGAAGATGAAAATATTAGTTTTTCAGTTGTCAGATTTATTTGTGCAATGTCCACATAATGCCTTTGTTCATTTTGTTGCATTTAAGCTAGAATTTCCTACGATATAGGGTCACTTAACAGCACTACCTCACTGGGACCAGCACTGTAGATACTCCTACCCTTTGGTTGAAAAAACGCCCGTTTCATTTGTAATAGACATTAGTGACAGAATTATCAGCCAATCAAATTTTGACATACAATGACAGGACATCCCCTAGGTCTAGCAACGTGCAGAGTGATATCCCCAGATTTGCCTCTATGCAAGAACGTAGTAAGAATGTGTGAACGTGAACCTGTAAATCAAAATGGCAGCTTCTGTCACCGCTAGCTTGGATATTGTTGCTGATTTATTAAAAATGCCTTTTTCAAGGCACTCCTTTACAGACAAAAGAGAGATAGTTGTGAAAGGACGACCAAAACCAAAACTCGATTGATTAACAAAGGCCAGTAAAGATTCTGTAAGACATTTTCAAGACAGTAACTATAAAAAATATGAGTGGCTAACAGATAGCACTGAGCACAACAAGCTGTTTTGCTGGCCATGTTTACTTTTCAATACAAGCAAAGGAACGTGGAATGAATATGGCTTTAGCAATTTGAACCGCTTAACCAAGGCAGCTATTAAACATCAATGCTCCGAGCGCCATATAATGTCAGTGGTGCATTTGAAAACATTTGGCGATTATCGGGTGGATTTACAGCTGGATGAGCAGCGACAACGAGAGATCAGCGTTCAGAATGAACGAGTAAAGAAGAACCGCTACATCCTGAAGCGCCTTATTGACTGTGTCCTTTTTTTGGGGCAACAGGAATTGGCTTTTAGGGGACACGATGAATCCAGGGATTCACTGAACAGAGGGAATTACTTGGAATTGCTGATGCTGCTTGCAGAGCATTATACTGACTTGCGACATCATCTTGACACTGCTACAGTTTTTACTGGAACATCAGGAAAAATCCAAAATGACCTCATACAGACAGTGGCCGATGTGTTGAATGAGCGGATTGCTGAAGAGATTAAACAAACAGAGTTTATAGCAGTGATGGAAGATGAGACAACTGACTTCAGCAACATCGCACAGCTGTCCTATGTACTCAGGTATGTGACTAGAACGGGAGTCGAGGAGAGATTTATCAAATTTGGGGATGTCACAGACAAAAAACGAGCCAATGACCTGGCAGGACTGGCTTTAGATGTACTAGAGAGCTACGACTGCAAATCAAAATTAGTGGCTCAGTGCTATGATGGAGCGGCAGTAATGGCATCGGGGTTAAATGGAGTACAGGCGCGCATGAAAGACTCACTTCCACAGGCCCTCTTTGTACATTGTTACGCACACACTTTAAACCTTGTGATGTCGCAGGGAGCTTCAAAAATCAAAGAGTCCAAGATATTTTTCGCAAATCTTGGTGGACTATCTGCATTTTTTACTCGCTCTCCCAAACGCACCAAACTACTGGATTAGATTTGCCAAAAGCGCCTGCCACACATCTCACAGGTGAGATGGAACTTTCACAGCAGACTGGTGTGCACTGTACAACAGAAGAGTTGAGCTAATCAAGGTTTTCCTGCACATCCTTGATCACGCTGGAGATTTTGACCGTGAAACAGTGCACTGTGCGTCAGGACACTTGGCACAGTTAAAGTCGTTTGACTTCGGTTTCCTTTTCTTTTCCTTTATTGGCATTTTCGACATTGCTGATGTACTGTTTGGTATTTTACAAAACAAGACCTTAGTTAGTTTTGTATTGCCAGAATAACAGATTTTTGCCAGAGTGTTGAAAGGGGGCGAGCAAAATTCAGCGACATCTTTGATAAGACTACACAGGCCGTGGGACAGCCGAGTGCGCCACGCGGAACGCCAGGCATGCGCGCTTACTACAAAGAGCTTCACCTGGCTGTAATCAACAACATACTTGCACAAGTTAGGAACCGCTTTGTAGATCACAAAAGACTGGTATTCGTTGGATTGCTGGATTCTGAGCAGTTTAACAAGTTTAACCAGACATTTCCAGAGGCAGAGCTTGGAAGTCTGGAGGAGAGCTACGGGACACATTTTAATCTGAGTAGACTCAAGGCTGAGCTCAAAGTAATGTACAACATGTGAAACTTTCACGGCAAAAACATAAGTGACCTTCTGACTTTTCTGACCAGGACTGGCCTTGCAGACAGCATGACAGAGCTACATAAACTCGCTTGTCTGATCATAACAATCCCAGTATCTACGGCTTTGGTGGAGCGCTCCTTCTCGGCTCTCAAACTGATAAAAACGTATGCAAGGAACACAACAGGACAAACAAGGCTCTCATCTTTGGCGTCAATCTCAATTGAAAAAGAACTCCTCAGTCAAATGAAACAAAAGGGACAACTGCACGAGGATGTGATCGAACGCTTCATCAAAAAAGACAGACGCATTGATTTTATTTTCAAGTGATGGTGAGTGTTACTTATTATTATTATGGAGTGCTTTTTTGTGGTGTGCCAAGTTTATTGTTAACAGTCTTGTGGTTTTGCGCGATGCTTTGATTACATTGTGGCATATGTCTTTGGAGAGTTAATTATTGCAGTAAGTGCAGAGTTTTTGCGCACAGGGACCTGTGCATATTGGTTGGTTGATAATTCTTGGAAGAGTATTTAGCCTGCATTTTCCTTTATTTTTTTCCCTTTATTAGGCTATTAGTTGTTTTTATGGTGTGTTGATGAGAGCGATGTAATGTGTGCATTAAGGTTACATTTGTAAGATCCAGGGAGTATTTACAATTGCTCACTGAAGGCCCTAACTGAAACCCCACGGTACGCCACTGACTATTAAATTAACCAGGTCAAAAATCTAAATTGTTTAGAGAATTTCTGATCAAAAATTTCTGCCACAATCCAGTCAGGATCAAGTAACCGCACATACAGTCTGACCCCTCCTTTCCACCGGACGCGTAAGGAGCACGTTACAGGAGCAGCACGTCATACGCAGCTGATAGCCACCACTGTAGTCAATAGAGCCCTTTCCACCGGAGGCGAAAGCAGCACGAGTCTGCCGCATCTCAGGAGCGTCATGTCGCAGCACTTTTCTAAATATACGCGGCAGTCCTATTCTCTACGCAGTACGCCTCTGAAACACGTAAATATCTACATTTTGGATAGGGAAGACAGGAAATATAACGGCTCGGCACCGGAAATTTTCAAAATAAAAGAAGCGTGCTGCTTTGCGGTTGCTTTACTTAAAAAAAAAGGTCACTACCTGTGCAGCCCGGTGAGAAGTCAGTACCTCGCGGGAGGGTCTCATTTTGGATGTTCCCTGACATAACATAAACTTATTGGCGAATATAAAACGGACATAACATAAAACACCAACCTTTTGGAGCCATGTTGTTGTCCTTTCCTGGTTATTGTTGTCATAGATGTTTATATATGTCTATGGTGGTTGTGTTTACTGACGAAACCACGCGTGATTTTGCTAATCTCGCGTGATTTTGTGCTCTCTCGGTGACAGCTGCTTCCCTGCTGCTATGCGCCTCATACGCACCCGGTGGAAAGGGCCAAGCAGCAGAATACTCAAGTGAAATGTGCTGCTCCTGTAACGTGCCGCTTACGCGTCCGGTGGAAAGGAGGGGTGAGAATTGCAAAAATAAGAATTGCTCTTGAACCTTTTCATATATTGTCAAATTACAACCCAATTGTTCACTGTGTTGAAGTGGGATTTTATGGGTTAGGCCAACACAAAGTAGCACACAGTTATAAAATGTAAGGAAAATGAAACATTGTTTTGTTTTTTTAAAGGTTCAATCAAAACTTTGTCAAACCATCGTTCTTTCAAGCATGCCATGTGTTTAGCCCATCCATCTACCTATTTATTCGGACCAACTTCCCTGCACCTGCTGAACACATTCACACAGCATGATGCAGCCACCAACTTGCGGAAGAAAAGAATTCAGTTGGAAGTAGGGCTGCAGGTGTCGATTATTTTAGGCTCAAGCCTATTTTAAGAGTAACATAAAAAGATGAATTTACCTGTTTGTTTATTTGTGCTTGCAATAACTGATTTGGGTAATTTGCTTTCGCACCGTTGAAATAAATATTACCTGTCACCAAATAAAGTGGATGCTTCGTTTTTAGATGTTGCAGCATTGAGGACGTGCTATTGTGGAATTCATGTTCTGTTTTCCAATAAACACGGTGTACTGCGTTTTTCTCTTAGTTTAGCTTGTAGTGGTCCCCTTCCTTTGACAGTTTTTGTTGTTTCTGTCGCAGTGTTTCTTCTTTATGCTCCTCAATGCGTTCATTTCTGTCTGACATCCTTTAACGTTTTAGATAGGTTAGCAAAAGCTAAGTGATTGGGTTGTGTAACCGAAATAATCATCCGGACAGAACGTTACCGTAAGCAACGGCATTACTATCTGGGCGGATGAGGGTTAAAGTCATATTAAAGGGGCTATAAGCAATTTTCTGAAATTTTAACTCGCGATTGACACCTGTGGCCAAAAAACGGAACTGCTCTTCCTTTCTGCTCGCTCTCGCAGCGCGCGCTCCTACGCCGGTCGCTCTCAATCTTCGATCTTTTTCGGGCACTTGTCAGGGGTTTAACTTTCTTAGTCTTATGTGGAGTTACTGTTGTTGTCAGAGTTGTCCTTGGTCTCTTCTGTGTATTCACACAATCCATTGAACTGCTTGCGAGTGTGGGCTAAGTGCTGACTAGCGGTGGTGGGAGAGTGATTTGAAACATTTAACATGAACGCGCTTGACGTCACATCCGCAGACAGCGCGGGAAAATCTGACCCGACAGAAAATAGAAAAAATTGGATACAGGCTTATAGGTGAGCTGACAAGGTGTCGATATGCTCATCAGGTAATGTTTGAGTCATAAATGGTCAAATAAAAAGGCTATTGTTACGTTTATTTTTGGGGAAAAGTTGCATATAGCCCCATTAAATTTAACAAACGCTCAAGACAAATAATTTACCTAGAGTATTTTTAGTACTCAAATTACTCGAAGAATTGTTCCAGTAGTAGTCAGAACAGACGTTGACGGTGTTCTTTATGTGGTTTGTGAAAAGAAAGGGCCATTTTTTCTTGCTACTCACCTAGACTCTATCACACAAAATCCTCATAAAATCCACTGATTCAATTCAATTCAAAATTCAAAAATACTTTATTGATCCCAGAGGGAAATTAAGATGTTAGAGGTGGTAAAGTAACAAAATTTGAGAAAGTTCAGGGGTTATAAAAGCTTTTAAAAAGCTCTGTATTGCACACTATAGGAGTTTAATAACAAACAGATGGATTTTAATAACTTTTTAATATTAAAAGTTATTAAAATCCATTCCATTTAGCCTCAACTAGACAGTGTCTGTTTCTAAGAGAAACTCCTCGTGCCAAACAGCTGGAATGTCTGAGATGCACCCTATGCTCAGAAGAATCCACAATTGGCTTTGCTTTAATCATGTTTCTTACATTATAACAGAAATGGACACAGACATGCTGCTATTCTGCTTTTTATCTGTTAAGCATCTGCTGCTATAAGTACTAATTCCCTCCGCTTTTACTCGCCCTGCTCTGCGAGATCCAAAGAACTGTTGGGCATGCAGCAGTTCATGCTTTCAGTCAAATGAGGAGTCAATTCAACATGCACTCAGGCTAAGTAATGGCATTGGACGAGCATTGGAACTGCAAATGGCTCTTGTAAATCCAATTTCAGCTTTATGTGGTAAAATGCTTTGTAGGATGCAATGTTTTTTACACAGCCCTTAAACAAAAACAAATGAAAGCCTTAAGGCAAGAGAAAATGTTTCTTCATATAATACAAATATTTGAACATTCTGAGACGTATTTGATTGTTTCAGACTGTTTTCCAAACTCAAAAAAATGTAAGTTTAAAAGTTAAATGATGACACCATCACTCACGTTTTTTTTTGTAAAAGAAGAGGAGGAAAATAAAACTGATGCATCTGCACAGAAGTACAGAACAGCATCTACTTACCCCGTTTTGGGGTCATCCAAATATGGCAGACCACTTTTTAATGCAGCCCTTTTAAACAAGCTGCTTACATTTCGCCGGACAGGCTGTTTTAAAAGAAAGAAAGAAAGAAAGAATTACAAAAGAAAATATTACTACTTTACTCATGAAATCACCATTGAGCAGTTTTTCTTTTACAGTCCTTTTGACTCGTCTGTAGAATATAGTTGTTTCTGTAAACTGAAGCCTTTGTTCAAAGTTTGAAAGTCCACCACAACTAATTAAATTTCTTGCCTCTAGCAGTGACAGTTGACACTATGTTTTGGCTAGCCTTTCTCTTGGAGTTGAAGTTGACCAGGCCTAATTAATTTTTGGCTAGCTAGTTGTTTATTTGTGCTAATTGGTTAAAAGTCTGAGTATAAAAGGGCTGACAGCAACTGGCTTCATCACAAAGAAAGAAATATAAAGAATGACGAAGTTTGGATGAAAAACATTGATTTGTACACATTTGTAAGATGGTTGTGAAGTGTAAGCAATAGTCTGCCCTGCAGAGCATCACTATGCGCAGATTAACCGTTTGCATGAATGCGTGCATGTATAAGATGCAGGTGCATCGGTAGAGCGGCCGTAAAAAGGTGCAGTTTTCTAGATGCATATGTTTTCATGACGTTGAATCAATAAAACTCTATCCGTTGTTCATGATATAGAAAATGCAATTTATTACACACTGCTGAGTAGTGTGGCATCGTAGGTGCCTCACGTTTGATTCGATTACTAAACGATTGCATCTTCTTTTTTTTCCGCCATGATATAGGGTTTTTTCGTCATTCCTGCCATAGCTACTTTCTACTTTAAAATCCATTACATTTTCATTAATTGAAGTGTCCAAACAAATGTATGTCCTATCTGTTATTTATGTGAAACCATGTCATTTCAAGGACATTTTTCCATTAAAGCTACAGCAAAATGTTTTTTGGAAGTAAAAGCATAATGCATATAAAAAAGATGCTCCTTTCACGACTAAAGTGCAAAATATTTGCTGTATAAAAGTAATTGGAAAAATAAAATTCTCTAATAGTACAAAAAACTTTGGAAGATTGAAGCTCAGATTTTTAGGAAGAAAGTTACACAACCTACATATGCAGCAAGTCTTGTCCAGGCCTTTTCCCTTCTTGTTTTCATAGAAACCAAACGCTTGCCTTCAAACCCGCTGAGTAAAGTTGTAAAGTTTGCGCTGCATGGCTGGAACGCTACCTGCTGCCATCATGTTTCCACCGGTCCGTCCCCTAAAATGTCCGGGCGGCATGCTAGAATTATATGTTCCTTTTATTTAATTATGAAAAACAATCGGTTTTGAACACTCATGATTTGACACATTTCCCATCGTGAATCTGCTCACCACACTACTTCTGAGTTACTGAATGAGTGTAAATAACTGTGTTTTTGTTCATGTTAAGTCTGGTTGTTTGAAATAGTACTAGAATTAGTAGACAAGAACTGTTTGTGAAAAGTTGTTGTTTAAACAACTGAAGCGTATTGCTTCTTTGCTTTGTCTTATTCCCTTAAATCAAATTGAATCACATCAGACTGTTCCTACCCTAAAACAGGGGAATTGAACTTCATTGTGATTGAGGACCTAGTTTTTCCATTTATATATCTGACATGAATCGGATCATTGGCAGTGTGTTGAGATACGAATCGTATCGGCCAAAGACCAGAGATGCACAACCCTCGTACAAATGCATGTTCAAGTCCCAAGTTGGTTAAAGAAACGTATACTCACTAGAGAATGAAGCAATCAGTGGTTTCAAGATGCTTTAGTGTCTGTGTGGTGTTTACATGTTTAAAGTAATAAATAGGACTTCAGTTGGAACATTTGCTGAATGTTTATTGAAGGTTTTAAATCGATATTACTTTGTTTTCCGGGTCCTGTATCAAAAGCAATCACCGCTGCGGTTACTTTTGATCAGAGCTGCGGAGTATATCCTTTGTTGACAAAGAAGATTTGAATGTTTATCGTCAGTTCTGTTCCATATTGTTCCACATTCACCTCGCTATTCCTTACTGTGAAGTGCTGAACAGTCAGAGTTTGGAGGAAAAACATGTTTAAAATGTGCCTTAAGTCAGTGAACCTTACTAATGTGCAGAAAATTATCCATGCTACTCTGCATTGTGTTTGTGGAAAATTATTTTCATTTCCGCCCTCATGTTAAGATATTAGAGCGACCACGCTGGCTCTGTGTTAGTTGCGCCTCAGCTGTGACTGGAGCTGTTAAATCTCCATCCCATCTAGCCTTTCACTGTCGGGCCTGTTGTTCAGAAAGGAAAGAAACAGGATCTTGTGTCCTGCATGAAATAAATACTCAACATTATCATTTCTCCATTGTAGCTTCATTGGGTTAACAATATTCCAGATATTAAAAATGTGTTACTACCCACGACAATGAGGAATGTAATTTTATTTGTATAACTACATGCGACTGGCTTCCGATAAACAACCTGTGAACTCTCTGCTCTCCACTTTTCAAATCATATCAAGCATGAATTACACACATTTTGGGATATTTTAAAGCAATTAATGTGGAAATTGCTATTATGAACATGTCCAGGGCTTTTCTGTTACTACTGTAGTGTAGCAGAAACAACCAAAAAAACATTGTGGTACAAATGGATGTTATACTGAAACAGGATTTTAGCAAAGCACATCCAATGCGGCAGGTCTAAAGCCATTATACCGTGCTGAACTATACATAGCCCTTGAAACCATACCACATTCTTTTACGTCACACCCTGTGATTTCTGTTTTGTTGGTTTTACATGTTTTTACATGTTGAATTATGAAAAGCGTGGCATCCATTTGAAACTGACCCCCATTGAATCTGACCCCCTGTAGTCTGATACTGCTTCGTAAAATCTTTTGTAACTAGTAGCCTTCAGAAGTCACCTACAGTGGGGCAAAAAAAGTATTTGCCATCAATTGTGCCGTTGTCCCACTTAAAAAGATGAGAGAGATCTGTGATTTTCATCAGACGTACGCTTTAACTGTGAGAGACAGAATGTGAAAGAATAATCCAGAAAATCACATTGTATGACTTTTTAAAGAATTTATTTGTATAACGATGTAGAAAATAAGTATTTAGAGGTCTGGCCCTCACAGACCTTTTACTACTTCTTTAAGAAGCTCTTCTGTCCTCCACTCGTTACCTGTATTAATGGCACCTGTTTGAACTAGTTATCTATATAAAAGACACCTGTCTACACCTTCAAACAGTCAGACTCCAACCTTCACCGTGGCCAAGACCAGAGAGCTGTCCAAGGACACCAGAGACAAGATTGTTGACCTAAACAAGACTGGGATGAGCCAATCTACCATGGGCTGGCAGCTTGGTGAAAAGAGATCAACTGTTGTAACAATAATTAGAAAATGGAATAAATACAAGATCACTGACAATCTCCCTCAATGTTAAGCTCCATGTAAGATCTCACCTTGTGGGGTACACGTGATATTGACAACGGTGAGGAAACAGCCCAGAACTACACAGGGGGGACTGGTCAATGACCTGACGAGAGCTGGGACCACAGTAACAAAGATTACTATTAGTAACACACAATGTTGTCATAGATTAAAGTCCTGCTCCATCTGAAAGGCAGCCCTTCTTAAGCCAGCACATGTCAAAGTCCATCTAAGGTTTGCCAGAGACCATCTGAAAGATCCAGAGGAGGATTGGGAGAATGTCATGTGGTCATATGAGACCAAAATAAAAATCGTTGGTATAAACGACACTCGCTGTGTTTGCAGGGGGGAAAAGGCTGAGTTTCGTCCCAAGGACACCATACCCACTGTAAAGCATTTTTTTACACTCTGTCTTTAACAGTTGAAGTGTACCTATGATGGAAATTACAGACTCATCTTTTTAAGTGTGAAGACTTGCACAATCAGTGGCTGCCAAATACTTTTTTGTCCTCTGCATTTAGTGAATTGAGTCTACTAACAAAGATATGGCTGTTTGCCAAGCGGACTGATTAAGAAGAGCCGTGTCAGGAACACAACAAATGTGTTGAAGTTTTTTCTTTTACATATAAAACAATATTTGTCTCAGAAAACTTGACTCCTAAATACAGGGCATTACTGGGAGAAATCCAGTTAAAGGCTATTAAGGACTTGAGGAAGGGGGAGAGGTTCACCATCCAGGATGTTCGTACAGTATATAAGAATGACCTTGCCGAAGTCAAGATCTAAATCCAATGCTCCAATCTGTGGCAGGACTTCAAAATTGCTGTTGAGTAGGGCTGCCACAAATGATTATTTTGATAATCTACTAGTCACCAATTATTTTGGCGATTAGTCAACTAATTGGATCATGTGTAAATTGTAGCTAATCACTGCAGCATATAGCTGTGCTGATATAACCATCATTAGCTTCTAGCTTAAGGTGTTATTTCTGTGTTTTGTGCTTTAAAAAAATATGTTTTAAGATGGTACTTCATTGAAGAACTTTTAATGAATTATAAAATAAAATATTAGCATTTGTAACCTAAAACAAACACATGACATGTGTGCTAAGGGTAATGAAATCGTCATCATTACTGATAATGTTACAGCTATCGATACAAGTTCTACAACAGTGTCTTCAGTCAGAAGCTTCTAAAACCTGGTGTTGTACAAGGCAAGGCAAGGCAATTTTATTTGTATAGCACACTTTCAACCGCAGGGCAATTCAAGGTGCTTTACATGATTTGGTGATTTAAAAAACAAAAAAAACCTATGGAAATGAAAAGTAAAAGAAACACACATTACACATGATACACAATAAAGCAAGAGAAAGCTTAAAAAAAAGCAAGAGAGCATGAACACATTTCATACATATGACATCAAGCATTTACTCGAAGGCAATTCTAAACAAATGGGTTTTAGTCTCGATTTAAAGCAGTTCAGAGTTTCAGCAGCTCTACACTCGTCAGGAAGTCTGTTCCAGATAAGGGGAGCATAGAAACTGAAAGCTGCTTCTCCATGTTTAGTTCTGAGTCTAGGGATGTTTAGTAGGCTAGAGTTGGAGGACCTGAGTGGTCTTGGTGGTTGGTACCATGGCAACAGGTCTTCAACATATTTTGGTGCTAAGCCATGTAATGATTTATAAACTAGTAGGAGTATTTTGAAGTCTATTCTCTGAGCTACAGGGAGCCAGTGTAAGGACTTTAGAACTGGGGTGATGTGCTCTACTTTCCTGGTTCTAGTGAGGAACACGAGCAGCAGCGTTCTGGATCAGCTGCAGCTGTCTGATTGACTTTTTAGGCAGACCTGTGAAGATGCTGTTCAGACTGCTACTGGAGATCCTTCTTGCCCACAGTCATCTAACATCTAAAATGACAATCTAAAAGTTATATTCTAAGAAAATAATTATTATCATTTTTTTAATGTAATAATATAAATGCAAGTTTGTGCTTCAGTCTTTAGTTGTTTTTTTTTTTACTATAAATTTAATCGATGAACTCTAACTTTTCTCAGCCTTTTCATAGTTTCTGCGTCCATTTAACCTACAGAACCTTTGGCACCTGTGATACACAGAAACAAAGATGTCAGCTATCTGCACGGTGCACTCTGCCACACATTTGTCGTGACTGGGATGGTACGAAGGAAATTCCTTTTGCGGGTCGTCTGTAGCGCTACACTTGCACTTTGACATCTTGTAAACATTCACACGCACGCACCAGTCATTTAACTATGCTTATTGGTCTCCTAAATAAACAATGAAACCCAGACATTTTGATCAATCTTCGAATGCCCCCTGGACAGAACATGAAAAGTGGACGTGTTCGGGGAAAAACGGGACGTTTGGTCACCCTACTGTTGATCTTAATGTTAGCAGCAAGGACAGAAACGCCGACAAAGTGGTGGAAGGTTCAGTGGCAGTTTTGAAAGAAAAACTAAGGTTAAAAAAATAAACAATGACGTCGATTACCACATTTGTCACCGACAATTTTCAATTATGGTGAAAAATGTACTAATCTTGGCAGCATAACTTTTGAGACACTTTCTATTTAGTCTAGGTAGAACATTTTTGAAGAAATTGAAAACATGCTTAATTTTACTTCCCCTTCACAATTTGGGTTTGCAAAGTATGACATAAAATCAAGACAAAAAACATTTCTGAGGTTGTAATATGACTAAATGGGAAAAATGAATACTTTGACTTGGCACTTTAGCCCCTAGTAAAGATTTCTCCCTTTTGACTTTAATAAGGTTTCATATTATTGCATGCCTGAGCAATGGCGCAAATAGTGCAAACATAGTCCCCTCTGCTCTCATTTTCGGCAGAATCTTATCAGCCCTCCAAAGCAACTTGTTAGGAAAAGAATTATCCTGCATATTTTGACAACCCTTTTGAGCTTATTCAGTCTACACAACAAATGTACGCATGCTTTGACATTTGCATTTCGCTAAGTTAAGTTAAACATTAAATTAAAGGTAGGATTATTGTTGAATGGTCTACTGAGCCTGTTAAGTTTTAGTAATTGTGTAAGCATGTGTACTGAATGTTTTCTTGCTTGTAAGGTCGACCTTCGTTTGTGGAGACTGGGTTTTTGCCAAGGAACTGACTCAGACTACACTTAAGTATAACGGGCCGGTTGTGACATTGGAGCAAACTCTTTTTAGCTGACTGAGATGCATGCCAGTCGATTATTATCACATGCTGACATCACGCACATATGTTTTATTGAGATGTGAAAAACAGTCAAATTGCTGATAACAATCTAGTGTGAAAAGAGGTGAAATTAAGTGAAATTAAGGGGTATGCATACTTTTACTAGGCAATGTATGTGTACTGTAATGTCAGAGCATGAACTCTTGCTCTGAAATCTGCATGCATGTTATGTATACGCTTTCGTGTGCTGTCTCAGTTGTGAAACCAAGTGTTAGCGCTACATCCGTGGGTCTTCAGACCTAATAATGAAACCCCAACCCGGACTCCCATTTGCACACGATGCTGTTTGCTGTTGCTGTCACAACCTTTGTTGGCTCATTTGAATTCTACAACAATAGAAGTGGGTTTATCTCCCTGCTTTTGTATGTGTCCATTATCTTTGCTGTGCGAGGAATTATAAACATGTTTATAAATTATAAAGTTTACCATTTAGGTCACGTTAAACAAGGATGGGTAAAAAATTTATGCTGCAATGAGCAACAAGTGTCAACCAATTATATTGCAGGCATATAGAGCCTCTGAATGCCATGGTATTAACGTCAGTAAGTTCTTTACGATATGCCTATTGTGAACAGTACATCTGCGATATATCAAGAAAATATATACATATATTAAGAAATGATTAGATCCTGACACTGACGACAGCCATTTTCTTATTTTAAAATCAATAATTGCAGCCCTGATATTTTGAAGCCTATCGTTCATATTACAAACCGTCTAAATTGCCAGAAATGTAGAGCAGAGGTCCCCAACCCCCAGGCCATGGGACTGGTACCAGGCCGTGAGTCATTTGGTACCGGCCCGCACAGAAAAAATGAATAACTTTGTGTATTTCCGCTTTCATTTTTAACCGAGTCGAAAAGATGTTTTATTTTGTAAAATGGCCGGATTCTCTCTGTTCCATCTGGCTTCAACTCAATCTTGACGCATGTCAGGACACTTGCATCGGTCATCTGATACGTCACCGCTAAAAAAAACCCCCACAAGCTAGCTAAATTATTAAAAACCGAGGTCTCTGAAAAGTATCTTTGCGAAAAGGAAAAGGTCCAATCAAAAGAGGGAAGAAGAGCCTACGACTTCCAAGAAAAAGACCGCTACATTTAACAGATAATACCAGGAGTCGTACTGAAAATTTGAATTCATTGTGCAGGCAATTTCCATGCACCAAACTCCCCGCTCTGTAGAATATGTGGCAACTGGCTTCCTAGTGAGGCAAAGGAGCTTTTAAAACTGCCCAAGACAGGACCGTCTCATTACAGTGACATAGCCACTGATTCAGCGTTATGGTGAGTTGTATTTTTCATTTTTGTTTTTTGTGGTAAATCGTATTTTAAAAGATCCATGGCAAACAAAAGGTTGGGAACCACTGATGTAGAGAGAACAAAAGCATTCTGTGTGTAATGTTTTGATAAGCAATGTATCCGCCTGCGGTGGCACACGTCACTACGTTCGAACCTTGTGAGACTGCTGCCCAGTTCACTATCATGCTATCAGAGGTGGTGTGGTCCAGTTTTGCAGGGAGGAGATGCTTATGGAAGAGAACATACAAGCTGTCAGTGTAATCAGAACCAGTGCTGACTGGCTGTCCAGGAGAAGACACAAGGAATGGCTTGAAATGTTTCACTGTCTGGGTAATTGATCTCTAAAATATATAAGTTTTACTTTCTAAAACAAGGGACAGAAAATGTTGAACTTTTTCACAATATTCTTTTCTTTTTTTTCAGCTGTGCTTGCACACTGCCCTGGATTGACGGTGTTCTTTTTAACGCTCTGTGTCTTCTGTGAATTTCAAACATTCTCCATCTACTCTCTTTAGATTTTTCCTACAGTTGACGCCCTTGTCACCCCCATATTGAAGCTTGTTTCTGCCGAACAAACAAGGAGGAGTGCTGCTTTCTGAACAATTGCTTCTGTTATATTGCTGCAAAAATATCTGCCAGTAAGAGTTGAGATGGAGGAGAAAAATAATTTCTTTCTAAAATAAATAGCTCAAATAATTCTGAAATACTAGTCAACTATTAGTGTTAAGTTTATCTGTATAGAGTTACTTTGTTCATATTTAGAAGCATATTGTTGTTAGGATTCATTCATGTATGTTTTGACAAAAATGCTCATCAAAATGAGAAATATAACCAAAATAAGAGTCTTGTTTCCTGCCTTTCTTTAAATCTGTCTCTCCTTCTCTTTAACCCATAAGCTTATGTTTTCTTAGTTTTAGTTCTTCAATTGTGCACTAGTAAAAGTTGGAAAGTTGTCTGGAATGTAAGACTGTATTACTAAACGTTAGATTTTCCATATGATCTTCATCTATGTTAATTTTGCCTTATTGCCTTAATTTATTGCCGACGTTTTCTGGACGATTCTTATTTCTGTTTTTTTTGGAGGTATGACTTGCCATTTCCAATGACGGTTAATACTGATTTTCTCTCATTATATAAAATTCCTGTCATCATTGCAATATGCCAGCATCTACAAGAGCCAGCATGTTCCGTAACAAATAGGTTGAAAGCTCAAAAGGATAAAGTGGGGCACCTTAGATGCACTCCATCCTTCCTGTTATCAGATGAGCGTTTTACTCTTTCTCTTGTAACCTAATAAACATTTGACAAGTAAGTGCAACATGCAATACAGTTTCCCTTTTAAACAGCTTCATACAACTCTGTGCTTCAAAAAAGTTGACTTCAAGAGCTCTTCACCTTAACATTGAAGATGTTGATACCGCAACATTGTAGTGTTTAGGTATGCTGCGTTCACAGACCAAAGATTTTTTGGGGGGGTTTCAATTCAATCGAAAAATACTTTATTTATCCCAAAGGGAAAATAAATTTTGTCATAACTTATATAAGTATCTTCAAATAGTTGTTGTAGATGGCGATGCTGTGGACGGGAAGGATTTCCAGTAGCAGGCTGACAATCTCATGACTGTCATCACATGCTAACAGCTCAATTTCTGCGCTGCAGAGACAATATTCCATAGTAACATGTCCTGGATGACACCATCAGTTGTTGGCAAGAACTGATAATCCACCTCATTTGCTTTTGCCGCTCGTCTTTAAATCTCTGTCTGGCCATATGGTTAGAAAGCCGGGCAGAGACACGTTAGCCAGGGATATGATCCTTGCCCATTATGATGTACGGAAAAGATGGTGTTGAACTACCTCTCTCTCTCTCTCTCTCTCTCTCTCTCTCTCTCTCTCTCTCTCTCTCTCTCTCTCCTCTGGTCCTGCTCTGCATCCGTGAAGCCTCCTTTTCAATCCTCAGGGAGTTTCCAGTGTCTGGGAGTTTGAGTTTCCAACCACTTTCTTTGTGAATCTCTAACTTATTTGTTTTAATCTCCTGCATAACATACACTTGTAGGAGAATAAAATGCCAAATCGATTTATTTGTTTGAACTTGTCATAAGCTGTTGAAGCCGGTTATAAATTAAACATGCTTCTAATGTTTTTGCTCTCAGCAAAAAATAAACTATCAGTTTACAGTCATAGATGTTAGCAGACTGTATGCCAGAGCAATTACCGATTCAAATGGAGCCAGAGTGCAGTCACATAACAATAATGATTTTTGTGCTATTCTTTCCAACTAATTTGTCTGGCAGCACTTCAAAAAGGCTTGGGGCAAAAAAGAACAACATTAGACACTGTAGTAAATTTGTTTGTCCCCACATTGAAATTAAATTGTCTAGTAACTTGACCCTTTTTACTGTGATGATGTTTGTACTGTGAGCGGTGCGTAAGTGCTGAAAATCTTCTTCAGGACACCTGCAGTCATAAACGGGGAAATAATTGGATATACAGATTTTTTTTTCACTAATAACCATTTGTTGTGTGTCATTAAAGCCCGCTTCATTAGATGATTTAATTAGCCCTCTCTCAGTAGTTACCCTCTGCAACAAGCTTTGCCAATCTGATATGTCAAGCTACCTGTGGCTCCCCTACTCCATCAGGCCTGTCAGATATTTTGGCACAAGATTTGCTTGGAAACTTCCACTTCTCATAGAGGCCTGTTAGCTTGATTGTTCAGCACAGTATATTAGCTGTTCCTGGGACATGACCCTGAATACATTATCCCTAAAGCCCCGGAGCACACTCTGTGTTTTTCGGCTGTCACAAAGGAGTGCTTCATGTCACTCTGTGTGACCTCTAGAGCGATGGCACGCTAGACGTGTAACAGTACATGTATTCGTATTCTGATTCTTCGGTATGGCCCTGTTGGTTTGGTACACACATGTACCGAACAAATACAGCTGTTTGGTCTAGTTTAGGATCTAGGGTGTAATGGTACAAGTATTTGGATTTAGACCCTGTTGGTTCTGTAAGGCAAGGCAAATTTATTTGTGTAGCACACATTCAGCAGCAAGGCAATTCAAAGAGCTTTACATGATTTTCCATGTGTACCGAACAAATACAGCTGTTTTCTACCTGAGCACATGCAGAATGTTTATGTGCAGAATTCAGAGTGCAGTGCAACGTTCCGCAGCGCAACTTTAAAAAGTGAGAACAAAACAGAAAGGACTCCTACCTATCACTAAACTCTGCTATTTGGTAACATGAATGGTTTGTCACGCAGCTCCAGTAGAAAAAAAAAGATTGACCAAACCAGAAATTTGTCAGCGAATGCATCTTTCAACAGCAATAAGGTCCATAACACGCTCTGCACATACCTGAATTACTCACCTGAAACAATGTCAAGCTGAATGTAAACATCACTGATACTATTGAAAAACCAGCCGACATTCAAATGGCTACCAGTAGCATCCAATCAGCCCAAACTCCTTATTTTGGATAAAACTGATATCCGCACAATCCCTGTTGATGAGAAGGGATTTTCCCAACAGCTGCTCACGCTGCTTTCAAGTACAGCTGGGAGAGGCTGTTGAAATATCAGAACAACTCCAAAATAATTTAAGCATGTTTTACTTTCAAATTTGGGCAAAGTATTATTCAAACATTTCTAAACATTAACACTGACTCAAGTGGTTTCAAGTGGTTATATTGTGTTTTTACTCTGGCTATGTTTACTTGTACTATTTTATGTATTAAAAAAAAATCCACTAAAATTTTCAGTCAGCTCTATACTTTTAAATCATTTAAATTATAGAACTTAATAAAATCAAATTAGTTTCAGGAACTGAAAGGAAGGAATTCAGGGGATAAGGTTCTTTGTTAAATGCTGATCAAAGTAAAAAAAGAAAAGAAAAAAGTCATATGCACATTTGTATTTATTTTTCTTGATTAAAGTGTACCGAAAAGGCACTGAACCATAATTTTTAAAACCCCAAATATGTATCGAACCGTGATTTTTGTGTACCATTACACCCCTAAGGCAAACTGTAAAGCCCAAAATTTCAGTAAGTCAAAATGCGCAATGCCTCCCTCCAGCAGATCATATGTCACCGAAAAGCATATGTCAATAAAAGCCTAAATACTCAAGATGGCAACGATAAAATGTCATATACACTATATTTGCTGCCAAAGCTCAATAAATTTGACTTCCTCTCCAAATTTTCTTACATGTAGCCCCCATTGTTGTTAATGTTAATACTGCTACTGTCCTTATCACTCCCTGGGTGTATTTTCATTGGTCAATTGCAGACCGGAGTCATTGATTTTCTGACACTGTTTGAAGGTTGTCGGAATCTGGATTTGGTCATGAGAGTCCTCAATAAGCTGTTGGGAGGACCCGTCACACTGGACGGCCACAGACCTGTGCCTCAAGTTTTTCGCAATGACTCTTTTCACGACAAATTATTTATCTACAATGGCTGAAAAACAAATGATGTGAACCGGGTTTAACACACGGTGTTGGCACCATGGGCGTAACGGACACAGGGACATGTCCCCCGCACTCTTTTTAGGTTACTACCGTTTATTGTATGGTAACATATTTTTCAGAGCAGTCTTTAAACAGACCTTAAGTGCACACATGCCAACGCAGGCATCGGTGGATCACAAACAGGTGCTGCAGAGCAGAGCAGCTTGTTCAGCAAACCAGCCAGAGGCAGCAAAAGATAAACGTTGCACAGGTTTTTCTAAACGAGATGTAAGTTGAGTTATGCTGTTGCATGCAGGTAATATTAGCAAGTTAAAACATGCCAATATATCCTTTTTAAGATGGTAAACAATACTAACCCTCTGGTGCATAGTGGTCACTGTAGTGGACAGCTATTCAAAATAATTTTTTTTCTAAATGCTAAAGTTTTTGGGTTTTTTTTTGCTGAAACTTCATATCGGCCACTAAAGAGCTCTCTGCTGCCCCACTCCATTGAGGTCAACTCAGTGATCAGTCATTGTAACTGCAAGCAAATTTCCTATGAATCAAAAATGGCTGATAATTAGCCACAGCTGTTGACTACTCAAGGAAGGTCCTGTCAGTTCATCTATTCTAAAAGAGCCCTAGAGCTAAATATAATGGTATACAGTAACGTCTAAGTAATACTTTATTTTGTCTAGTTTAAAAAAAATACATTTTAATTAAGTAGTAATTGGGAACTAATCATGTGTCCACTGAAATGGACGCCATGTGTCAAGTGTGTTTATTATTCCAGTCATATAATTGTTTGATCTTATCTTGTGACTGCAGTGGTTGCAAAACCAGTGTATTTTGTTATATTGTATAGAGTATTTATTTAAAAAATGGTGTTGTCAGATTAGTTGTAGATGATGTAATGCTCTTAATTGTGTCAAATTTAGAGACTTGAGTGCACCACAGAATAGGGAAAACTATAGAAAAGTCCAGGATATTCCTTCTGGCTTCATTGATTATTATAGTTACAACACTGATGAGTGGCTTCCAGAGAACAGTAGAGGCATAGGACATGAGGATGATGAAGGAAATGTAGTCATTCAGGATCCAAAATAGCCAGGCGGATTAAGGCCATGATACAGAGGTCTGCTTGATAAGGGAGCTATGGAAAATGTGCAAATTGTACACATCTCCCATAGGTCCCTGTGTGCACATGTACCAGGCCACACTCTGGCAAGCAGAAATGCCTGAAAAAAAAAAGATGGCTTTGATGGAAACCTAGCTCAATTTTTTAGAGCCTGGAAAGTAGATGTTGAGTAAAGGGATCCAGTAGACCATTTTCCCAAAGATCTCACTGATGACATAGTTCAGCACACCAATTATTATGCTTATTTGAACGGGAAAGAAAGTCTGGCCGTGAGAAGAGAAGAAATGGAATCATATTTAGGAATTCACTTGGTCTTAAAATACACTTGCTATCCTATGACACGGTCGCACTAGTCTAGTGAGGATGGCTTCCGTCTCATATTAATTGCAAACACAATGTCTGTGAACAGATGTCGACTAATAAATTTGCTGTTATTGATAAAAACATGTTACACTAGTGTAATTATATAGTAATGTTATTCCCAGTCCAACACCCAAGGAGGAATATGGAATCCCAAAATATTGTTCTTCAAAGTGGAGATATTTAAAACATAGAGCATATGCATAAGTTTTACAGTTGTGAGCACTGTATGTTTTTTTATTTTTTATCCAGGCTATAACAATAAGCCATACCTCTTATAACTGTGCATGGATTTATCATAGAACATGGTTTTATATTAAGTTCATACTGTTTTATGCTGAGTGCTCAGGCTGATGCAATCCACTGGAGTGGACACATTTGTAACCCCTGAAAAAAATACATTTTTGAAAAAAATTCTAACATTTGTTTTTATTTCATGCCCTCAAAAGAATCAAAACACTAAAGAAAAATTGTTTAACTCAGGCTTCCATAATTCATGCATCAGAGGGCTAATGTTGTGTTCTAATGTTAGATTCTTTGCTAGTTAGTTTATGCTTGGAATAAACCCAGTCCTCTTTCATTTCTGTGCACTTGTGCTCACTATTGCTCACACATATTTAGCCAGTGCGCAAACTTGAACCTTCTTTCTTTAACCTGTAGTTCTTAAATCTTTCCAGATTGTCTCTGGTCAATTGAGACTGACATTTGAGCTTAGCTATTTGTTCCCACTGAGATGGGGGCACCCGTAGCTATTAATTGTACTGATGGTTATAATATTAATAATAATATTAATTAACAGTATTTGAACCACTATTAATATTGCTGATAACTAAGCCACTTATTATGCAGCAGTGATTTAAATGGTTCTTTAGCCACTAAGGAAAGGTGTGATTGAATGCAAGAGGATGATAAATCACTGAAAAATGTGTCCCCCTCACTTCTGAGATGATGGTTAAACCACTGGTTTGCAGCATCATGCTTTTAGTATGCTTTTGTTCTAGTTCAACAGGGAAGCTGGAAAGAGTTGATGGGAAAGATAACTAAAGCTATGTGCAGTGCAATTCTGAAAAGAAAAGATGTTGAAAGGTGTAAAAGACTTGAGACTGGGGCCAAGGTTCACCAGTCAGGGCAATGCCACTAAACATACAGCTAGGGCTACAATGGAATGGTTGAGGTCAAAAGACTACATTCAGTTGAATCTGTAGAAAGACTTGCAAATTTGAAAAGTGAAAACCCACCTGAGCAGTTTAAGGAACAAAAAAATCCCATAGTCTTCAAATTTCAAATATGGCAGAGATTGGTGCTGGCGGAGATAACCAATACGATCAACACTATTTTCTTTTACCCTAACAGCTGCTAAAGCACAATTGTGGAAAACTATGATAACATGGCATCTGTGTGCTAGCATCAGCCACTGGTAGCAGGTCAGAAAGATAAACTGGAACAGCTGGAGGGAGAGACACCGTAATGGCGTGAGGTTCTGCTCAGGCGGGTTGTAGCTCTGTCTGTTTTTAGGTGACAGGCCTGCTTTTTTGTAGTAACGAAGAATTACTTGGATCACCACTGGGTGCTAACTTTCTTGGCATTTTGGAACTCCTCTCATTTTGGTCATTTTCTTAGAAAGCACATGAAAACGTGGAGAGAAAGACCGGGGCAACACATCATGGAGGACCAAATCAAAACTAAGGATGCACCGATATATAAATTTGCACCAAAACAGATATTTGATATTATTATTGCTGTTATGGCCAATAACCGATATTTACAATGTTATAAATATTACTTAAATCTCTTAAGATGGAAATAAACAGCTATTTTTAATGTTGGCTCACTTTTACTTATCAGACCAATAACGAAATGTTAAAAATGACTAACATTGGCCGATATTGATGTTATTGCCAATATATTGTGCATTCCTAGACAAAAGCCATGTTCCCATGGTTTTAGTTATGAGAAACAGGAGAGGAGGAGAGAAACAGGATTTCTGAGAGACAGATACAGCTTTTTTAAACACATCAATATGTAAAAGGAAAAGCTTTTTTTCTTTTTTTTTTACCTTGCATTTATTTTCCATTTATAATCAAATGCTTTAAAGTATTGGTCAAGTTTACTTAAACTGATTGCACCTTTTTTAACAAGAAAGAAGAAGAAAATATGGGCAAGACAGGCAAACAGAAGGGCAGCATAGGAGAGCGGACAAGCAAAAGAACCGAAATAGCGCTGAGAGACGGATGAGGAGAAGCAGGAGCTCTGAGAGGAGGAGGGATAGGAAAGAAAAATTAACAGCTATGAGTGAGATTTTCTGATTAACACTGTGCCCAGGGGCCTCTGCTATCATAATCTGGCTCTGCATGCTATAGCAGATATTAGTCAATCTCAGGTATATTAGCTACTAAGTCCAGCAGGCACAAAGCTTTATAGTTTTATTTTATCTTCTTGGTCTTTTTGAAACGTTACATTTAAAAGGTGGAAGCCCAATTCTCACCTTCCTTGCTAAACTTCTGTTGTTATACCCATTAAGAGATGACTCGTACCAGCTGTGTGTATATGCACCATGTACCAGTTTTGCTTTACCTCAACCCACCTTTGCTGTTTCTATGTTTGCCTCGCAGTGAGCCTGCTGTGTCAAGATGGTTTCTAAGACAGAAACATGAAACAAAGCCTGGCAGGCTACATACGACTAGAGCCCCTCCCTCTAAATCCCATCCTCCACATGGGCTCAGTGCAACAGATGGCAAAAATAATCTTACTTCTTAGCTCTGTACCTAAAACTGCAATTCTTAAATATTTATATTTGTAAAATGACATGTGGGGGGTTGAAGATGCATAGGACTGTAAAACATTGGGTGTTTAAGACATAACTTTTATTTTTATTTTTTTATGAATTTTGCTTTCTGCTTTTGTTTCCTGCCGGTGTTGTTTCTGGCTTCAAGCCACAGATTTTCAAGGTAAACTCTGAGGCAGTTAAGGGAACTTCAGCTTGGACCTCTGGGCATAATCGAAAGTGGATTTTAATCCTGCTGTCAAACAAATTCCACTTTTTCCAACTTTTTCTTCCACACCAACTGTTGGGATTGTGCTGAATCTATTCTTGTTCTGCCTGTGACATCTTTCTGGCATTTCTGGCTGTGGTCCATGGTATGATCAGTCCACCTCCAGGCTTAACAGTTGGAGAGTGTTCTTTTCTTGAGATTTTCACCCTTTCTTCCTAAAAATATTTCATTGCTCGCTGCAACAAAAAAGTAGTATTTTAAAAAAATATTCTCCAAAAAACATCCAGTTCCTTCTGTGCACGACTCTTCCCATAAGGTCATAAGAGTCCAAGTGCTGCTGCTCACTGAAATGTTGAGGGCCAATTGAGAATTTCTTTGATCTCCTGAAAGATCCTACACACACACACACACACACACACACACACACACACACACACACACACACACACACACACACACACACACACACACACACACACACACACACACACACACACACACACACACACACACACACACACACACTTTGATAGTGGTCCTCCACATCTCCATATTTTGTCCTAAATGCCACTTTATTATTAAATAACACTGAGATAACAACTAAATGAGTGTTTTTATATCCCCCTCCCTTCTGTTTGATCACCATCATTTCCACTCTGCCTCTCTAGACACTTGTATTGTCTGACCTTTCCTGACCTTTGCAAACAAAAAACAAAAGCCATACTCCTACCCAAAGGATCATGGTTTAAGACTTAAATAAAATTCAAAATCTTAGATCTTCTCAGTTGCTCAAATATTTGAAAGGTTCCTTTCCTGTCCTTTCTGGTAATTAAAAAGCTCCTTTGCAGCAGTATGCAAAGAAAGGACCAGATTCCTGCAGAGATGCTTGATTGTGATTACATTCCTCTTTAATGTTGCATGGAGGACTTGGACAATGCCTGTGGAGTGTCAAACTGGGATGGTGGTCCAGATGGTGGGACCAGAGTGTGTTCCAACTATCAAGGATCACACATATCAGCAATGGGAAAGCTTACTCCAATCAACTTTGGATTCAGGGGAGCAATGTGGCCTCCATCTAGGGCTGCAAAATATTTTGTCATCGCAATATCAGTGTTGGCAATATTAATTCCGCAAGGACTGCTTCGAGTGCAATAATTGTTGTCTAATATTTCCCAGGTGTTATCAACATGCTGATTTAATATTCAGCCAGTTGGATGGAATCTCAAAGCAGCAGATGCTCACATCAGACACAAAGGACATTGTCCAAAATGCTAAATGTCACAGAGTGATGAAAGCACTGTTGAGAAAGAGAGGAAATAAGATAAAAGGCGTACATCGCAGCCTATACTGTCATCGCTATACTTACCAATATTATAACCATTGCAACATTTTCTAATATTGCGCAGCCCTATTTCCTTTCTAGACATGAAACAGTGGACCAAATCGTTACCTTTGCAGAGTTGCTCATAGGAGTTTAGTTGACCAGCCTTCTTGTATTTTGTGGATCTGGCAAAGGCTTATGACCGTGTTGTATTAAAAAGAGTGTGGAAAAGGCTTTTAAGGGTTCTCTGGTCCTTATTTGACCAAAGCGAGGAGGAGAGAAGAATGTCAGGTTTGGGATTGTCTGCTCTCAGCTGTGCTTTTTTGCAGAGGATTTTGTTCAAGCCATGACACTAAGGTTAGCTATAGCAGTTCCAAGGTGTGTCTGTAGTTGCCAGGATGAGAGTCGGCTCATTTAAATCTGAGGCCATGGTTCTGGATCAGAAAAAGGTGGATTTCTTGGTCAAGCAGAGAAGTTCACATGTCTTGGTGTCTGATGTAATGGTAGGATAGAGTGGGAGATGGACAGAAAGATTACCTGCTTCAGTCTGTTTTGGTTTGAAGAAAGCTCTCAGTTCATTGGTCTGTCAACCCTCACTTATAGTCATTAAATATGACTCATGAGTGATAGAAAAAGATGCTGAATACGAGTGGCTTAAATTTGCTTCTCCAGAATCTGGGTTTAGCTTAAATATAGGTTGAGAAGCAACGTCATTCAGGGGGAACTTGGAAGAGCCCCTGCTTCTCCACATCAATAGGAATTGGTTTCGGTGGCAAGGTTGCTTCCATGGCACCTCCTTTTGGAAGTGTTTCTGGCACATCGTACGAAGCGGAGACCCAAAACTCGATTGTCCGCTCTTTTCTGGGAACCCCTTTAAATAACCCAGAAAATGTGATTTTGAAACAGGGGTTTGTTGGTTTCCTGTTACACCTGTGACCCAGTCTCACATTAATGGAAGACAGTGGATGGATGGAACTCCAAATTCAAGTCACCTACTTTAGCTCTTTAAACATTATTTTATGTTTTATATAGATTTGTTTGTCTTGAACTCTACAATCCCACATAACAGGGATTTTTATCACTACTTACCCAGATCTTCCCATGCCTTTGAACACCATACTAATAATTGCAGATGAAGTTCAAGGCAGTTGTAAGTCTTTCGTGTGCTGGGATGGAGCTTTTTTTCTTACTAAACTGAATTGAAAGTAAGACTGTAGACATGACTGTCACAGTAAGTTTAGACAGGTTTTCTGCTGTGGGAAGTAATTCCTGCTTAGACTCGAGTTTATTTTTTCTCCTCGTCTTGTTCTCTTGGCTTTACCAGCCTTCTCATATGTATTTATTTACTTTCAGCTTCTCTTGGATCATAAATGGAAATATGAACAGAACAAAACCCTGAAAATCGTATTTCAGAAAAATAAACAACCCCTAAACAACTTTTCTTTTGCCTATAAACTGTATAAATGGGTCTTTACCAATGCAATCTTTCAGTTTCTGGGGATTTTTTTACATTTTGGTGTAAACGTGTTTAATTCTACACGTTTTGGTCTAAAAACGTCTTAGAGCTGCCCCCTTTGTGTTGAAGGGTGGCTACTGCATTTGAATTTTGTGATTGGTGGAGGGCGGTACATCTTTTCATCACAGGCATTGACTGTGTCACAGGCATGGTCTCACAGACATACCCCTCCGTTCTTCCTGGCACCGCCCACTTTGTAGAATTTTCAAACGTTGTCTGGGGGCGGGGTTATGATTTTTCAGGGGGTTCAGTTACACTTTAAATACGTGAAGCAATTTGGAGGACTGTCTGCACTAGAGGAGACCTGCAGGGAGTCAGCAGAGACCCAGCTGGACATTAACACTGTAATCTTACTGATTATCCACAATCCCGACAGCTGAGATCATAGGATAGTGCCTGAAATTGTTGTTTAGATGCAAAGTGTATGGTCCTGAAGCCAGTAATTTGGGGAACTTTAAGCAGAACTACTGTGAAGAACTGTTCTTAATTTTGCTAGTGTTAGTTACTGGTGGTCCAAACTTTATTTTAACTTCCTATGGTTCTTCTTAAAGGTCTAGGAATACCCTAACATGACTGTTTTGGCTTAGTCATAATGTTAGAGTAAATTCCGTGGCTCTGACATAACGACTGAAGATTAGAGGGCAAGCTGGAAATCCTAGCGATCATTACAGCCAGTTCATTCCACGGCAACTCCACAGATGATCTAACAGCATTATGTGTTTGTAATCTTTTGATAGTAACTGAGGAGCACTGTTATTCAGATCAGCTTCGTTTACAGACTTCGCTTGTGTTTCATGTGGACTCCATAATGTGCTTTGTTGTTCTCGTTTGACTTCAAATGGAAATTCACTTTCTTCGTTTGTTAATCACCAACTATCACAGGCACTACTTTCCATATTCATCTGTTTTTCTCTTACCTTGTACCACAACTAACCCCCATCTATAATTCATTCTACATCAGAGCCAGCATCTGCCAGGCTAGAAACTCTTGCCTCAGGTGATTGGATGAAGTGTGAGTTGTAGCCTCCCTCGACAGCAGCAGACATCTAGAAGATCAATGCTTCCATTCACACAATATAATGTCCCTTTCTTTTCTGCTTAGGTCCTTGATTGAGCTTCAATGACGTTACAATATGGGAAATGTGAGGCGGTGGGTCGGAGAAGATGCTCTATTTTAATACCAATTCTGCTTGCTCATGTGTCCCTAGTTCCCTTTTGCATAAGATATGGAAGCAAAGGTTCAGAGAGTAATCATTCTCCAATAATAATGGTTTCATTAGTAGAGCTGGCCTAAATCTTTGTGTTAATATTCTCTCTGATGTACTTCACAGGATTTAGAAAAATTGCAAAAAAAATCTTCAGTGCAACCAATTATAGGAAGCCACAAAGTACAAAAATACATGTCACAATATGGAATTTTAGATTCAGTTATATGCCGTATTCCGGCATACACTTAAGGTAAAGACTATACCAGTGTTGTGTTCTGGTTACGCCAAGGCAGGGTTGTCCTATTAGTTGCCTTTCCATCATATACGTCATATGTAAAGATGAGGGACGGGACAGTGGAGGACTCTGGGGCAAGAAGGTCTTTGGTTCGAATCCCGGCCTGAGGTCTTTCTTGGGTCTTTGGGTGATTGGCAACTTTCAATTGCTCTTAGTATAAGTGTGTGTTGTTTGTGTCTCTGTGATGGACTGGTGTCCATTAAACTGTGTTGATGGCTTTGCGCAGGTCAGTCAGTAACACTCTGGTCTTCTTTACCAGAAACAATGTGTTTGGGGTAATGTTGGAAAACAAAGACATAGCTATCTAAGGGTTTCATTCAGAATCACATATCCAAATATAAGCAGAGTCTCTATGGCCAATGAGCTCTAGTTGTGTCTCTACTGGTCAAAGGTCACACTTTTGGTATGCACAATCTTTCTCCAGGTTGTCTCTTCTGCAGAAGTGGAATTTTTCCTTATTTCCTTATCTTGTAGTTCTTTCCTTTGCAGACATCATGTGATTGTCTTCTTTGATTCTACGAGTCCCTACTTGGATAAGCCTTTCATTAGTGTTGCTCTGGGGTCTTTTGAGACTCCTCTCACTATCTTTCTTTCCAGAGTCTTTAAAAACTTCCTAAAAACGTCCTACTTGACATTGCAGTGTTTATATTTAATTCTAAACATCCCCTTCACTCTCCCTGAGCTTTCTGATTTTGGGCACTAAAGTCTATATCAGTTATAGGTGTAATGGTCAGCAAAAGTACATTCAAGTGGCCAAATATATTTCTGGAAAGCAGACCTTTATTGTATAGCTGCTGAAATATTATACTCTACCCAATATTGCTTCCAAGCCATTTTGTTATTCAATATGGTAACATTGTGATGAATATTGAGAATCAATATGTTTTGTGGCTCCTCTTTCTACCCCTTTGCTCTGTGGCTCTCTTTATATTACTGGATGAAAATACTGATAAAATTCTTTTTTTCAAGTGACAGCTCAAGTGACAAGTAGAACATAAATGTGCATGTCTTCATACACAAACTAGATAGACAGATACAATAATGAGGGGTGTTATAACTAATTCTCTTTCAAAATTAACTAAATATTTATTCCGAAACATTTAACCATCCTTCCTTCAATCCATTTGTTGTGTTTCCACTATTGAAACTTCCAAACAACCATGCACTCACATGCTCGTACCTAAAGAAACCTAAGGGTGTTTCAAAAGCCATCAGTGATGGCATCAATTTCTAGTCAGTGAAACATTTTTGTCATTCATAAGTGCTCAGCCTGTGGCAGCAATGGGGCATGATCAGGTGTTTTTTTTTACAAAAGATTACACAATGGTGGGATAAAAGGGGGGGGTTGTCTGGGCTCAAATCCTTTTGCGAGGGGCTTCAAAAGGTGGCTGTCCTTCACAGTCCCCGAGAACTGTCTGGCTATCTGGTCTTAAGCTCTAAAGGCCAGAAGCTCCTGGACCTCTGCATAACTCCAGTTTGCCATTTTAGCCGATACAGTTTACAAATGCTATGAACTCCCCATATTTACTTGCATTTAAATGCTGTTGCCAGCCGAGGCTAAGCGCACAACTCCACACATCATCATGACATCATCCTCTGTTGCGGCAAGGTGTGATCTTCATTCATAAGTGCAGTGTTGTGGACATATTGCAGTAATACTACTATCAAGCATGCTGGCCCGAATGCTGCAATACTCACGCATCGCCATTCCGCCACGGCGCATTCATAAGAAATATCACCCTAATATGGTGTCTTTTGAAAACGCCTCTACCAATTACCTTAACAGTCATGTTTTAGGTAGGCAGCCAGAGTACCTGGAGAAAACCCACACATGCACTGGGAGAACATTCAAACTCCATGCAAAAAGACCTGCGGCAAGGCATCAGTGGTATCACCTGTGCCACTGTATGCCTTTTGTATTATAAACATGAAAACGCCACACAGAAAAAGAGGAATTCAATCATTTTTCCCTATTTGATTTTGTCCACCAGTGAACAGCTTTACTAAAAGAAACGATGTTCCATTACCACTCGTTAAAAACATCATTTTGTGTTTCCCCTCTTCTTTACGGTTGGCATTTAGCCTAATCGGGAGTGCTGTGTAAGAAGGTAAACGCTGACCTTGTGATGAAAGCAAGTCACCAGATCATTATGTCACTGAAGATCTCCACATTCCATTCAGAAGTTTAAGACCTTTTTCTCTATAGCCGTTTTCAGACAGAAGTTCTGGAATATTTGCGAACAATTCCATCCGGTCTTTAACCGGAGTTGTGTTTTCAAACACGCCACTTTTTCCCGAAACATTGCCTTTCGGCTGCTTTCACACAGCAAGAAATGTACTGGAGGATCCTGATGAATATCTGTGGGGTGGGGGGTACAGGGGGAGTGGGGGGGTTCTTGGTGGATATTACGTAAACTTAGTGCCGCGGGCGTACGTCATTTCCCCAAACAAATGCATTATTGCAAAGATGGTAGACGAAACTGCAGATCTACTCGCAGCGGTCGTCTTTGTGATGTGTGCAATTTTGCGCACATGAAAACGCTTAAAGAGACATCGATGAAAAAGCTGGAAGGAAAATAATGACATTTATACGTCATCAATGTGTGAGCTCACATCGTTCCCTGTCCCTCTCCCCTTTTCCCCACCGCCCCACACCCCTCCAGCTTTCGCGGAACATTACCCGACTGTCTGAATGCAAACCCCATACCGCGTAAAGTCAGCTCTTGTTACTAGGTCTTCAGCTGTAAAATTACCGGTAAAGAGTATCCAGAAAAAATGTCCGAAAGATTGCTTTCAGACAAAAAAGCAAAACAGACGAAGTCTGGAAAATTACCGTTTTTCATGGCCTGTTTGAAAGGGGCTTATGCAACAAATGTTATTTTAACCACACCAGCTCTGTGCTATGTTAGGGTGGAAATGTATGGATATCAAAAAGTCTAATATACATTAGCATTTTAGTGGTGATGTAACCTTCCAGCGAAGCATTAAAGCTGGTAGGATTAATAATCTTGGCTCAAGAAAAAAAAGGTCTGACTAAAGACCTCCACTAATACTCATGCAGCATCTGGACTAAGGTCAACGATGCTTGATCTGATTCTACAAGGACGGGACACCTTATTTTCACCTTAAAGTTACAGTTACCCTTGCTGTAAGCAAAACTATTTGTCTGGGGTAATAAAAAGTTATAACTTCTACGATCACCTAAATGATAAATCATCAATCTGAGCAGGTCAAAGAAGTATACACTTGGACATGCACATGGTTGTTTCTGTAGCACAAGGTGTTGTTTCATATCCCAGACTTGGTGTGTGGGAGTATTTACTGGCCGTTTGTCCTGTTGTTTATGAGGGGAAAAAAGGTGGAGAGTAACAAGGTCTCAAATTGTCTCTCTTATTTTAGGTAGCACGTTTGATCACAGTTGTTCTTCCAGACCCACACTTGGCGTTGTTTCTAAGATAGTCATTTTTGCAGAACATCTTTTTAGTTGCTAGCCAAGGGAGTTCACACCTTTCCCACAACATCTTCCTCATGTGTTTAACAGATTTTATTCTCTGCAGCACACATGCTCTGTCACAAATCTTGAAAAAGGAACCAAGGCGGTGTTGTCCCTAGCATTTAACTTTTTCTTCTCCTTTTTTTTAAAACCTAACGTCTGTAAGACAATTTTAAGATTTTTGGGTTCAGTCTCTTACAACGTTTTTCAGTTCTCACTAGAAATCTGTTGAATAAATAGAAACCAAAGTTTTGAATCAACGCCAACTGAAATGCCCTGGGGTCGGTAGTGGCTCTTCACTTGGACACACCTTTGTCAAAGGTGGTTTCAATCATGAAAGGGCTTTCAGTTCAGACGAGGCGATTGGTCCTTTAGGAGTTGCTAGGCAACTGTATCAGCAATATTCTTGCAAGTCAAGAGGCTCTGTTGGGGACACTGAGGGGGAGAGACGACATGCAAGGATATTTTCAAATGTGTAAGGAATGTCAGGTTCCACCACTTAAAGTTGCATCCGTGTAACGGTTTCCTTACAGAGTGCACAATTAGAAAAGTCTTTGCTGGAATTTTAAATGATTTCTGGGAAGAAAATGGAAACCTCAGATAAACCCTTTGATATGCTGATGAAAGAGATGTTTTTCCCTTTTCACCCGTGAATAGGGTACAGCTGGTAATTTTACAACATCAAAAGAGGTTTTAAAGTACAGAATCAACAACCTGTTTATTCAGCAGATGCTGGCCATTCATTCCCACTGATTATCAGTTTCAAGAACATAATAGTCTTTAAAAAAGCAAACAGGGGGAGGAAGAAAGAAGCTCCCGAATAGCTTCTCATCATTATGAAGCAATTTTATTAATGTTTTCACAAAAGCCTTATTTTTTCCCTTTTGGTTTTACAAACCATCAGCTTTGCGGTCTCTTGTGTCACAGAGTGGGTCTTAGGCCTGCATGACATGAAGTCATATTTGCGATACATTTTTCGCCAAGGTTGACTGCGAACACAAACCCACATAATCAGTTGTCAATTCAGCTGCTGAAAAAATAGAATAAACTGCACCATTTCCATTACAACAAGATTGTATTGAAAAAAAGTTTCTTCTGGCTGCTGTTTTGCCTTTATACCAACTTACAAAAATCAGAATAGCTTACCTCCAATTTCCACTGCATGCGCTGCGCTCCGCTCCGGCACACACTCCGCAGCAAAAACACTCCCATTGTAGTCGATGAGAGCATTTCCACTGCCGCCGCCGAGCAGCGCAGGGCGCCAGCCGCCGTTTTGCCATCCGGCAAAAATAGGATCGATTCTATTTTTGCGGGACGCCGGTGCAAGTCCGCAGTCAATCTATACAAATCACTAAGCACCAACCGGATATAGAACAACCACATTTCCGGGTGTTTTTCAAAATAAATCAATAAAGACTGAGCAGAATTTTTTGTATGCATAGCTATATTAATATAAGTCCGTGTATATTTATACATATGTTGTCCAAAATATCTTGACACAGAATAACAGAGAATAACTGTTCATTTCTGTTCGTCTTCCACGGAATGGAGATTTTTGTTCTGACTTCCGCATTTAGTACTGGTTTTAACGCGAGATCTCGCAATTCCCGCGCATGCTTCTTTGACCACCTCTGGGCTGCGTACCGGAGCGGATCTAGAGCGCATGCAGTGGAAATTGCGAATGGCTGCGGAGTGTGTTGCGGACCTGGGCGGACTGGAGCGGAGCGCATGCAGTGGAAATTGGGGGTTAGGGTAACAGACAATTGACCAGTGCCTCATTGTTCCTCAGCCCCGACCCCTAAATGAACCATTTGGATTCAACTACCAGTTTACCAGAAATAAATGACTCGGATATTCTTGCCGTCTCGCTCCACAGAGAAGCATTGAGAGCTAAGACACGTTTGTGGTTTTTCTAGGCTTTGTGCGTTAAGCAACAAAAATAGTTAAACGATGTACATGGGGCACTTGCAAAAGGGATGCATGGTATCCAGAGAGGATAAACAGCGGAGTTTATTTTATCCCACTTCCCAAAACAAAACATGGCCAATGTCTCTGTTGGATAAAACTGCGTGGCAGCCAGCACACTCCACTCATCATGAAGACTATAAACAAGAATGTACGTTTGTAGACATTTTTGGTAAGACAATGGTTTAGTCTTAGCAATCAGGTCATATAAGTATATATGACCACAAAAAGCCTACTGGTAATTAGCTTTCCTAAGCTAGCCACCTCGCAGGCTATTATGTTAACTGATGGTAAATTATTTTACTCATTACTCTGCTGTATGTGAAAAATGCAGGTCTTCAATGATGTTTCTCTTGTGTCAAAGACAATATCAAAAGCGGCTTCTCCGTCTTGCTTTGTGATCTGAAGAGCCGTGTCTCTGATTTCAGATTTTTTTCCGTATAATTCCACTTGGAAATTTTGTACATTGCCCTCCGAGGTATAATGCTGACCTTTCTGAAGGCTCCATGAGGTTATCAAGTGTAATTTACTCCAAAAGTTGTCAATAACCTCTTTAGGAAATGTTTCGGGACTGATCGCCCTCATTGTTAACATGCAGTTAGCTGCGATGGCTTGTCCAAGTTAGCAACTGTAACTAAGGAGGGCGGGACTTAATGGGACTGAGTCACAGGTCAGTTTAGGACTTAAAGCACCATTACGTTTCCTTTTTAAAGTTGTAAGCAATTTTAATCAAATGAATTTGCTCCTCACTAGTTGTTCTGGACCTTATCTAAAAACAGATTTAGACATTTGATCATGAACTATGAGAACCTCTGATCTATGGCTTTGTCTGAATAAATAGTTTCCTGAAGGACTGACGCCAGGGTTGGAAATGTCTTCTTTGAATCCGTACTACTGATCCGTTTGGAAATGGCATTTTTATTTGAGGAATTAGACATTAGGTAACCCACACAGCCATCTTTTGATTCATTATAAAACAGCACAATTATGCCCTAACATATGTACCTTGGCATTGTAAAGGACTTTTAATACCTTTTATTGTGAACAGGGTCACAGCCAGCAGCGATGGAGAACAAAGTGTGTGATGAATTCTTTATGTTAACTGAGTGTAGACATGGTGAAGAGCTCTTATTTTACACGCAGGCCAGATTCTTAGTGGTGTGCAGTTAATAGTCGTATGAAAGTTAAAAGCATCAGGATGTCACTCGCATTTTCATCTAGTGTTGACTAAACTCCGGTTTTTGTACGGGTTTTTTTTTTTTGTAAACATTATAATGACACATTAAGCTGTTTAATGCTAACACTAACAGTTGTTTGCCTGTTTCCTGAGGTGAAAACTCTGTTAGGCATTTTCCTCATCCCTGGAAGTTAAGATCGATGACTGCCCTTGTTTTTCCTCTCAAGGCCGCTACCCTGTGGTGTTGCCATCAATTTTTGGCTGCCCCTTCATGTGCATGAGTGCACTCATGTTGGCGCATGCCTTTTAGCCTCCTCTTTAATTATGGTGCAGCCTATTGAGTCAGCATTCATCTATTTCTTGGTGTAACTATTGCTTGTACCTGCTGAATCCAAAAGGCGCCGTGTATCCTTCTCAACGGTGCCACTGTGGTAACAATGAGGCAAACATCCAAGGAATTCTCTGTAGATCTTTATTTTTTGAAATGGAACTTTTTTTATGCAACTAAATAAATAATTGAAATTACCAAAATTATGTTTTTGCAGTGTATAAACTCAAAAATAATAAAGTGGAGCTTCTGAGCTGAGTTTAAATCTGTTTAATCATAGCAACATGTTGGCAAAAGCCAAGAAAAACAGACAGACAGACAGAGCAAATGATAAGAGCTTTGCCTAAATAAAGACGTACAAATCATTCCAGACGACAGGCAGAAATGAAACCCCTGTTCACATACAGGTTAAGCATAATCGAAATGTCATTTATTTCATTAATTGAGTTTGAAAAGGGAAATTCATATTCATCATATAAAGTTATCTTTTTTGTGTACATTCTTTCTTAAGATGATAATACAGACATATTGACCTAGTGAAAAGTGTGTCTATGTTCTGCACAGGACATGCTTGGAGTTATGGATTAGGTCTCCTTTAGCATTAATTACTTAATCAATGCAGCGGAGGTGATCAGTTTCTGGCTCTGCTGAGGTGTAATGGAAAGTCTGGTTTCTGTCATATTCTTCTTCATCATACTCCATAGATTCTTTACAGGGTTTATGCCAAGGCAGTTTGCTGGCCAGTCAGTCCCAGAGATACCATGGTGATTAATGTGTGTTTTGGGCACTTTAGGCAGTGTGTGCAGGTGCCAAGTGCTGCTGGAAAATGAAACAACAGACGGAAGCATGAGTGTGCATTCACACCAGTCCTGTTTAGTCCGCTTTAATCTAACTCTAATTTGTTTGCCCAGAAAGTCTTTGTTTGTTTGGGGAGGTGTAAATGCGCAATTGAACTCTGATGTGGACCAAAAAAGCGAACCCCTGTCCTAAAAACCTAGGTTTTTAGGCAATCAAAACATTAGACTCTGTTCATTTGGGGACCAAAATTGCAATGTTGTTGTTCGCTGGTGCGGTTCGCTTTCAGATTGCACAATGCGAGACAAACCGAAGCTTTTAAGCAACATATGTACCCCCTTGCCTGTGGTGGCGCTGCAAAATTTCACACATGCAATCACACGGCACCAGACTTCAACCAAACTGAGACCCAGGTTCTCTAGGAACTCTAGCGGATGAGAGTTCTCTTTTTTTGGGTCTACATTGGCTTTCGATTGCGCATTCACACATCCCCACATAAACCGAAGAGTTTGATGGCTAACGAACTAGAGTTCAATTAAAGTGGACTAAACTGGGCTGGTGGGAATGCATCCTAAAAGCCATCTGGGCTTCTTAACACCTCAGGTTATTGCTGTTGCTTGTGCACCTTTTTTTCTACACACTTCTTTCTTCCACTTAACTTTCCATTAATATGCTTCAGTACAGCAACCTATATATACCCAGCTTCTTTGGCAATGCCTTTGTGTGGCTTTTTACCCATCTGAAGAGTGTCAATGTTTGGAATGGTTGTATAAATGTATTTAAATGACTTCTTGTTCAGTGCCTTGAGATGACATCTGTTGTGAATCTGAGCTATATAAATAAACTGAATTGAATTGAATGTCTGTCTGCTGGACAGTTGAGTTAGCAGTCTTTCCCATGACTGTGTAGGTCTTAAAATGGGCGTAATGTAACCTTTCTGCTTTAGAAATGTTTTTGGTTTTTTTGTCTTATGCATTACAGTAGTCAAATCTGAAAAAAAAAATTTCGTTCCATTTGAACCATAATCATAAAACTTAGCTGAAATAAACAGTTAAAATATTTATCTCACTCACTGACATTCTCCTGTTAACACGTTTGATGGTCTTCATAGAGAGATTTACAGGCAGAAAGGAAATTACTTTCACATACACAGCTACATGCAGTCAGGGAATCTGTGGATTGCTATGGACATTTAAACTTTGGCCATCAAAATCAATCTGCCTTAATATATGTGTGTATTTGTATATGTGTGTCAGTATCACATTAATTTACTCTGACTCTGTCTGCCCAGCAGAGCTGGAGGACATCATGCTCCTGCTTCTTCCTTGACTTAGGAGCATTGCCTATGTTTGTAAGAGTCCTATTATGTAATTGTGTTGCATAAGTAAAGTCCTTGAGGGTGTTACTTCTAGATTGGTAGCTACTAGTCCCTTACTAGGCCATCTTTCCCTCCTTTTTCTATTGCAACAGTACCAACCACGCATGTTTGTTTTCTCTTCTGTTCCAGGTGTGCACAATGGCATCTAAAAGTCATCCTCCCCTAATGAAGAAACACAGTCAGACAGACCTGATAAGCCGTCTAAAGAGCCGGAAGATCCTTGGAGTCGGTGGCGAGGACGATGATGGGGAAGTGCACCGCTCAAAGGTCAGGGTGTCTCACGTCAAGCCTCCTTTCAGCAGAAGTTCACACCAGATGGGAGGGCATTAGGACAACAAACAACTATGTTACCAATGAAGCAGTTTAGTTTAAACCATCATCAGTCCATCAGTGCATAAAGAAAAATGCCAGATGCCGTTATTAACCCACAGAGGAGTTATGGATTCCTTTTAAAAACCACAGTGGGCTGTTAATTGGCTCATCTCTCTGTCGTGGGCATTTGCCTCTCATGCTTCAGGGAATCTAGATCACGTAATGCACTAAGCTCTTGCAGTTCCGCTGAGATATGACTGGCTCCCCTGGGAGACCGCCAGCCCTTTTCATCACTTGTGTTAGATTACTTCCTCACACGTATGTGTCTGTACGTATGGACAATGCATACCAAAACATAATGGCTCCCATGCTGGTTTGTTCAGAGGGGGAAAAAAAATCTCTTGATTCCATGCCACAGTCACAGCCTCTGAACAATTTCTCTCAAATATCACAATATCTCTGTTTTCTGTTTTTTAAAATGTAATATTTCATCACAATGTGCGTGGCCACAGAAGACTGTTCTGCACTGAAATATTAATCAGGGAAGCGAGCGAAGGGAACAGAACAGAACAGAAGGGAGCAGGCATACGGCGGCGTCTGATAGCTTGTGATGAGATGTCAGCCCCCTTTTCTCAGCCTTCCTGAGTGTTTGTTTTCTCTCTCAATGTTTTAGCGCGGAACCTAACCCAGACATCTGTCACATAAAACTCTTTCAGTGAGCATAGTCATGAAAACAGACGCATATAAAGGAAATCCCTTATAACAGCTATGTATCTCTCTGTATCTGCCTCTGACAATTATTAGATTCGATTCAGATTCTTCAGTAATGACCAGCAACTGTATAAATTACAGTAACCAAGTATTTTTTTTTGTCTGCTGTTGCTCCGGTAATCAGATGTACATTTTAGCGTTTCTTCACTGTTGCTGTTGTTCTTCACTCGAACTTTGCCACAGGATTGTGTGGAGAAAAGGCCCATGGGATCGAATCTAAAAGTAAACTTGGCTCTCGTAAGTTATAGACTAAAAGGAAACGGTTGGATTTATCCTTGTGGGTCCTATAAACAAAGGAGGGAAGTGTGGTCTGCTGACAGTCGCTTCCTGACTCGTTCGCTGATAAGAGTAACGCTCCTACAACAGATACCATAACAAAGACAACAGAGGAACATTTGTGGATTTGAATCTGTGCTGCCAGGAGATGTTGTTTGTCTTGTCTATAGTTACGAACAGCTTCATTGACCCAAATAACGTACTGCTTTTGAGCTATGGTGATGTAGCAACAAACAAACCTTGACTCAAGCCCTCATCACTCACCATACCATACTATAAATGTTTTGTGTATGTTCTTCGGCAGCGGGGTTTGTCGGGGACACATGAAACAGTGACCACAATCTATCTGCTTAAAGTGACACACTGCAGCTACAAACCTCTTTGTTTTCAAGACAAACACTAACTAGTGCATAATTATGATGTGGAAGCAAATGACTTCATGATTTTAACATATTTTGCAGATAAACGGCTGAAAAAAGTGTGAAAAGCATTTGTATTTAGCCCCTCTGTAGAACCACCTTTCACTGCAGTTACAGCTGCAGATCCTTTAGGGACAAGCCTAGTTTATACTTCTCCGTCAGCAAGTTTGCATGCACAGGTATTGATGGAGACGTTTTCCTTTTACACTTCTCTGTTGGTCTGTGTTGCAAAAAAATTCTCCACCAGGACAGCAGGGGGCACAGACCATTTCTGGCTGGTCTGCCTACCATTGCAGTGACGTTTCTGGTCGATGACAGTTTATTTACTTCAGCACATCCACTCAAGGAGCAATGGCTGACAGAGAGCGAGTTTCGATTGAGCTGGAAAGCTTAAAAAGATCAGTCAAACTCCTGTATCTGGAGCAGTGAAGTGGTAAACCCTCCGGACGACATGAGCTTAAGCTATTGGTTAAAATATTAGCTTCACAAGCAGCCCAGTGACTGTCGGTCTGAGCTCCCCTGTCAAGATGCTAGTTCCGAACCACGCCATGTTCCACTGCGCTACGAATGAATCCAGGAAAGTGTTAATCAACTGATGGGTCAGTCAGATACTAAACAGTGAAGCAACAAAAGAAACCGATGCAACCTCCCCTCTTGCTGTAGTTGATTACTGAAGAAATAAACAGCAAAATGACCATGAGGCAGAAACAGGACGGGGCCGCTGCTGAAGACCTTTGCATACACCAGATCCCTGATTTTACTGTTAAACAATGTATTTTTTTATTTAACTGTATGCGCCATATCCATGTTTGTTTTGAAAAACTATTTTAGTTTTAGTCTGGAATGATTGTTTATTTGTCTCCCGGTAGCAAAACTTTATTTGTATTTACAGCAAATTGACAAATGGAAGCACACAGTGGCACTCTAATGATAAGCAGTTATAAAATAAAATAATTGCAATCTTTAAATCAAAGATACATAAAGGATATTAACACTTATACTAAGTGTTATTTTGTCCACTGTTTGGCCATGCAGAAAAGTGACACTTTTGTCCTAAATGTTGAAATCTGTCCAGTCTACTAATCATCCCTAGAATTAGAACCAAACACGGAGAAGCAGCTTTCGGTTTCTATGCTCCTCTAATCTGGAACAAACTTCCAGAAAACTGCAAAGCTGCTGAAACACTGAGTTTTTTCTAAATCACAACTAAAAACATATCTGTTTAGTGCTGCCTTTGAGTAATTCTTTCATGTATCATGTTTTGTTTATGCTTCTTGCTGTTTTTACATTATAAGCTTTGTAATGCCTTGATGTATCTGTTAGCTTCTTGCTTTATTGCTGTTTTTACTTTATATGCTTTGTCTGTGTTTTACTGCTATTTTCATTTTACCTCTTAATCCTGTAAAGCACCTTGAATCACCTTGTTGTTGAAAGTGTGCTATACAAATATAATTGCCTTGCCTTATATAAGGAGTTAGAAAATGTGTCATAGTGTAGTGTTATTAATCCTATTTTTTGTTCTCAACTAAAAAGAATTCTGTATCTTAAAAAAATGTTGCTGCAGTATTGAAAATGTTATCGAGTACTCAGTATTTTTCTTAGTATCAGTATTGAGTTTGAAATTTTAGCATTGTGACAACCCGAGTAGGATGGCACATGCATGTTGGCCAAAAAGGTTCATTTTTCTCTCATCTGACTAGAGCTCTTCAGAGCTTCTGGACTGATTTTCTGATCATTTATCTATGTGGACAGCTGTATATTACACAGAGGTTAACTCTATTTATAAATTACGTGAAATCCGTGGTGGTATATCGCACAAAATCCCAGCAAAATTCATTAAAGTTTGTCGTTGGCACAAGGCGAAATGTAAACATATCTAAATGATGGGAATACTTTTGCACTGTTCTGTATACTGACTACTTTTGAATTATTTTATGCTCCAAGGCTAATAAAGAAGCCAATTCTTTTCTGGATGTAACTGATGTGAACACGAGCTGTAATTAGGCCTGTTTGTGTCTCTTTCCTGTTTTTCTCTCACACCCCAAGCCAACCCTGAGCCATCAGTTAACTCTCAGTTCCCTTTGAGTGTTTGTCATGGCAGTAATTAATATTCACGTGTTCCTGTCAAAAACAGCCTCTGGAACCGTGGCACAGGAAGGCTGATTCACCTGGTCATGTGTTCACAGCTGGTGCTCAAGGACTAATAAACAGGCGCGTCAGCTGCAGAGCAAGGAAGGATGTAATGGTTTCAGAGAGCAACTTTTCATCTCAGTCATTTTTAGGTTTTGGCTCCAAGGTACCCTTCTTAAAGCTCCCGCTACGTGTTCAAAGATGGCAGCAGCCAGGGGCAAATTGTTAGAAATAAACCGCTGGAATCCGAAGGTTTAGTGCTGTTCTTGCTTATTTGCTGGTCCTTTAAAAACATCTTCTTGTACATAAAAAAATCAGCTATCTTTATTCTTTAATATAAATGTTTTAAATAGCATTTTTGAGTAAACATTGAATCCAAAAGTGGCACATTTTTGGCCATATGCCCCCCCCCCACACACACACACACACACTTGTATGTGCAAATTTTTATGCACGTTACATGGGTCAGTGAACCAATTCCGTACTACCTCACATTGTGTGTTGCTACAGTGACAATAAAGTTTTTATCTTACCTTATAAAACCCTTCTTATGCTTGAGCATAAGAGTACCTTTTCTTTCATGTACTGTGATATTTCACAACGTGGTCAAACAGAAAATTGCTTTCCAATTGATGGCAAGTTCCCTGTAAACACTGCAAGCTAGAAAATCATTCATCATTTCTCTCCTATTGCGTTCTTTATGTATTTTTAGGTTGAGTAATGCTGTCTGACTTCAACCATGCACTTCTTTTACAGACGAGGCATTTCAGGATGAAGGGATCTGATTGATGTCGGAGACACAGAAAAAACAGTTTTGTTTTGTGTTATATGATCTAATGTGTGTGTGTTTTTGTCTAGAGATGATAAAAGTAAAGAAAAAAAAGGATAATGGGATTTTAGAAGAGTTGTTTTACAGTTGGGTAAAACCTGGCAGTGGTTTATTTTTATTTCTGACTTTTACTCTGCTTGTTCTCTGGGAAAGTTTATTTACCCCTTGCGCTTTTGTATCTTTGGCTGAAATAGAAAATCTAAATTTGTCCGTGCATTTCTGAAAACACAATTCCCAGTTACATAAGGAGAGAACTTGTTCCTTGCAGATGAAAGTTAGCTGTAAACTAAGTCTGCTGAACATACTAGCCTACTATGCACACATTAAATCCTTACTTATTTAACAGAAAGAAGTTTAGAGGACATAGTGTTCATCTTCAGGTAAATTCAGCTGATTTATGCATCGCCAATTCACAACACGTCATCTCAAAGCACTTTACAAAAAAATAATTTCAGTCCAATCATACATCCATTCCAATTGATCCTTGCTATTAGGAATGGGCATTCGATTAAACTGTCTTCATCGATCATCGGGAGAGTTAACGATCGATTTTCGATTAATCATTGATATTTTTATATTAAAATTCATTGTTCATAGGCTATATTAAAATGCAGTGAGAATAGAAATATAGCGTTTCCTCATTGAGATCTTCATTACCAGTGGGAGACCTCTTGTGGAAGTTAAACGGAATTAATTCACGGTAGTTGCACAAAGAAAATATGCGCTATAAGCAGCGGAGCCGACAGTTAAAATACGGGACTCATTAACACCACTGACGCTCATATTTTTCTTCTCCAAAAAAGTGAAAAAAAAGTAATGTTAAAAAATAACGTAATAAAAAATATATATAATAGGCTACTTATAGGTCTGATAGTTTTGTGTTACATTTGGCAAAAAGAGTCGAGAAAGAGGATGAGAGAGATCAGCGTACCCAACAATGAATTAGGCTCATTAACAGAGTAAAAAAGACAAAAGAAACCGTAACTTGTATACAACTTTAGCACCAGTCTACTGATTTTTGTTGAGAAAGATGAGCATGTTAACATGCGCTGGGGTCAGACGCCAAAGCAGCCTGGTGACCAGACTGACGGTCACCAGGCTGCTTTGGCGTCTGACCTGCAGCGCTGAGATCACCTGCTGTGAGGGACAGACATCGTTGTGACACACAAACCTCCGTGCTAACTTGGCAAGCCTCTGGAATCTTGTTTAATTCATTTTCCACCAGTCTGTATGGGTGCAATCCAGGGGTGGCGGAGCCTCCCTCAGAAAGTAATCGGTGAGTACGTTTCTCTGCTCGTTGTGCATCTCGGCTCCTCCGTGCTAACACCGACTTGATGCTAGGTTGAGACCAAGAGCAGGATGCTCTGCTTCTAACCAGGTTTGGAAGTGCGTTCAAGTACTTATACACAGCTTCACAGTGTTGGCAGTGAACAGAGACTTCTTTGTTTGTTTTGTTTTTTTTTAGTCAAAGTGGTCCCACGCCACACATTGCTGCGACCTCTTCATGACAATGCTACTTGTCAAATACACTCACAAGAAGCGGAGTCGGCCTGTGGGTTTTGTTTTCAGTCATCGCCCTCGTGTGGTAAAGTGTTTAATTACTGCCACATAGCAAAATTAATTGCATTCCTTCAAAACTCACACTATGCAACAAAACATGCGTTAATTGATCGGTAAAAAAAATGTCATCGATTAAATTCTTAATGATTAATTAATCGATCGTCGATTAATTATGCCCATCCCTACTTGCTATCAAACAATGCACTAAGTAAAGTTCCTTATTCAAATTATTTTAAAAAGCAGCTGCATTGCAGCATTCACTCCTCCTGGACGAACATGTGGCAACAGTGGACAGTCGCCTGCGTTGTCATTGACTTCCCAGCAATCCCTCACACTGAGCAAGCATGTAGCGACAGTGGAGAGCAAAAAGTCCCCTTTTAACAGGAAGAAACCTCCAGCAGAACCTGGCTCAATAAGAGCGGCCATCTGCCATGACCGACTGGGGGTTTGAATGAACACTGTGCTCCAGCGAACTTATTTTGGTTTTATTTTTTTCTGTTTTGTTTATCTGTATCTTTTCCTTTTATGGGCATGGGATGACTGCTACAAACAGAAGTTGTTTTTCAAGGTCTCATTCACTTGTTATTTTCAATAAACTTGCTGTGGTCTCTAGTATAAATGAGTGCATTGTGAATGCTCTCTCGCACTTCTATTTCAGGAGGCTGAAGTTTGTCAGTGGAGTGGGAGGGGGGAAACATCAGGATTAGGGATCTAACTCATTAGAATTCATGGTAGGCAAACGTCTCACCTCTGATTGGCTAACAGCAATGAGTCTCTTTTGTTGCCTTCAAACAAATGACTCCCTTAACTTACTTCGCTGGTGGTTTTTCAAGACAAATTCAAACTATTTCTTCCTCAGCTCCTCTTTCTTTGGTGAAAAATGCTAAGCTGATGTGCTATGTGTAGTGAACAAGATCTTTGAGTTTTATTTCTGTACTTTTCTCCAGACACATTATTTGTCCCATTCCTGTATTTTTGGGTTTTTTTTTCTTTTCCAACAAGATCATTACGAATGAAATGACTTCTGTGTCCACCTTTTATATTAAGTGGAAAAGCTCTGACTTATGCTTATGTGTGAGATTACTAACACTATAACTATATTAAAGCCATAAGAGTCCTCTCTGTATTTTATAAAGAATTATATATTTTTTAAAAGGCACAAAACCAGCCAGCGCTGTTTCATATTTAATAAATCACACTGCACTTGGAACGCCTATTTATTTGCATCTTTTCCTAATATTTTGCGCTTTCTGACAAACGCCCACATTGCATATTCATCAAGTGCAAAATTGCTAAATGGATTGAGCGCATCTTGCTGCAGGTTTAACAGGCTCTGTACTCCCTGTGCCTACTTAGTAAATCACCTGCTGCATGTTTTTGTGCCCGCTGTGAGGTTTGCGCACGTTTTAACAACGCAGACCTTTGATAAATCAAGCCCCAAGTGTTCTTGTCTGAGGAACAACTTCCAAACCAAAGAGGGAAGTTAGTGTGTCTTGTTAGCGGTTGATATGATGCGTTCACTGATGGATAAAAAATATTGGATTTTTTGTTTTTGACAAGCAATTTAATCTGTAAAAAGTGTAAGATTTCTCTTTGCAACGCCAGTGTTTATAGGTTTTCTGTTTTCCTAAGCTGATTTAAGACCACTGGCCTTACTTAATTTATTAAACTGAAAAATAAAACCAGTAGGATTACTCCACTCCTCCTTGTATTCGATGAGGCAGGGTTTGAATATAAAGTTTCAGGAAATCTGTGTTCTGGCGTCTTCTGAAAGATATGAAAGGAAATGCTTTTCCACAACTTGATAACCTCTGACTGGACTTTCTCAGTATTGGTGCATGACAGCTTTCCTTTTGAGTGGAGTTATGGAACAAAATGTTTGTTAATGATGTTTATCAAATCTTTGTAAAACATTTGATGTCACTGCTGCAGTTATTTGGTTTCTCATTCTGTGTCTCTGGACTGGCTATGGGCTTCCAGGAAGAACAGTTTTTAGAATTGTGTGTTTGTCTTGTTTCATGCCCCTTTATCGTTTTCACATTCTGTTCTATTACAAGCACAAACTTTAATGTATTTTTCTGGGATGCTATCTGCTATATTTTTTAAACCAAAGAATATCTGGTATACATATGTATTCAGCTTCCTGAGTCAATACTTTATATACCAACATTTTCTTAATCCTCTCTTGTGGAACCAGCTCCCAGTTTTAGTCCGTGAGGCAGACACTCAAGTTTTAAGGCCAGGCTTAAAACTTTCCTTTTTGATAAAGCTTATAGTTAGAGAGGCTTAGGTCATCCTGAGCTAGCTCTGTAGTTATGCTGCTATTAGACTGCTGGAGGACAGACTGACCACTTTTCCTCACTCTGCTACTTTTCTCTTCTTCTACTCTTCTATGGACATGTCGCTCAGCCCCGCCCTCCTGAGTTACTGTTGCTAACTCGGACACGCCGTCGCTGCTAACTACATGTTTACAATGAGAGCAGTCATTGCCTAAACAGTTCCTAAACGGGCTCTTGACAACTTTTGGAGCAAACAACAAATATCTTCAAGGAGCCTTCAGAAAGGTCGCCATTATGCTATGGAGGGCTACATAACAAATTTAAAAGTAAAATTACTTGAAAATAAACTGAAATTAGAGGTATGGATCTTCAGATCACGAAGAAGGAGGGAACTTTATCCAATGGAGACCTTTGTCCATGTTTTGTTTTGGTTGGGGAATAGGAATAAAATAAGGTTCATTGCTTATCCGCTCAGGATACTGTTAATCACTTTTGCAAATGCTCCAGGTACATTGTTTAACCATATTTATACTTTAAAATACAAATACAGAAAAGTAAACCACAAAAGTATTGCAGGCCCTAATTATTCTCTGTGGAACTAGTCAGTGAGAACTTCCGAGACTATTTAGTTCAGAAAAACTTGTAGTTGAATGCTATTGGTTTGTTTGTGTTCAGGGGGCGGGGATGAGCCACAGGCCAATTGCATTATTTGCTGTTATTTCAATTGTTTATGTTTTGTCTAAATGTTTTTCTTTCCATAGAAGCTACACGTGGTCTGGTGTTCTGCTCGGCTGTGATGGCTTGTTGAAGGGCGGCATTGGCTGGGAGGATGCTCCCAGTAATTGAACGTTCTCCCTCTCCTGTTGCCAACTTTTTACTTTCTTTAACATAGAAAATACTTCTACATCACTTCTGTTTCTTTTCTGTGTCTGCTCTGTCTTCTCAAACCCCCAGTCGGTCGTGGCAGATGGCCGCTCGTACTGACCCAGGTTCTGGTTCTCTTGGAGGTTTCTTCCTGTTAAAGGGGAGTTTTTCCTCTCCACTGTCGCTACATGCTTGCTCAGTATGAGGGATTGCTACAAAGTTAACGACACAACACAGGCGACTATCTACTGTCGCTACATGTTCATCCAGGAGGAGTGAATGTTGCAAGTCAATCATTTGATGCAGTCATACTTTTAAACTGATTAGAATAATCAACCGAAGGATTAAGAAATGTATGTATAATTGAAATCAAATGACATTTCTAGTAAAGTGCTTTGAGATGTCGTGTTGTGAACTGGCACTACATACAGTACTGTGCAAAAGTTTTAGGCAGGTATGAAAAAATGCTGTAAACAAAGAATGCTTTCAAACATGGAAGTGTTGATAATTTATTTTCGTCAATCAACAAAAAGCAGTGAATCAACAAAAGAGAAATCTAAATCAAATCAATGTTTGGTGTTACCACCCTTTGCCCTCAAAACGGCATCAATTCTACACTTGCACACTGTTTCTGAAGGAACTCGGCAGGCAGGTTGTTCCAAACATCTTGGAGAACTTACCTCCGATCTTCTGTGAATGTAGGCTTCCTCACATCCTTCTGTCTCTTCATGTAATCCCAGACTCACTCCATGATGTTGAGATCAGGGCTCTGTGGGGGCCACACCATCACTTCCAGGACTTCTTGTTCTTCTTTATGCTAAAGATAGTTCTTAATTACTTTGGCTGTATGTTTGGGGTTGTCCTGCTGCAGAATACATTTGGGGCCAATCATACGCCTCCCTGATGGTATTACACGATGTATAAGTATCTGCCTGTATTTCTCAGCATTGAGAACACCATTCATCCTGACCAAATCTTGCAGAAATACAGCCCCAAACTTTCAAGGAACCTCCACCATGCTTCACTGTTGCCTCCAGACACTCATTATTGTACCGCTCTCCAGCCCTTCCACGAACAGCCACATATTTTGCAATTTGACTCATCAGTCCAGAGCACCTGCTGCCATCGTTCTGCACCCCAGTTCCTACTTTTTCGTCCATACTTGAGTCGCTAGGCCTTGTTTCCACATCGGAAGTATGGCTTTTTGGCTGCAACTTTTCCAAGAAGACCACTTCTGGACAGACTTCTCTGGACAGTAGATGGGTGTTCCTGGGTCTCACCGGTTTCTGACAGTTCTGAGGTGATGGCACTGCTGGACATCTTCCGATTTCTAAGGACAATAAGCTTGATGCGTCTTTCATCTGCTGCACTAAGTTTTCTTGGCCGACCGCTGCGTCCACGAACCTCCGTGTCGCCCGTTTCTTTGTGTTCTTCAAAAGAGCCTAAACAGCACATTTTGAAGTCTGCTCTGAAATCTTTGTCTGGGAGAGCCCTTGCTGATGCTGTATAACCACCTTGTGTCTTGTTGCTGTGCTCAATCTTGCCATGACATGAAACCATCTTTCACAACCTCAAAATGGTACCAGAGTTTGGCTGTTCCTTACCCAGTTTTAAGCCTCCTACAAAGCTGTTTCTTTTTCAGGTAATGACTGTGTTTCAACTTACATGTGACATCGATGATCATTAGTATCTGTTTGATATAACTGGTTCAACATACACTTGACTATAATCCTACAAAATCCCTGACTTTGTGCTAGTGTACTTATAAGAATTGATGCTGGTTTGAAGGGGTATGTCTCTACCAGCTATGTAGATCTAATCAGACATTTTTCCACCATTCCTCTTTGCAAATAGCATAAGCTCAGTCCGGTTGGATGGAGAGCATCAAGTCTTGAGACAGATTCTCAAGTGGAATTAGATCTGAACTTTGATCAATTCAATTCAGTTTATTTATTTAGCTCCAATTTGTAACATATGTCCTCTTAAGGCACTTTACAAAATAAGTCACAAGTTATTACATGGATATACTTTGATCTATATCACTTCATTGTAGCTCTGACTGTATGTTTAGGGTCCCGCTGAAAGCTGAGCCTGCGGCCCAGTCTCAGATCTTTTGCAGGCTCTATCAGGTTTGATTGCCTTGTTTTCAGCATGTTTAACAACATGTGTCTATTTAGTAATTAGGTACAGCGGGTTTTATTAGGGATGTTGGAGTAATAGGAAGAAGAACGCAAATCCATGCCACACTTTTATGATTTCTATATGTAAAATACTTTGAAATCTATGCATCTTTCTTGTTATATTTTCCAGTAATGCACCGGTTTGTGTTGGTTTATCATTTAGTTACGTTTGTGTTTTTTGGTTTCTCTCCATTCAGAAAAAGACTTGCAGAAATTACAGTTTGTGGTCGTTTCTGTTTCAAGGTTTTATTCGACAAGGATAATGTTTTCTTTTGGCACAGCAACAGCACTTAAGAATTCATTAACAATGCATTGTGAGATGTTATGACAAACAGGTCATTAAGGAGTTGAGGACTTTCAGAGTCTCTAATTAACATCATAATCTGTTCTTCTATCCCCAAGGTTGATTTTAAAGTGCTTCTTTTCAATAGCTGCGCAGCTTTAAGTACAGCTGCAGGGTAATTTCCATCCCTGCTTGTTGAGGGTTACCAGATGCTAAATATCTGGTGAGATGACAGGATTGTGATAACATTTCCCCTCTCATAACTCTTTTTCCCCCCTCCTCTTTTACCCTGTTTGCTCACAGATTAGTCAGATGCTCGGAAATGAGTTGAAGTTTGCAGTGCGAGAGCCAATTGGGCTGAGGTGAGACTTCAAGTGCTCTCTGGCTTCACATCAGAGCGGCTCAGTTTAACGTCTCTATTCGTATTACGAAGGATTCCTCATGGCACGTTTTCTTTTTCTCACTCTCCCCCCTCTTAGGGTGTGGATACTTATCTCTGCAGTGGGCTTCACAGTAATGGCTGTAACGGTAAGCTTTTAATTCATAAGCACTTCAGAAGTTGTATAATTTTAATTGACATCCTCAATTTAAAAAAATGTACAGTTGAAGGCGGGGGAAGTAGCATTTTTGCAAAAGCAGATGCCCAGTTATCTCCAGATTAATTTCCACTGTAATGCTGAGCGTTATCTGCACACACAACTCCCCCTTTGTCAGACCCGCTATCAAATTCTCAATATCCTCAGTGTTCTGGGCATGAACAGTGACACTGACTCACAACCCAACAGACTTCTGGAAGCACAGAATGCCACTGTGTTGATATGACAGAGCTGTGTTGAGCCTTTCTTTCCCCCTTACAGGCTGTGGTGTTTCCCAACCAACTCTACGAGCTTGTTTTTGAGGAGGAACTTTCCACAACTAGCATCTCTGTTCGTCTTTATGGAGCAGCCTTGCTCAGTAAGTATCAAAATGTCCCACATCGCAGGAAAGACATGCAAAAGCCACCCGAGGTCCCATCATGCACGGTGACCGTACTGCATCACTGAATGCTTTCACATTGTTGGCACACAGTGTTTTAACATTTACTTATACAAATGCTATAAATATACACTGCTCAACTGCATGTGGTCTCTTGCGACAATGGCTTCTAACGCATTCATTAGAACTCGCACACACTCTTCATTCAGACATGACATAAAGAGCTCTCTTTTATGCTTGAAAGATCTCTCCTCCGGGCTCCAAACAAATGCTCCGGTTTAATCTGATACAGTTCAGTTCTCCATGAAGGCACGCTAGAGGCACGGAGAGCAATTCTCAGGAATACTCACAGCTAAAGCTCCAATCTCCTCTTGTTTCTGTTGCTTCATATGTCAAGCTTAAATCTGGAGGGAACTTGGTGGGAGATGGCAGGGCCGTCTCTGTGTTTTGAACCGCAGACGGAATGAAATGTACTGTGCTCCCTTTAAATTTTTGCAGCTCACTTCGTTTAAACTCAATAAATTAAGGTTTATTTTTTATTCCGGGTCTGCTGTGCCAGGTCTTTGACAGATATTGTTTATAAATAAGCCAGGAAGTTATGCTGTTTGTGTTTGTGCTATGCTTTGCTCTTAGAGATGAGCAGCAATCATTTTAATTACCCTAATTTGAGACAAGGTTGTCAGTCAGGCGATTAAAAGGCTGCAATGGCTCAGTAAAGGACTCACACTGATAAAAGGCCAGGTACGGCCAAAGTAAGATAGGAGGAGGCTATATCTCACAACTGTCAGTTCTTCACAGCGGGCCGAGCATTTGTCAGAATTCGAGCACTTCATTGACTTTTTCCTACTTCTGCTCTAAAGCCAAGACTGGGCATCCACTCTAGTCTTTTATCAGGGGTCGCATAAACCAAATATTTTCCGTCTTTGACCTTTTTTTTTTTTTTAGAACAGTGACGGGAAAATCTGAAGGATGGAAAAACTGAAGGCCATCAGTCATTTTGACAGATTTCAATTCACACCCCTCACCACTTGCTGCAGATGCGAAGACGTTTTCAACTTTACGCAGTAAAGGTAACTAAATCATTCCAAAAAAAGATTCCCATGAGCGCATCTGAGACCCGGACACCTTGTTCACGCATCTTGCTATCCAGAAGCTGACAACGTGTTGGAGAGTTATGGAGGCTTTGGAGCGTGTTTATGACCAGCTGCATGCATAGGCTACTGTGGGATTTTCCTCCCGCTGAAACTGGAATGTTCTCTGATTTCAAAATGTTGGGTGAATTGTAACTACAGTCTTTAGTGTGGCTGCATAGAGTGGATTCAGCCTTAGAACATCAAAACCCCCATGAGAACTCCTCAATCCAATGCAAAAGTCCAAAACTCCATGACAATAGCCTTTGCAGAAATCCCCCTTGAAACATTTGATTATGCACAAGTAGGTGTGCAATTGAGGTCCATGTGGACCAGGAGGAAATTGTGAGACTGTGCGTTCAGGCTACAGCAGGTGACCCGTCAATATCTTTAGTGCAATCGTTTAATTTCAATGCTTAAGCATAATTATCATCTTAAAAATTGATGGGTGTAAACAGATTGTGACCGGATGTTTTTGACCCCGTCAATCAAAATGAAAGACGGCGAAAAAATCTAGCGCAACCTTTGTCTAACATAAAATTTTTTTAAACAGAAATAGGAGATGAACCATTTTGCAGCTTGTTTTCAGCATCATATTTTTGAAAACCTCTTACATGTCAATAACAATTTCAGCTCATGTATATTCTCTTTCAGAAGTATAATAGACAAAGATATAGAAGAACAATTCAAGCCTTTTGTTTCCTCTATATCTATCATGAAGGGCCATTAGGTGTTGATTAAAGCTGTCCAACATAGTAAATCACAGTAGTCATCACGGTATTTGTGTTTGCAGTATCAGAATTGCCAGTAACTGCTTGGATGCACTATTTGGTGGGATATTAATTATTAAACAGGTTGGAGTGTTTAGGATGTTGTGAGAGTTTTCCTGCAGTTAAATTTGGTTTTAAAGATCTCAATATATTGTCTTGCTCATAGTATCACAATAGATTGTATTGTGATACATATATCACCAGATTCTTGCCAATGCACATCTCTAGTTACTGTTTTGGTAAGATAAAGCTATAAATGCAGCACTGTGAGGCAACATGTGAATGAATCAGCTCTGAGCTCCATAAGGCCAGCAAGAGCCTGGCTTCATTATGATAAATGTCAGCAGAGCTTCGGGGATTAGCAGAGAGGGAGGGGGATGTCTTGCAAGACAAGGTGCAGCAGTGGGGGTGAAGGATGGAGTCTCATCTGCCACACAGATGGATCCTGGCAGGGAGAGGATGCAGTCCATCAGCCCTCCCACCTCGCTGCCCACCCCTTCTTCTTCCTATAGACTCGCTAGTCTATCGGTGGGAGGGAAATACAGGAAAGTGGACCCGAGGACTACAAGATAACATTTTATGGCACAAGCTTTTGAAAGGCTCAATCTAATGAATGATGAACCTGCGTAGGCTGTTGCAGATTACACAGCAGCTTCAACCGAACCGTTTTTCATCCATTTCTGATGGATGAAAAGCAACGCTCCCCTGAACTCCCCTGCGCTATCTGTTTTGCTTCGTTTTTACTCCCAAGCCTCTAAACCCTTAACCTATGAATTCTCTTTGATCATATCCTTTTCTAGGCCTCGCCCTCATTATGTGGAATGGTCTCTACACAGCAGAAAAGGTCATCATCCAGTGGACTCTGCTCAGTGAAGCTTGCTACTTTGCTGTCCAGTTTCTTGGTAATTAACATGTTTCATAATTTACCATATGGTTTCATCTTTAAGTGTTTCTGTGAGGCATTGTGCTTCAGATGCCCTCTGTTTTTTTTATTGTCTTACTTTGATAAGTATGGAATTTGTACAAACCATAGTGTCAGTGGGAGTAGGTTTAATCAGTTATGGACACGTAGACAGTGCCCTCTTGTGTTACGTTTGCAGAATCACAGCTTTGAATTACTTCAAAGGAATTACCTAGATGACTGTCAGATTTAATGTAAAGTGCCACTCAAAAGTATTCACACCTCATTGAACCGAAACGTTGGTGTTTTATTGGAATTTTATGAGATAAAATAATGAAAAGTAGCATATTAATTTGAAGTTTAAGTTAAATGATAATGTTTTTCCACAAGATTTTAAAGTTGAAAAATCAGAAGTGTGGTGTGTATTTGTATTAATCCCGCTTATATAGGGCTGTAACGGTACATGTATTCGTATTCACATTTTTCGATACAGCCCTGACGGTTACCTTACGCACATGTTCCGAACGAATCCAGCTGTTTTCTACCTGAACACATGCAGAATGTTTATGAGCTGAACTCCGAGCACAGTGCAACGTTTCCGCAGCACAACTTTAAAAAGTGACACCAAAACAGAAAAGAATCCCAGCTATCACTAAACTCTGCTATTTGGGAACATTAATGGTTTCTCATTGCTGCTACAGTAGAAAAAAGAAAGATGAGACCGAACCAGAACTTTGTCAGCGAACGCATCTTTCAACAGGAGTAAGGTACATAACATCCTCTGCACTGAAATGAATGACTCACCTGAATGTAAATATCACTGATACTGGTCCGTACTGAAAACGTACCGACCAGTGACTTTAAAATCCCAAATACATACCAAACTGTGACTTTTTGTGTACCTTTACACCTTTATTTTACCATGTTAATAATGTAGATATATAATACAAAATATTTTACCATCTCTGAATGTAGGGTGTGGAAAAACTCTTTCAGATAAAATTTTTTCATATAGTAAATTTGTAGTATAGTTTCAAGTGTAAATATTGTCTGAATACAATAAAAATAATGTATCTAAAGATGCCAAGTATAAGTCGGCAAACCAAAGAAAATGTTAAGATATACTCAAGACACCATATAGGAAACTGTCCAATGAATCAACGTTCACTGTTGCCCATTATGTTGGAATATTTTTTTAATTTTCAGACACAATCCTCTTTATAAAGTAGCTTTATATAGTGACTTAATTTCCACTGGGAATATAGGATGTGTTAAGAAAAGATTCATCGAATCATTTCTGCTAATAAATACTTTATCTGTCTAGAATAAACCATATTGTCATAATCATTAATGGGAAGGAGTAAATATTTATTCTTGTTGTATGGCCAACCATGTATATTTTTAGACTTGCATGAATTCAAAAATATGACCTTTATTTCTGGCTCAATGTCTTAGTTTGCAATTTTCTGTCAGATTTAGAGCAAAAAAGATTAGGTAATGATTTTAAAAAGGCTATTTAACTTATTTTACATAATATATGCACAAGTCCTGCTTTTTGTGTGGTTCTTTACAAAGAATTGTTTCCTTTTCTGTTACTTGTACTCCTCTTTGAGTCGGTTGAGTCATAATGTAAGAACATTGTAACCAGCAGCTCTACACCCTTAGTAGGGTCCTGGAGGGTGCCTGGGAGTTCGCCCAACCGGTCTACATGTACTTTGTGGACTTGGAGACTCTCCGGGAGTACGGGATACCAGTCCCCTTGATACATGCTGTTAAATCCTTGAAGAGGTTGGTTCGCATCGCTGGCAGTAATTAGGAATTATTTTCCGGTGAGAGCTAGACTCCACCAATGTTGCACTTTGTCACCGATTCTGTTCATATTTTTGGACAAGATCTCTAGGCGCTTCCAAGGTGTTAAGAGTATCAGTTTTGGTGGCCCCAGGATCAGGTCTCTGCTTTTTGCAGATGGTGTGGTCCTGTTGGCTTCATCAGGATGTGATTTACATCTTTCGCTTGAGCAGTTTGCAGTCGAGTGTGAAGTGGCTGGGATGAGAATCAGCACCTCCAAATCTGAGACCATTGTCTTGAGCCGGAAAAGGGTAGGATCCATTCACCGGGTCGGGGACGAGGTCCTGCTCCAAGTGGAGAAGTTTAAATTGCTCACAAATGAGGGAAAAATGGGGCAGGAGATTGACAGGCTGCTTCTGCATTGATGCGGGCACTATACCGGTCTGTCGTAGTGAAGAGAGAGCTGACCCTAAAGGAGAATCGCTCTGGTTACCAGTCAATCTACGTTCCTACCCTCACCTATGCCCAAGAGCTCTGGGTAGTGACAGAAAGAATGAGATCGCGGATATAAGCAGCTGAGATGACATCTGTTGTGAATGGGCGCTATATAAATAAAATTGAATTGAATTGAAATGAATTTCCACCTCAAGGTATAGGCTCTCCCTTAGAGATAGGATGGGAAGCTCGGTTATCCGGGAGGAGCTCAGAATAGAGCTGCTGCTCCTCCACATCGAGAAGAGCCATTTGAGGCGACTCTGGCATCTGATTAGGATGCCTGTCTGTCTGGTGAGGTGTTCTGGGCACATCCCACCGGGAGGAGACCCGGAGGAAGGCCCAGGACAAGCTGGAGGGACTATGTTTCTCGGCTGGCCTGGAAACGGCTTGGGATTCCCCTGGAGGAGCTGGCCCAAGCGGCTGGGGAGAGGGAAGTCTGGGTCTCTCTGCTTGGGCTGCTGCCTCCATGACCCGACGATGGATGGATGGATGGATGGATGGATGGATCTTGAAAATAAAGTCTTGATGATGCATCTATTTTTTGTGAAATGTACATTTTGGCTATTTTGTATTTGCGACCCATCTACCCATGCTATCGGTTCAGGGAATTGATTCCCTTTTGCTTATGTGACTTTGTGTTTTCAGTGACGTGCATCACCCTAATGGAGATTGGCATCCTGCCCAACGGCGCCGTTCTTCTGCTCCTCAGTCGAGTTCTGTTCTTCGTGGTCACCATTGCTTACTACTACCACCTGGGCCGTAAGCCAAAGAAGATCTGAGCCTGACTGTGACACACTCCAGCGAGGGGGATGTTTGAGCACAAATCACAACTGGGGTTGAGGGGGTCTAATTGCTTTGTAAGTAAATGCCCTCATATTCCCTTTCTGTGGGACCTAGCCTACTATAAACCCCCCACCCAAGTGATATTTAACAGATGAGCACAGTGTCGCATCGCCATCCCTACAGCAAGAACAAGAAACCTCATTGTGACCTTGAGCTGCTCTTTAACTGGACTGTGAGGTCAAATCCCTCTTGACACACATTCCTCCTCTGCGCAGTTTCGAGTGCTGGTATTAAAAAGCAGGACCTTAGCAGTATGCTGGTAGTGCATTGCATTTTTGTGTCACCAAGATGTATAATTTTAAAGTATACAGTACAGGTGGTATTTCTGTACAGCTATACCATGTCCAAATGAAGTATTTGGTGTTTTTTTTCCTTTCATCTAAATACTGTTTTTTTCTATCACACTGGAGAGTTTGTGCTATGATTTGTTGTTTTGGATGTGAACTCATCTTTTATGTGAAAATGAGAGCAGCTTTCCCTTGAATTTCCTAGAAAAACCATTAGCTGTCTGATTCAGATTAGATAGATGCTGGATGACTGACAATGAACCTTTAAAAAAAAAAAAAAAAAAAGATTGGGTTTCCTTTCCAGCAGCTTGAAGAAACATTTCTCTTCTTCTCTGTTGATCTTTTCAATCAAGACCGTTTATCATTTTACCATTTAGTCTAAAAATTGGTGTTAGTTTTGAAATTTCTTATTTGTCAGACTTTCAGCCAAAAAAGAACAACTAGCCGTCATGTTGATACGTGTACCTGTGAGGTGAGTTGTACAAGAGAGACCATATAGTTGTCTCTACTGCCTGTGGATTATTAGAAGGGACTGTAACCTGATTGAAAATCAAACCCTAAATGTATAACTAGCGGGTCAAGTCAAGTGTGCTCGATTAACGCATAATAACCTGATATGATCTCTTAGTAATGTAGCATATTCTTTTTCTTTTTTTTTACGCCATGTATTATATCCATCGTCTTGCCTTAAATCAGCTTTTAAGAACGGTCATCAGCACTGCGTAATAGTCCTTGTATATATGTAAATACGTATTTAATATTACGTGGTGTTCTTGTGAACCAAACAGGGAACTTGTTCAGTATTAGTCAATGATTATTAAAGGTTAATCCTACTCTTAATCTGTCTTATTTTTGTACCTATTGAAATTACCTTTTATTCTGTTAACATTGCATGTAATAGTCATTTGCGTATCTGGTAAAGATCTGTATAAAAGCTTAATCCTTTCTGACATTAAAGAAATCAAATGCATTTTCAATTGTAGCAAAAGTTCATAATATTGTAACACATGTAGAATAAAACAATAATATTAATAAATACGCCTAAAAAATGATTGATAAGAACATGAAAAAAATGGGAGAAGCCCGCCAACCATCAAAAAATCTACATACAATAACATTTAAAATTCAAGTTCAAAAATTATCCATAAAATCGAGGAGAAAAGGTTTCTAAACAATTAATAACCTCTCCATCGATGCATTTAATGTACAGTGAAGCCCAGATTATTTATTAAATTAAATTATTTATATTCCTGACTAAAATTATTCTATTTCAACCAAGAAGTTAGTTTCTGATGGGAAATCTTACAGCCATGTTGAAAACTATTAATGCTATTCTTAAAAATAAATAGAAATACTTTATTAAAACAATCACATTTTTTATTATGACTGATGAGCAGCTATTTATATGTTTCCACAGGTATTTTTGATGAATTATCTTTGGCATGATACTCCAAAGCTTTGAGGTCAGAAGGCCTCCTTGCCATCACCCTATCTTAAATTCCCTTCACAGATTCTCTCTATCAGAAGAACCATGTTGGCAAGATTAAAAGATTTCTTGAAACCTAAATTGGCTGTGGGTATGAATAATTTTGGGCTCGACAGTATATCTGTGTTTAAAACAAATGATTGTTAGAAATATCTGTGAGCCCCAAATCCGCGCAGCTTTCCAACAGTGAGCTTTGGAAAGTTTTCCTCTTTTTCTGAACCTCCCTTACCATCCTGGTCCAAACCGGTGTTTAACCTAGTACCAACTCCTTGCTGGGCCACAGCTGGTTCTAGCTAAGAATCGCTTTCTCCCCTCCCCACTTGGTGACGCAACCAATGTGTTGGGGGTGGGATTACAAAAGCTTAGCGTAGCGAGGCGAAACACGCAACTGCTAATTTCATTTGCAACAATGGAAAGTGTGCATAACCAAGTACCTATTATGGACACTTCTTTTCAAATCCAGCCAACTGTGGAAGCACAACTGGGGAAATCCTCTGTTGTTGAAACATCTCTCTCTGTTTGCGCGCTTTACAGTATGTTCGCATCTCCCCCTGTGGGCGTATACAGTTGCGTCGCACCGCTTTAGATTATATGTTATGATGCAGCACTGACTATTCCCCGCGTCAGTGGAATAGTGATGATGGGAATTCCGGCTCTTTTAGGAGAACTCGGCTCGGCGCACTGAAACGTACCGGCTCTTTCGGCTCCCAAGCAGTTCCTCACGTTTTCTGTTTCTTAAATTAATTTGTCACCAGAAAGAATGTAAATTTATGTGTAAAATGAATTACTAATTTACAAACATATCAAATGTTTATGATTTGTATAGCGTATTATATTCTATACTGAACAGAGTGCAACTAAAAAAGTACAAAATATTTATAGACTTTGAAATGTTTACAGAAAAGCTAAGATAATGTAGATAATTCAGTTCAATTCAGTTTATTTATATAGCGCCGATTCAAAACAGATGTCATCTCAAGGCACTTTACAAGACAAGTAATTTCAATTCAATCAAAGTCAGCTTTATTTTCAACTGCTCTACATCCAAAATACATATAGAGGAATAAAAATGTTGTTTCACTTCTCCCCAGTACATTGTAGGCATACGAATAAGAATAAACATAAGAAGTGGAGAAATATAAAGGAGTATCCCAGCAGATTGCATCGAGTCATTGACTTGCAGTTGTGCCCTATTCGTGCAGACTCCAACCACAGCAATCCCTCATACTGAGCAAGCATGTAGTGACAGTAGAGAGGGAAAAACTCCCCTTTTAACAGGAAGAAACCTCCAGCAGAACCAGAACCTGGTTCAGTACGAGCGGCCATCTGCCACGACTGTCTGTGGATTCAAGAAGACAGAGCAGAGACACATAAAGAACACAAAGAATTGATTTAAGGGTACTTTTTATATTAAAGTAAAAAGTTAATAGGACACACAGGACTTTCAGTTACTGGGAGCATCATCTCAGTCGACGGCCCCTATCCAACAAGGGATTGCAGCTGAGCAGGATACCAGACCAGGTGTAGCTTCTATGGAGAGAAAAACACTGATTAAAAAAAAACAGCTCAGGTTCGGCTCTCTCTTCAGGGAGGAGCCAGAAAAGCAACCAGCTAAGAACCGACTGAGCACTGGCTCTGGGACCAGCACCGAACTAGCACAGGTTCCTTCGATGGAAAAGCCTTAACAGTTCTAGTAATCTTAAGCATTTTACTGTAGAAGCAGCTTTGTATTTGTTGCCTTGTAGTCTTTTTCTGATTTATGAAAATTAGCCATCTACCTTACTCTATAGCATGTCTTGTCTTTCCTATTGTGACTTTAAGAGAAATGGGTTTCTGTGTCACATCATATTTATAGCCCAGGGAAACAGAAGAAACAGAAAATAATGGATTAGTAGACCCTGATCAACCTAATGTTACTTTGTTTATCATTTTTCCAAATGAGGAAAAATGCTTCATTTTTATTTTTTTATTTTATTTTTTATGTTGGAATTTTTGTTGTTTCAGGAAAATTAATAGAGACAACTATTTCTGGATTTCTCTTTTCTCTTAAATGTACTCAAATTAAAGCTGGGACATTTTTTTTCAATGCTTTTGTAATAAGAAATTAATTTATGCTAAAGCTTTATACACATCTTTACCAGGAATCCCAATACACGTGGAGGAAGCTATAAATCCTCCTCAAACATATTTAGCACAACTTTAGCATGCCTAAACATGGCAAAAAAAACAAAACAAAAATATATATATATTTGTAAATGTTTCTACCGTTAAATAATAAGAAGCATAGTTTGATCCGTTTGTATGTCTGCGACTTGAAATATAAAGTGGATTTAAACAAGAAGAAGTTCTTCAATGGTGGTCCATCATGTTTGTAACGACCACATTAAGTCCTGCCCCAGAAGGGAGAGGTCCTGCGGTCAGAGGGATTTTTTGGTCAGCAGCTGCAAATTCAACACTGAAGGAAAATGTACACCGTCCTCACCCATGTTTCAGCTTAGATAGAGAAACTGAAACATGGGTTAGGTCTCCTGTATCCCTAAAAAGCAGTAATTATCTTTTTTTTTTACAGTGTTTAATTAGAAGCAGCTCTCCCAAGTAACATTGTGTGCCCCAACCTTTCACAGCAACGCTCTGCTCTGACTAGCATGATAATTATGGAGTAACCAAAAAAAAGTGTCTTCCATTTCCATCAGTGCTGTAGGCCTCAAATGATCAGCCTTGTGAAATGTTCAAAGGTTCTGCAAGGCAGGTTTATTTTTGGAGAGAACAGCAATTTTGCCGAGGAGGGCAGAGGAGAGGAGGCAGAGCAACTCTTTCATCATCCTTGCTGTCGTAAATTAGAGAAACTAACTAGAAACGAGTCTTCTTGAAGTCTGAAAATAGGTTAAAAATGCTTGGCAAGTCACCCCATTCCCTCATTCAACACAGTGTTATGGAAGGCATATCTTGTTAAACTGTTTCAACTTGTAGCAAAGTGTTTTTATGTATATTTGTGGGATATTGTACATGATAAATCAATTGTGATGGAATTTTGATTATTAGTTTGAAATAAATAAAAAAACACTTGTTTATAATTTGAACATCTGAAAATGAATGAAATCAATTTGTTGCTTTCCCTTTTTGTCAGATATATGAATCAGCCCTCACAAGATCTTACAACTATACGCTGCACGAGGCATGACCATAGAATATGATTTTGATCCTTGTAAAACTGCACACTGGTTTTAAAAAGAACAATTAAAACTCGTTTAGATTCAAAATAAAGTTACAATGATTATTTAGGCTGAGGAAGTGACTCTGGAATAAATGTTTTTATTACCACTAAAATACATAAATAAGGTGAAACCAGCTCACAAAAAGCTCCTAGCAGTTCAATAAAAATCTAATCAAAATGATGCAATAAAAAGTAAAATATCTATCCAGGTAAAAGTGCAAATAAGATGAAAACCCAATGATGATCAACAGGTTAACAGACATCTGTCAGATTGAAAAAAAAGAACATTATTAAAATGAGACACTATTGCAGGATGATTTAAATATTTAGACAGCAATGTTTAAATTATTGTATTGCATATGATGTCATTGAATGATTTTTGTTTCGTATATCAGTCTCAAAGCAATCTCTGCAGCAGGTCAAATTAGGGCTGCACAATATATCACAAATGTATCATTGCATTATCAATGTAACCAAAATCAGTACGGTGACGGAACAGCTTGGACTGCAATAAATATGATCTAATTACGTGATTACAATACGTTATGGTGTGTAGGCATGTAGACCAAAGCAACTTTGTCAATAAAAATAAGCTGCTGAGATGGAAATACCTCATTCTTGTTTTCCCAGTAGCTGGGTAGTCTATATGGGTTCTATGTTTTCAGTAATCCAAAACAGAAAGACATTAACACTTTCATTTAAATATTTGTTCACTCATTTCAAGTCATTTAGTTGTCACCACATTTACCTATAATATTGAACGTTTTCCTAAAATTGTGCAGCCTATCAACAACCATTACCCAATCATCTGCCTAGCATTGTTTGTGCCGACGCTCACTCTGCAAGATAATTATGCCGATTTTGGACCCGATCCTCCCCTTCCAACAATCTTAAGGACACCCCGATTATCATGATGGCTCTAAAGCCTAGTTTACACTGCAAGCTTTTTTAAATGGTCGTATGATTTCAAAACCTTGAGAGACCACACACTGCGATAAAAATGTAGTAAAGGTAGATCCTTCCAAAGTTGTATTGCTGTCTGTCACATTCGCTTTATTAATCTCTATGATCGCCAATGTCCTCCTCGTCAGTCCATCTATCCAACATCTTCCACTTATCCAGGGTTGAGTCATGGAGGCAGAGAGACCCAGACTTCCGTCTCCCCAGCCACTTGGGCCAGCTCCTCTGCAGGAATCCCAAGCCATTCCCAGGCTAGCCGAGAAACTTATGGTGTTTTTCCACTAGTACCTACTTGGCCCGACTCAGGCCTGCTGCCATTGTTTTCCCACTGGCAGAAGTCGGGTAGAGTCGGGCCAAGCCGGTCCCATTTTTAGTACCAGCTTTGCCGCGGTTCCATCAGGGCCAAGCAGGGACTGAGAAGCAACGTCAGATGGCTGTCGGTCACTGATTGGCTAGAGGGTGGAGTCACTGGTTGCATACACTGGTTGTCAACATTTATTTTTACACTGCACTTTGGCGTATAAATACATATCCATAGCGTATTTACTGGCCACCACAGCAGGCTAATGTTAGCATAAGCTTACCCTCACAAGTTGTAGTGTCCTGTCCGTAACTTCATACTCCTGCAGGGCTTCCCACACTCTTTTGTACTTTTCCACTCTGTCTTCCCTTGCAGCACGCAGCTTTTTCAGGGTCTTTAGACTTCATTGACTGACATAAAGCCACAGGCTGAGCAGAAAGTTCAAAATCGCTACGGTGGCTGCCATTGTTGCGTTGAGTGGCACTAGTGGAAGAACACCAAAAGTCCCTTCAGTGTGGGTCCTCCTGTGGGTCTCCTCCCAGTGGGACGTGCCCGGAACCCCTCACCAGGAGGCATCCTGACCAGATGCCCTAGTCACCTCAACTGGCTCCTCTCGATGTGGAGGATCTGTGGCTCTACTCCGAGCTCCTCCAGGATGACCAAGCTACTCCCCCTATCTTGAAGGGATAGCAGAGGAAATAAATTTTAGCCGATTGTATGTGCAATCTCATTCTATCAGTCACTACCCAGAGCTCTTGACCATAGATGAGGGTAGGAAGGTAGATTGATCGTTAACCAGAGCAATTCTCCTTTAGGCTTGGCTCCTTAAGGCTTGGCTCTCTCTTTACCATAACAGACCAATACAGCACCCGCATCATTGCACCAATAGGCGCGTTTCCACTATCAGAACTTGAGGGTAATTTGAAAGGTCCTTCCTGGTATGCACGCGTCTCCACTTCAACAGCTTCACAACAAGGCTCTCTAAGACGGAAGCAAAGGCATTTAAACGACTATATGGTTGAATCTACCACAGGCAAAAGATCTCAAGCAAGCTCTGGGGATGAGCTGAGACACCACATATTCTACCCATGTCTTGATAGAATGGTGAGTGAGCTGGAGAGGAGATTTTGTGCTGTTGGTACTGACCTAATGAAAGGCATACAAGCGTCTCATCCCGCACCAGATGAAGTTCTGTGGGAACAATCACTGGAACTACTTGCCAAGCACTACAAGATCTCACTCAGTAAAGAAGAGATTGTAGTTGCCAAAACGTTCCTGATGAAAAAAAGAAGTTTGGACATGGCCAGTGTCTATACTCTTCTTGACTGTGACATGTTCCCAAGCCTCAGAGCAGTGTTTCAAGTGGCACTAACCATTCCTGTGAGCAGTTGCGAAAGGTCTTTCAGTGTTTTGCGTCGCCTACACACATGGCTGAGAAAGACCATGGGTCAACATAGGCTCAATAGTCTGGCTGTGATGGCCATTGAGAGGGAGGCTGTGTGTGTTGCAGAACCTGACAGTGTCATAGACAGGTTTGCATTGCTCAAACCAAGAATATACACATTAATCTTCTTCTAAATGATAGGTGCAGTTCTGGGACTTTTGTTTTTTTGGTTGAATTTATATGGTTCATTTAGGCTTTATAGTTTCTACCTTTATAGTTTCCTTGTGTTCTAGTGTAATTGCCTATTCTTGTTTTCCTCTTCCTGAATATTTGTATTAGATTTTTTGATCAAGATCTAGTCTTTTTATTTCAATTTAGGTCTTGCCATGTTATGATTAGTCCACCGTATTATTGCTCAAAAAGTCTTGCCATAAAAGTTTATTCTTGTAATTTGGTTTCTTAGTCTTCTGTTATTTTCCTTTTTTTCCCTTTTTTCCTTGTGTGTTTCTATTTTTTATCATAAGATTTATGTTTACCTTTCCTAGTTCATTAGCTGTGCTTTTGTTTGTCCCATGTTAGGCTGCATCCTGCTTCATTGTAGGAACCTGTAATCTTTAGTAATGACTTTCACCTGTGCTGTCAAATGATCCCCATGTATTCCACCTGATCTGTCTCCTAAATGTGTTCCTAATATTTCACTGTGCATCACTGGGTTCTCTGTTGTCATAGTCTGTTCCCATTGCCTGTTTCTATGCCATTTGTTTCAACCAGTTCTTCGCGTTCCTGATGGAAGTTAGGTTTCATTAAAAATCCTCACTTATGCCTCTCATCAGCGGCTGTCTGCGTTTTGGCTCTGCACCACAAAACATGACAAAGACAAAGAGACATACAGACTTGCAGACAGACACATGTACATAGGGATGGGTATCGTTAGGGATTTATTTATACTATTACTCTTAACGATACTCCTTATCGATCCGGTACTTTTTTTTTTTTTTTAAGACTAAAACAAAAGGGGAAAAACAAATAATGAACTGTAGTTTTAAGAAAAAAATAATTTACTTGGATAAGAAGGAAGCTGTTGTTCAAAAATATCCAGCATTTATTCATTGTTAGAATAAAATAGAAAGTCTGTAGTTTAAGAATTTTTTTTTTTAAACTTAGATAAGAAGGAAGCTGTTGTTCAAAATATCCAGCATTTATTAATTGTAAGAATTAAATGGCAAACTTATGTCCATGCTTCACGTGTTTGCTTTGCATACAAACATACTTGTTGTATCTGATTCAGGGGTTGTTGCTGCAGCACTCAGGCGGTTAAACACCGTGCCTCTTTCGGTTTGTAGTTTATGTATTTTGGCAAGGTGTTTGGTCAAATTACTTGTGTTCCCGCCTTTGCCAGCAAAGCTTTTATTACATATGTGACAGCGTGCATTGTCAGCATCTATTTTCGTAAAATGAAGCCAAATTTTGGATATTTTCTTCCGCTCTGCCATCGTATCTGTGAGGCGAACACACACGTAGCAGTCGCCACTCCATCACCGCAGCGTGTGCTTGTTAAGGAGGAGTGGGCTGTAATACAGTGTTTGGCTTGTGTTTATATCTCCCGCAAAACATGAATACGACCTTAATTTTACCGTTAAGAGGACCGATAAGGCGGAAGCTTATCGGTCCGGGTGGACCGTCAGAATCAGCCCCAGGGCCAATTTAATACCGGGTTTTGGTACCCATCCCTACATGTTCATAGACTGATTTACCAACCCATACAGATTAACCAAGACAGTATCAGTAGGCTAATGGCAAACACCAAGTGCTGAGAGGGCTGAGAGAACAAACAGCTAAAGACAGCAATTGGTGAATAGTAAACGAAAAATAGTATTCGCAAGGTGTTTGTTTGCCATCTAATGCTATACATTATATTAAATTGAACATTAGCTATACGATTATTTACCATTGTACATTATATGATTCATCACACTGTTTTGACATGCATGTATTGGAAAATAAAGTTCGATTTAGGCACATTACTATGTATGCCATTATCTATAGTCTATTTTAACCCCGTTTTTTTTTTTTTTTTTACAAAAAGAAATCTGGTCTGGGCTAAGCCCAGGTACTTCTTAACGGCTGGAGACGCCCCTGGATCTTACCCTTTTCCTGCTCAAGACCATGGTCTCAGATTTGGAGGCACTGATTCTCATCCCGGCTGCAAACCTCTCCAGTGAAAGCTTGTGATCATGTTCTGAAGAAGCCAACCAAACCACATCATGTCTGGGATGTTTAAGTCCTAAAAGCTCCTGGCTATCTGTATCTACGCCCTCTTCGAATTTTCCACCAAGGGAACCTTGTCTTGGTTTATTTCATTGGTACATGTAGGTGAACGGAGTTAAATGGTCTGAATACAGTTCATGAGAAACATAATTACTATAAAATAAGTAAAATAATGTAATTTTTTGTTGTTCCATATATATTAGTTACAACTTATTTTATGTTATGAACTGCAAATTATTTGGGTGATTGTGCGCTTTAATTCTGTTTTTAGTATTTTCCATGTACATTTTCTGAAGAAATACCTAAATTTAAATGTTTTTCTGGGGTTTTTAGTTAAGCAGAGTCAACGGTTATTTTCTGTACTTACAACAGTTATGTTAACTTTTAATTTAACAAAAATGTCATGCTTAGATTAATACTATTTGTGTATTACCCTTATTTTTAGGCATTTTAATTCATATTTTACATTTTTTGTTTTTTATATTACTAATAAACATAATAGTCATAATAAAGACAACTCATTTGTATTTGATTTTTAAATTAATTTAGATCTTAGAAATATTTATTTTACTATTACGTCCTAAATATAATGCCACGTGTAAATATATGGCTCATGTTTGAAAACATTAAAGAAGTATCCACAGCAGATACTGTTTTTAAATCTAATTTATTTTTTATACAAAGTAGACGTAGGCTACACATCTACTGTATGGGGAGACGCAGCGTGAAGAAGCTGCCTTAAGCTGCATGACAGGTAAGGGTTAATAGGAATCTATTATGTCTGCCACCGCATGGTGGGGGTGTGAACACGTCAGTACACAAACACACACACACACACACACCCACGCAAAAAGAGGCAAGAGACAAACTATCCAGTTGTCTTTCTCACGGACTTTTTACGCCTCACAGTTGGCAGGAGCGCGGATCGTAGAGCAACTGAGGACGTCTGCAGACCAACTTAAAGTAAGTCCTGTTCATGTTTCCAGAGTTAAAGCGAAGCTAGATAAACTCAGCTTTGGAAATGAGACAGAACTTTGAAAATTAGTCGAAAGCTACCCGGACTCTTTGAGTTTTGTTCCAATAACGGGGTTTAACTAAAATGACTAGAAATGAAATAAACAAAACGTCTAACTTGTGCCGATGTAAGAATTTTCCGGGTTGACTTTGAGCTAATCTTTAGGTGGTTTGAAGGAATGAAACAATTTTGTTCTTTAGATTCCACCAGACCTGAAGCTGTAGAGATGCAGCCTGTCTGCCTTACTTCCACACCTACATCTGTTTTAAAATAACCCAAAAATCTGCCTGTCGTTACACATTTGTTATCAAGTCTACTACAAATGACATTAGACCTGGCATCTCTTAAGTATCCTACACATAGTTTGGTATTTAACGCTATCTGTTGAAGTATAATATTTTATGAAACGGGATTTTGGTTGAGTTTCATTGCCTAAATGTTAAAAATGTCAATGTTGTGGGCATTGGTGTAATTCTAACATCTGTGAGTTGTAGGTGTCGGTTTTTGGTGCCCATTAGGATTTTTTTTTTCTTCCCAGTTTGGCTACAAGTAGAGGCATCTATCATCTGAACCTATGGGACATAGCCTACTTTAATTATTAGGTGACCAGTTTGTAGAGATTAGTAAAAATTAAAATAAAGTTTATGGTACTTTTAACAAAATATGAAATTAAAATGTTTTAAATGATCCACTTCTTTTTATTTACATTTCTTTCATAAAAAAAATCTTCCTATTGCAGCTATAACAATATTAGGAAAGTTATACGTTTATCCAGTACATTGCCGTTCTGATACGTGGATTTGAGCAAAAACAAGCTTTAAAGGTCTCCTTCACTAGGTTTTTTGCTGTGGTCTCTAGTTTCAATTAATGCCTTGTGACTCGTTTTCCATGGGAAAAAAATCCTAGTTCCTGTTTGAGGAGTTTGCAGTTTGTCAGGGGAGTGGGAGGGGCAAAAGTCAGGATTACAAGTGTTAATAATATTTATGATATGCAAACGTTTCGTCTCTGATTGGCTAACAGCAATGCGACTCCTATGCTGCCTTCGAAAAAACAGCTTACTTCACTGGTAGTGTCGCGAGACAAATTCTGTTTCTTCCTCAGCTCCTCTTTCTCGGTTAAAAAAAGTAACGCTGATGTGCTATGTCCACAAATAACACAAGCCCGGAGGTGTTCTGCAATGTTGTGGAGTTGCTAACAGTTAGCTTCTACTACCAGAGATGCTGGCCCCCACCTGGCGGTCCCAAGGCAAGGTGGGCTTGGCCAGGATACACTTCTAGGAAGATTCCACGGGTTTCTTTGATTCCCTCTTTTTCCACTCCGTTTCCCTTTTTAAGGTGAAGCAGGCAACGGGGGTGGGACAACAGTATGACGTGCAGCATACATGTGAAGGGAGAGAGTGAGGTTTTAAACAGTTTCTCAGTGAATGAGACCTTTAAACTCTACATTTAATTGCTTATTCTGCAGAATGATACAAGTTTTTACTTTTCTGCTCTGTATAGAGCAAAAGACAAGTTGATATTAGCTTGTTTGTTCGGCTAGCTGCTCTTGTGCCCATTCTGCTGTTAGCTAGCCTAACATTTTTAAAACAGCAATGTCTTAGTTGGGAGTTAAGTTTAGTTTCCACACCATTCAAATGTGTTTAATCAACTAAATGTGTCTTTCTTGTAAGGAATGAAAAGGTGTTGAAGCCTTTTTAAACCCTAGGAAAGAAATAAGCGCAATGTTAGCAGTTTTCTAACAAGTATGGCTCTCTATACTGGTACTTGGCCAGTTTATTGTTGGGTCATTCTCTGAATTCGGTGCACTTTTGGGTCACGGGTTAATGAAAGATCTGCCAACACAAAATTGTTTCTGAACATGGCATCTGATAGAGTATTTATACACCTTAAACATAAAATATAAAAACATCGTTAAGAATATTTTTGTTATTTTGGTCGTTTTTAAACCAGCTTTTTTTTTACGTGGTTGACTGTTATGGGGTTGAGGATTTTAGCTAAAAGTAGCCATAAGTTCACATTAGCTAGTGTATGGAACAGCATATAGCATGGGAAAAACAATGAATGAATATATTTTTTCAAGACAAGTCATTACCTTTTCCAGAAACTATCATAATTATCGTTTTTGATATAACAGTGTTGAAATATTGAGTTTGACGATGGCAGTTTGATGATAACAAAGATACAGTATAGGTCAAAGTATGGCAACACTTACCTCCCTTTACTGTATGAGCAGGAAAATACTTGAGTGATGTTACTTCCTGGGTGCTGGGAAAGTTTAACTGAACAATTATTTTCATAAAGGGGGAGATTTACGGGGTTGAACAAAACTGGGGGACATAATTAAATTGTAATATTTTATACATAATTTATTTTTCTCATGTTTTTTTTTAAATTGAGGGTAAAGCAGGTAGATAAATAATTATATTACCAGAAATAAAGCTGGTTACTGTAGGTTTTCATTTAGATTCCATCAACTGAAAAAGCAACTTGGGGACATGTTTATTTGGCTGACCTCTACTGATTAGAAACCCATAAAAGCTTTAAAAACATTATTTTTAAAACATGTTTATGTGTCATAACGCAAAGGGACATAGATCCTTCTATTTTAAAATGTATTTTGTGATTTACTTTAAATGAAAATGAAAATCTTTGTGGTAAACCTGTGGGACACAAAGTGCACACAAAGAGAATCAGAATCAGTTCCTCATTTAAAAGAAATGTAAAGATGTACAATTTCTTTGTGCAGCAAGCTCTGCCATGCAGGATTTGTTTCCCTTAAAAAACGGACGCACACAATCCCTCACAAGTAGTCATGAGATGTGTAAATTACAGCTGTAACAGCAAAGACACTCAGATAAACTGTAGCATTTCAACAACATATTGCGCCCAAGCTGTGTCATTGAAAAATCCTCTACACAATTACTCCACCTCCATTAGATTGAACCATTTATACAAGGCATTATCGATCCACACTTTCATGTTAACACCAAAATCTGACCTTACCATTTGAAGAGTAGTGCAATACTCATCAGACTAGGCAATGTTTTCAGGTTTGGCGAGGCTGAGTAAGTTTGTGCTTCCTTTTCCTGTTCTTGGTAACATCCAATGTGTCTTCTGTTGCGGTAACCTATCCAGGATTGATGTGGCATGTGTCAGAGATGTTTTTCTTTACATACCGTGGTTGTAAATGAGTGGGTTATTTTTTTGAGCTGACACTGTTTTCCTATTATTTTGAACCTTTGACCCTCAGACGACATTTTCGTCCACACAACTGCTTCTCATTGCATATGGTTCTCCTTTTTTGGTCATTATCTGTAAGCCTTGGAGATGGTTGTGTGTAGAAAATCCCAGTAGTTTCGCAGTTACATAAATTATCAGACCAGCCTATGTTGTGTAACTGTAAGCGTACCCCTGTTTGTGAGCATTAGCACCATTGCCACTAAAAATATGTATTAAATGTGGACAACGAGGACAGTGGAAGTCTTTCCAACAAGCCAAATATAGAACTTGGATGCATGGGACTTGAAATAAAATCCTACCGCATATATCATTAAAGGAGTCATGACCTGTAATTTTCACTTTTCCATGAGAAAAAAGGTATGTTATGATTGCCTAATGATTATACACTGCCCGGGAAGCCGATATTTAAAAGTGAAGCGTTTGTTTACCCCTGGGTTCGTCAACCCGCCCACGTGCACGCGTACTCAAATACGTGGTTTTAATTTCTGGCCGACCTTACGTCAAGTCGGCGCAGGATATACCATATATAGACATCGCAGACCTACCTATGCTGCAGGAAACCCGCCCTCCCTCTCGCCCCTCTCCCCCTCATATTCAGTCGAGCGCCGCCATTACTGAATTCTAGTGATGGGAATTCCAGCTCTTTTTGGAGAGCCAGTTCTTTTGGCTTGACTCACCATAAAGAGCAGGCTCTTTCGGCTCCTCAGATTTTCTGTTGCTTGAAGTGTATTTATTACCAAAATTAATGCAAAATGATGTGTACCAAATGTACCAAAACAAGCGGGGGGGAATGAAAAAAAAAAAAAAAAAAAACGGCTCCCAATGGCGAGCCGGCTCCCATCGTTCACTTCAAAGAGTTAGCTCTTAGAGCCGGTTCGTTCGCGACCGACACATCACCGATTCGAAGTACGAGCCCCACCTTGAAAGATGCAGAAAGTTTCTTCACGCAATGATGCATGAAGAAGACATATTCGTGTCAGCCTTTTATTTTAATCAGCTAAAACCATTTCTGCCAGAAACGTAGTGCACACGTGAGTTGTTCTGTTGTTGACTGCCAGTATCAACATGGAAATATTTTTCTTATTTTTTTTACGCCGGAATCCTTTACGAATTTGGGACAATATCAGGCGAAGTTGGCATCGAAGCTCCGTTTGGAAAAAGGGGCAATTCCAACAATCAGAGACTTGCCTGCAATTGAAACGGTAAGGCTGTGTTTTTATTGCTCTGCTGTGTGTAACAAACAGCAGGTAACTGCTAATGTGGCTATTGTATGCTAGCGGGAGAAGTAGATATGGGTTAGATATGCTGAAGCGTTACCTGCGGTCTCAACCCCCCACCTTCCTGCCACCAATCAACGCGCCCCTCATTTGCATTATTACAATGCCCGTCCACGACAGCCAAAGTATCGCATCAGATCTCGCGAGACAATAATGCCTTCAGAAATAAGGGTCAGAGGAGCTCTGTGTTTATTTTTTTCACTTTTTTTCAACTTTTCTTTTTTAGAAGGGCCTGAAAGACTACAATAGAGCGTGGGTATCCAAGATAATACTAGGTTATGACACCTTTAAAACAGCTTTTTGGTATTGCTGTATTCCACACATTAATATTGCGATTACTGCGATTCGGTGTGTTCTGTACCTTTTAATTTCTGTATTTTTATTTTTTTATATCTTCTGTGATTTAAAGTTTTTTTTTCCCCTCTATGATCTACATAGAAGCAAACTGGCCTAAGCTTTGTTCAGAACCACAATGAATTGAAATAGACTAGAATTTAAAGTGTTTAAAAAATAACGCAACTAAATTATAGCCGATGTTTTAGGAGATTTTAGCTTTTTTATGATTATTTACCTCCATATTTAATCTAGAATTCTAAAGCACCAAAATAAATGAGCCAATATATAGGTTACGATGGTTAATTGCATGGGTAATACATCATTTATTGTATGTCTGGCATAAGGTGCCAGACATACAATATAGTTGGAGATGGTGCTTATCAACCTTGTTCTGCATCACACTGTAGCTGCTGTTTTGTAAATCTGCGATCTAAGCTATGAATAAGTTAATGTTTCTAACTCCATTCTATTACAAGATTGTTTATGTTTTTTTAATTGCTTTCAGGCTACGCTCATAACAAATCTACCTCTGTTGCTTTCCACATGATAGTTTTCTTCTTATCGAGTCAACACATCGCTGCAGTTGGAGAACCTTTTTATTTTTTCCACCATGCTGCAGCAGTCAAACAATTGGCACACGTCAGAGAAGGGAGGCACCTCATAAAGACAGATTAGAAAGCAGCGTTTCAATTTAGACTTTGGGTGATCCTCCTCCCATGTAGCAAGATTGGTAACTAATGACTGGCCAAGTTTCCAAATTGGTACGGGAAAGTTAGCAAAGGTGTCTGGATTTTTCTGTTTTTAGATGGCATTTTAAACTTTTTGTTTTCATTAAATGTATTTTACTTTATTAGAAAGTATGAATGGTATTAATATTTTTGTTTTTCATTTCAAAGAGTGAGTGAAAGCAGTACTCATTATATGTAACTTCCTCTTACTCCACTTCTCTTCCAGTCATTCTGAGCAATATTCTGCTTACCAAGCCCAATTATTATGCAAAATAAATATTATAGCTTTTAGCTGTTGCCAGACACACTTTAGAATTTCCACAGAATAAGAGAAGCCACCTGCCATCAAACCCCGGAGGGGATTTCACTCTGTTGTCATACAGATACTAAATAGGAAAGTCCCCTCCTTATCACCTGTGGCTAAACTGAAATGCCGTCTAGTCAGATATCCCAAGGGTTAGCTGAACAAAAACTTTCAGAGACGTAAAGATTGTCTCATCACAGCCTACATTATCCTGTGTGCAAGTTGCAGCATTACCAACAAAGTTGAAAGCCCCTCCTAGAAATGTAAAGAGACATATTTGCTGCCATCTGCCACTGGTGCTGCCTTAATCTCTGTTAACCATGGTTCTGAACCAGTGATCTGCCTGTTTTAGCTAAACTATTGTTCTGTTATTTCCCAAAGCCTGCACTGTTTCTTGGGAGTAACATTTTAAGTTAAACCACACAGAATGGAAATTTAAGTTGAGGAGGGAAAAGTCTATGTCGGTAAGGTCACAGAGTTTGGAAGGTTCTGGTAACTCATCTAGAGTTTTTTCATGGTAAGTAATTTTGGTGCTGCATGCAACATATAAAGATAGACTCCACCACAGTATTTTATTTTCAGCAGCATTATACAGAAGTTGTTATACATGTTAAAATAGGACTGTTGGCATAGGACTTTGGTTCTGCTTTCAATTTCACTTCAGAGGACTTTTACTTCGTGCTTTGAAGAAGTCTGATGTGATGGATCTCTTTAAAGCTGCATTCTGATCCTGTCAGTCATTTTAAAGTAAATCACGTTATTTCCATGTATGGGGCTCTGTTCTGCATGAATGAGCTAAGATTTTAGCAATGTTTTTAGAAAAAAACAGGAATAGCCTTTTTCACAAAAACCGCTGAAATATTCTACTCTGAATCTTGAACCTTTGTAGAATAATACCATAAAGTGGATTAGAAATGCCATGTTTTGCCACTTTTGAATTGATGAAATAAAGGTTTCATCAATCTCTTAAAGTGTCTTAAAGTTTCTTCATTCAGTATCAAATTATCCAGTTCAGGTTTTGATCAGTAAACGAGTCAATAGGTGCTTGAATGCTGTCGAGGCCCTTTGAGAACTGTAAAAAGAAGAGCAGGGGACTCCAGGAGGTGGAAGAAACCAAAGCAGAAATGAAGTAAGGAAAAGAAAAGACTGTTGATTTTTTTTTCTCACCTTCTTATTCTTCTTTGTTCACAGGCCTGCAAATAAATTGGAATAAGTGCAGTCAGAGCTATATGCTCTCTAAGTTAATTAGTGCGCTATTGTGACTGCCTAATACACTCCTCAAGGTTTTTGGCAGGAATGTGACAACCCCTCAAGAAATCTTGTAGTCATTTCTGTCAGCTTAATAAAGCAACTCAAACACTACTTCCTTTTTTACTTCAAAATAAGAGTCTCATCCATACAGTAGATACAGCAGGGTGTAGGTGACTCTACAAAACAGATGCTAGCTTTAGCATTGTTAGCAGCTAACAGGTTGCCGTACCCGATTATCACAGGGCCTGAGATCAGCTATATCTTGTCCGTCTCACTGCACCAGTTTCTTCTTTTAACTATGTAGGCCTACCCCACGCAGACACATCTTCACTGACTGAGTGTTGTTGGTCAGCTACTTCCCCTCTCCCTTCAAAATAAGAGTCTGAAACATAGATACATAATTGTGATGGTGGATTCAAATTGCCCACTGATACAACGGTGGCAGCTAAAGTCTAGTCAGTCGGGGGCCTCTCACAAAGCCTAAAATCATTCAAGCTGCTTTACTAAATCTGCAAAACAAGCTAGCTTTTCAACATAAACACAGTCACAGAACTCTCTCCCCTCCCGTCGACTATCATCCCTAGGCCACGCCCCCTTAATATAGGAATGCGCATCGACAGTAAACGAGAGAGTGGAAAACATCAGTCGCAGTTTACGTGAAGTACTATGGCGGACTTAACAATATAAACACGAACAACTAACATAAATCAATAATTTTAAAGGAGTCATAACCTATTACTACCGTGGTTACCCACGCTCTATTATATTATTCCATGCCATTCAAAAAACATTCGAGTAATAAACCAAAGAGGCGCTTTTCTGACCCTTTTTTTTACAGCCAATATAGTCTCACGAGATTATGTGCGATATTGTGGCTGTACTGGATGGCCATTTTAATATTGCAAATTAGCGGTGCGTTGATTAGTGGCAGAAACGAGGGGGGTTGACACCGTAGGCTTCGCTTCAGCAGCTCACTGAAAAATAACAACATGGCTCAAGTTAAGACCGAACCCCACCTGGCTGCGACCTACAGAATTCAACCTTATATGTACAAACCAGACTCCGAACCTGAGCTGGAACGCGAATTTGGCAATCAACAACAGAGGAACTCACATGTGCCCCTTGTTACTTCCTTTTCCGTTCTACAAATCCAAATTCAGTAATGGTGGCAGTCGACTGACTATGAGGGGGAGAGGGGCGGGTTTGCAGCAGGACTGGTCTGCGATATCCTTATATGGTATATCCTGCCGATTTGACGTCAAGACGGGGGAGAACTTACTAGCTCCAAACGTCTTTTGTTTTCAAATGGTGTTTTTCTTTTTGGGACTCTGGTAGTTTGTCCTCAAGTTGAAGTGGGAGCAGCCGGCTGTTTCTCCTTCTCTGACATTACTAAGCAGAGAGTAGTGTAGTGTACTTGTTTCTTTGTCATGTTGCAAAATGATGGAGCTCGTAATGAGTGGAAAAGTGGAAGTGCGCTTGTCCAGTGAGACAGACAACCGAATGGTCCAATCGTTGGTTCTGCACCGAGCCATGATATTGGTTGAGGTTTTTAGAAAAATGTGACAGAACCACTTAATTGATATGTTTTTTTTACTCGTTTTTTTTATCTCCACAAAATATATATAGATATACTACTTTAGAATGTTAAGAAGCATGCACAAAATGCCTCTTAATCTCTTTGCCTCCTTAGGTTAGCTTGTTTTACAGATTTGCCACAGCAGCTTTAATATCTTGTCGCTAAGTTACCTTTTTTTCTGCCAAAAAACAATTTACCAGTGGCAGAAGATTCTTCAAAGCTTCTGTAGCCAAAACTTTGTTGACCATCCTAACAAAAAGTCTTTATTTGTTGACTTTGTCAACAAAGCAGGATAATTCCTAAACGTGGATCATTTATATTCATAACTGGGATTCCTAACAATGGCATAGACTTAAAGACAAAGTCACACGCTGAAAGAATTAGAGCGTGCTTTACGAGATTTTATAATAGCGAGATCTCGTTACACCCTCACTAGTGTAACTACTTTAAGCCTTACTTGCCATGTTGTTCTTAGTGTGTGTTGGACATGTTGCAAACATTTTGGCTATTGCTCATCTTCTGAAAGATATAAAAAATGCAATAAGTAAAGCTGAGATATTAGTTGAAACTGTTTTGATATGAACGGAGCTTAATCAGCAGACAATATCATATCTAAGCCTTTTTTAATCCGCATTGCTACTCAACATCTAGACAACAATCTCCTTTGAGGATTATCTACTTTGCAAGAGTATTTGCTGAGTGGTTTCGGCTTTGCACTGTGCTCAGTTTTGTAAACAGGAAGCTGTCTTCATATTTTCAGGCCATTAGGTTAATTTCATGGTTAGCTTTAGTGATATTATTGCAGCTGTGTTGCAAAGTATGTGTTATTCTAAACATAAAGCCGGTCACACATTTTTTATTAAAGAAAAAATCAAATTAGGGACACAAATCGCAATAAATATTTGGGGGATTTCACGTGGTGGAGCGCAGAAAAAAGAATGGATAATTGTAAATTAGAAAGTTTTATAACATGCATTTCATTAATTTACATTAATTAATTCATTTGTACACCTCTCTGTTCCGGTGCGAAGATTTTCAGAAGCCTTTGTAAAAGATTTTCTTCCAGGAGTGCGCTGCATTTAGCTCAATCCAACTTCCCATCAGTTATGACTTGTCAACAACTTATTCTTTGAACCGTCTGCTTCTATTCATTGGTCTTAATGGTGCTGCTTGTTTACTGATGTTCTATAAAACACCTCTGTAGCTTTCACAGAACAGATGCATCTATACAGAGATTAAATGACACACAGGATGATTCTGCTTCTTATGTTATTCTGAAGGCAATTATTTACACTGGATATTTGGGGGGATCAGAGCATTTTTTTTTTAGAAATCTGCTTATGTTTGTGCCTTTGTGTAAACTAACATGATAAAAAGTGTGTGAATATTTTGATCACTCTTAAGACATTTTTCAAATCAGTGGTGGCATCAGGCCTCTTCTTTGGTATAGTATGTTGGAACAGCAGCTGAGAGGAAGCGGTTAGATAAGCTCATTGGGAGGGCCAGCTCTGTCCTAGGATGCCCCCTCGACCCAGTGCAGGTGGTGGGAGACGGAAGGACTCTGGTTAGCATCACTGTTGGACAGTGTCTCCCACCCCATGCATAACGCTGTTGTTGAACTGGAGAACTCCTTCAGTGACAGACTGTTGCATCCTAGGAGCACAAAGGAGCGTTATCACAGATCCTCCCTCCCAGCAGCTGTTAGACCATCATTGCTCTGAACAAGTTCAATAAGTGTTTTCATCCCTGCTGTTATTTGCAGTTTCCCAGTTCAGATAACGTCCCTGCTATTATTTGCACATCCCTGCTGTTTGCAGTTTTTTTCACTTGTAAATATTCTGGTGGTTTTTGTTTGCACATCTTGTACAGTTTTCTTTCTTGAAATTACCCTACTCAGCTGCACATTTATTTTCATCTAAGCATGCTGCTTTTAATCACCTTATGGTATTATTTCTTATGTTGTAAATTTGCTCTTACTGTACAATCTCTTATTCTTGTTTTGTTCCGTGTGTTCTGTTCTGTTCTGTCTGAAGTTTTATTGATAACTATCCCTTTAAAGCAATCAAAAACAACATGTGACTCTGACCAAATAGGATGGGTTGTATGTTTAGAAGAAAAAATGTTTGTTTGATTTCCTGAAAGCACTTTTTTTTCCTTTTTTTTTTTTTAAAGATATGAGGTTTTGGTTTGACAGCGATAACATTGTCCTTGTAAAGTTTGGGGCACTTTTTTAGAAAGATTATTTTAAAATGGATTCTATCTATTCTCATATTAACGTCCAGGAAGTTTGTGTTGAATCTTTTTAAAGAAGTGTTCTGAATTTTTGACATCAGTGTTTTCTTTTTTTCTTTTTTGCTCTGCAATAGTGTACTTGTTTCTTCAAATGGATGGACTCTGAAGCTAGGGATTTTCAGCACAACTGAAGGGAGAGAAGGAAGCAGCTTGTAATCTGATACACAGGGAGTTGTCTTCTTGGGATATTTTCAGACCCCTCAAATAACCACAATAGACTGGTGTATTTTTGCTCCTTCCAGTGTAGGATAACATCTTGTAGTGGGTATATTTTCTTTGGACTTCTTGAAGTTCAAACTGAATCTCGCCGCTTTGATGAATTTCAGGAAAATATACTCTGCATGGTGCTGAGTCGGCTTATGTGTGTTTTTTTTCCGCCACTTTCAGATAGGTCCCTGAATGAAATCACATTAACAAGAAACCCAACATAAGAGTAGCTTAAAATGTCAGCTACAGTTTAAGATGCAGGATCAGATTTACATCCACATGGTGGTTTGTGTTTATATGTTTTCTATGACACCAGATAAACTCATTGAATGTGGCTATGCTTAAAATAGCCCATTAAACAATGTTCGTAACCAACTGTTGCTAGTAAACACAGTGGTAAGGCTGCTCCTCCCATTTAAAGAGAAACACTCTTAACCAAATGTTCTGTCAGACTCAACTTTAATTGTGCCTTTCCTTCAACACTTCAGAGAATCATTGTTTCCCTTTTTGTAAAATGCGCAGTATTGATGGTGAACAATGGTCCTTTTACCATTCAGAATTAACAGGACAGTAGTTTGAGGTCGTAAGTGTGAATGAGAGGCGGTTTAGCACTTTTAAGAAGCCATTGTGAATGAATTCATGGTTCTCAGGGAGTCTGAAAAAGTCTAGAATTTTATTTGACGATTTTCCAGGTCTTGAAAAAATAATAATTTATTTTCCAGATGTTTTCTAAATCACAATGTTTCTTTACATTTTGTCCTTCGACATTTTGGTGTTTTGACCTACCAACTGAATGCACACAGTAAAAAAAAATTAAAAGACAGTTTTGCTACTTTTTGGGCTTTAGACGACTTAAAAATCAAGTTGAGCTGGACCTGTGGATTTGGAATTAAGTGTGGCTAAAACTTCATACAACATGCTAACAGTGCTATTTTTCTCAATGATTAAAAAAATAAAATAAAGGTACCAAAGTTGTTTAGGCATCAATTGTTTTTTTAAAAGATTTTTTTAAACTTTATTTGGCAAATCCAAGAGTTAGATTTTGAAATAAAGATGCAGTCTAAGCTAGTCCAGATGCCAAAAAAAAGCTGCAAAATGGCGCTGTAGCACATATGTTTTTTCATTTTTTTCTGGAACCTAGAATAGGACTACTATTTAATCAGGGTAAGGTGAATATTTTGTTAACAAAATGTCCAAAATGCTGTGAAAACAGAAACAAAAATCTAGAAATTTGAGTCTGGAAAGGTACAGACTTTGGAAATAAGAATAATGTAGAAACGCCATGAATTATGCCAGTACTTTAGCTTTGAAGATTATAGCAGTGCTTAATAAGAAATCCAGCTGTGTAGATTTTCCTTTGACCTTGTTCTGCAGCTTTCCTACGGAGGTAAGACTAAATGGATGTTTTTTTTGTTTCTGTCTCTTTTACTTCAGCCTCACAACTCACTGCAAGGCAACCCAGCTGAACCACAACCATGGGGAAAGGATGCATCACAGTCACCAAGTACTTTTTATTCCTCTTCAACCTCCTCTTTTTTGTAAGTAATGCAATTTCTTTGCAGTGACTTCATTAGTTTTTACTTGATTTTTACTTTCTCAGCAGCTTTGTATAACTAAGGGATCGGTGTGTGGCATCATTCCCAGATCTGAGCTTCACCTTCTGTGAGAGATCTGAGAGAGAATAGGATAAGGAGCTACCTGTGCTAACCTGTAGTGATGCATCTAGTGATATGAAGTTGAGAATTTTACCATGAAGGGCTCTCAGTGGTGATTGGCTGCTCAAATGATGAAACATTTTCCCTCTTCATTGAAATGGAAAACTCTCATTTTTTGGGTGTTTTAACAAATTAACAAACAGCATACTCTTTTTAGTGCACTTTGTTTTGATCTTAGTAAAAATCAGAAAAAGGTTAGAGCGATGCGTTTTGATTAGAGATGTACCAGGCAAGTTTCCAATTTTGTCAAGCTTTCCCCAGCCGACACCAACTTTAGTCAATTCTGATTTCATTTTAACAACCATGAAATAGTTGAATAAAAATCCAGCACGTTCCCTGATCGACAGAGGCTGAAAACTCAAATGGATAATATCCATTGAGCCTACTTTCAGAAAGTCTTGCTCTCTCTCGCTTATCTGCAGCCTGAATAAAATAGCCGACATGTATATACATATAGAAAATATAGTTTCCTTGGGAAGAGCTTCTTATGTCTGTGCTTTCTCTGACTTAATTTTTAGACACCTCCATGGCAATGTCCACGCCCTCAGGTTGTTATTGCAACCATGTAGCACTTTGGTATTTTGCGCTCACTGATTGGAAAAAATTGAGTTTCAATTACCATTCAGGCAGCGATGGAATACTCAAGTCATGGACTCGGATTCAAGTCCTGGACTTGAGTCACATTTAAGGGATTTGTGACTTGACTTAAGCAGCACGCTGATGACTTGTACTTAAACTTTGACTCTGACATGATAAATTGCTGTTATTGGAATTGGCATGTAGCTGATGCTAATGTTTGCATTTTATATTAGGTTAAATTCAAATTCAAAAATACTTTATTGATCCCAGAGGGAAATTAAGTTCCCAGAGGGACATTAAGTATTAAGTATTGTCCAGGTCAGATTACTGGACAAATTTAATAACAACTTCTTTGTAAGTGTATGGTGACATGTTGATTATTCATTGTTTTCACATTTATTTCAAGCATTCTTTTTTATTTTGCACATTCTGCTGTGTTAGCTTGGTGATAGCATGGGGGCATTAAGTTCAGTTTTCCTCTTTAATAAGGGAAACCACATATGGCTACCATTATTCTAGTCTTCTTCACTCTGCTCTCATTATTAATGACTTGCTCTCAGGTAAAAATAACTTCATTTGGACTGAAAGATTCTTTTTAGGACATGGGCTCAGACTTGGCCTGTAGGATCTAGCGAATTGACTTGGATTCGACTTGGACTAATCCTATGTGACTTGAACTCGGAAACTAAGGACTCGATTGGGACTTGGACTCGTAAAATGGTGACTCGACCACAACACTGTGGTCAGATGATGAAAATCTGTGTATCTCTAACTTTGATAGCTATATAAACGGGGATAATGTTTTAATCCCTTCATTTTATGCTGAATTCAAATTAACACCTCTGATACCTCTGGTCAGTATGTTCCTGTCTTTCAAAAGAACTTCGATACTGGACAGTGAAACCCATTATTGGTGCATCTCAGCTAACCTGGAGAACCATATACGGTACCCTTTGGAGCTGTTTGCTGCCTTTCAGCTTTGTATTTGAATAATTATCTCTACTCAAATTCTGCTGGAGTTGAGAGGAGATACGTAAGAAAATGTTGCCTGGGGTAAGAGACTTTACAGACCAGTCAGGTCTGAGTAACAGCAGATGGTTCCAGTTTGTTTCCTCTTCCCTTCCACTCACCCTGACATTAAAGTCCAGTGACTGGCTTCTAAAGCTGACTCTGCGAGGTTGTCCAGACCTTTCCAGTGAGTCGGTATCTATAAACCTGACACAGACCTTTTGAAGTCAACTGGGGTCTAATAGGAAGCGTGTGTGTCTGTGTCAAGTGTTTGTCCATGTGGACAAATCATGCACGGTGAGGGCAGGGGAAGCCAGGAAGTGGTGGGCTAATGATGGCCGCTGGGTGCTCAGCAGTATCTTTAAGCAGGGCACTAATTACTTTTGTGGGGCAGCAATTCAAGCAGGAAGCTGAAGAATCAACAGAGCCTCTTATTGAAGAGCTTGGTCCCCACAACGTTTAGACAAAGGCTTTCAATAGTCTAACAGAGTGAAATAATCATAACCAACGATGCTGAATTTGTTACCCAACACTGGGTGTTAATCATGAGAAAATCTGTCAGAGGAACTTTCTTCAGTGACAGAAAGAGACAAGCAGACAGAGAGAAGAGTTGAAATCTTATAACTTCCAGATGTGAAAGTTACAAACTGAAAGAAAAAGTCCCAGCATGTTTTTAGTTACACTAGCATTGATTTTGTTTTGCTCTCAGATGACACCCAGTGTCTGAATATTATCACTTTCTCCTTCACAGATCTTTGGAGCGCTGATCATGGGCTTTGGACTGTGGGTTCTTTTTGATAAGGACAGCTTCATAGCTGTTCTACGTAAGTGCTGACACGCTCACACATACACCTATTATAACACTGAACACGAGTTCATGTTCAGTTTTTGTTTTCTTCTTCATCAAATGGCTTTTAGAACAGCATACACTGAAACAGAAACTGGAAAATGTGGGAAATCCCGAAAGTCTGAATATTATGGAGGTCCCATTGGAAATATTCCCATGGAAACTTGATGTTCACGTTTTAAAAATGTGTACCACAGATGAAACAAACAAAGGCTGCCTTGTAGACCTACTGACGTGCAACAGGAGGCACATCTGTGTGGAGTAGCTCTGTCGGTGGGAGGTGTTGCTTTAGATTTTCTGAAGTTTTTATCTCAGGTTGGAAAGTCTGAGTTTTATTTCCTGCCCACCTGACAGGGAGGCACAGATGGAATTTATTTATTTCCATCCATCTGTTCATTTGTTAATCCATCCATCCATCTTTTTTATTTCTATCCATCTCTTTTTTTATTTCCATCCATCCCTCTTTTTATTTCAACCCATTCATCCATTTTTTATTTCCATCCATCCATCTTTTTTTATTTCCATCCATCCATCTTTTTTTATTTCCATCCGTCCATCCATCCCTGTTTTTCATTTCAATTCATCCATCCATCCATCAAAATGTGGGAGCGCATAATGAGTGGAGGAGCCAGGCAAATGCGGGAGTGCGCTTGTCCAGTGAGACAGACAACCGAATGGTCCAAACGTTGGTTCTGCACCGAGCCATGATATTGGTTGAGATTTTTAGAAAAATGTGACAGAACCAATTAATTTTTTTGTTTGTTTGTTTTTTATCTCCACAAAATATATAGAGATATACTATGTTAGAACGTTAAGAGGCATGCACAAAATGCCTCTCTTAACCTGTTTGCCTCCTTAAGTTAGCTTGTTTTACAGATTTGCCATAGAAGCTTTAATATCTTGTCGCTAATTTACCATTTTTTTCTGGCAGAAAGTTTCTTCAAAGCTTCTATAGCCAAACTTCGTTGACCATCCGAACAAAAAGTCTTTATTTATTGACTTTGTCAACAAAGCAGGATCATTCTTACACTTGGAGCATTTACATTCATAACTGACATCCATCCATCCATCCATCCATCCATCCATCCATCCATCCATCCTGCTTTGAGCTCTAAGAGTCGTTGCTCTTTTGAATGAAAGTCGTGTTTGTTAATAGCTTTGATGTTGATAAATCACTGAAAGGGTCTTGTGGAGTAAATGTATTTTTAGTGTGTAGTTCTCCAGCTATTGTTGTAAAAAATTAATGAAAAGGCTATAAAGTTTTGACAAAGGTCATGCAGAACTCATGTCTCCGTTACAGCAGCCATTGTGTGTCCTGACTTACTATTTAGGGCCTTGAGGTCAGAAACAGCGGAAGAATCACACCCAAGGTGTAACTGAGTTGAATCTGCTAGTCTTTAGTCAGATCTTTGGTAAACAGATATAGTATCCATCATCCCATCTGGGTATATAGTGATGTCCCATTGTCCACAGATTGTGTAGCTCACAGATTCCCTCAGGATATTCCTCCTGTTAGGGTCTTAATGACCACCTCTCCAGCATGTATTTTTAGGCCTACCTCAGGGGTCAACCTCAGCCAACTCTGGAGAGCTCTCTCCCACTGTGTGGAGGAACAAAAGCTGAAGTCAGCTCTGTTTATTGACTCTAGATGTTCCCCTCAAAAGCTGAACCATTGCCCGACCATAAACAGGATCTCTGTGTTTTCAGTTTGCTATTCTTTATTAGTTCTATCAGCAGAGTCCTCTGCAGCTGTCTAAGTGACCTCAGGCAGGGAAACTGTGAATATTGTGGTTTGGAGCCCTTTTGTTTTCCATTGAAAAGAGCTTCTTCTCCTTTTAGTGTAGGCCTCTACATTAACACAGCGATGTCTGTATTTTCCTCCAGTGCTGGGGTAATATAAGTCTATGTCAGCGGTGTTTGCCAAAACTGCTTGCCATGTGCTCAAACAGACGTCAGCGTTGGAAAGGAGGAATGTGATCCAGTGAGTGCGCCAAAGTAGAGTTTGGACATTAATTTAGAGACATGTGCCGGCAGGAAGCTCGGTACTGAAATCACCCATCATTGGACTGTTTAAACTCAGTATAAACTCAAAATTCAGAGCAGAGCTGGTTCGCTTGTGTTTACTTTTTTCCAATCTGGTCTTAATGTCAACTGTGGCCTCATACCACCTGTATGCAAGCTAAACATGTGGCTCTGGTGATGTTTAGAGTAGAGGAATATAAATATCCTTTATTGTTCCTCAGCTGGGGAATTCAGGAGAGAAAAACTCAGGACTGAGTAGGAGCTGCTGAAACAGGCGCTAGAAGTTGGTGATACGAAGCAGCACACTCTTCTCCTCTTCTTAAGTTTTTATTTGACTGGAAAGTTCAAGAAACTTCACAATGATCCACTATTTTGTGTTGGTTTACCTCATAAAATCCAACTAAGATTTTTGTGGCTGGAAAGTGACAGTAGTGTGAATATTTTTTGCAAAGTGCTGTATGTTGAGCACATGAGTTGCTTTGGCTTTACCTCAGAAAAATACACAACAAAGCAAGTGGAAGTATCTTTAACTCTCATTCAGCAGCGGATGGGCTGAGAGTTGATAAAAGACCTGTTTAGAATAGTATAAAACACTAAGCAAAAAGATGAAATCCTCACAGATTATGTCTCAGTGACTCATCAGTTAGCTCTGTGATTAAGGATCAGTCTAGGAAATGTCTTGTTCTACCTTAATATACTGTTACGTTAGATCTTATTTATAGGAAAACGACTTACACAAATATGTCCCTTATTCTCTTTATTAATCTCACATTGCTGTCTCATCAATATTCTCCTCTGGGACCTCCTCTTGAAGTAATTCTTGTACAATCTAAATCCTTCATGTAATTATAGTGTTAAGGAAACCTTAGGCCATTTGTTGCTTTTGCAGACACTGGTTGTGTTTGGGAAGCTGTGTGTGTTAGAGACCCTAAATGACACGTTTCAGCAGTGGGTTTCGTATACAACGTTCAGAGAGTACGTCTCCCTTCCTTCGTATGCTACCCTGTAGCCACATAAACGCTTAGCATATGTTCACCCAAGTGTGTTCAGCCTTAAATTACATCCCAAACCACCACAATATGAGCTGCTGCGGTAACCCATGTAAAGTCAGCGCTTCTTTGGTGCGAAATCATAAAAAAGGTTTTACTTCACTGTTTTACGTTTACGACATTTAAAAGTTTGCGGAGCGACGCTTTGTAAAATCTATATTAGGGTTGAATTCTTCAAGGATTTTCTTGTTTTGATGTCTGATTCAGAAAATGACCAAAACAAAGGGCAAAATATTTAAATATAGCTGCAACATGGTAGGAAAATATCCTGGAGAATGAGAGATAACTTATTTGCCCTTCTGACCACAGTGCAGCCTGCATCCTGTGATAACTAGCAGGCAAGCTAATATAAAAAGAATGAGGAGATTATTTGTGTTTATTTATTTGTACGACTGTAATGACCTTAAATTTTTGGTTTTGAATTCAAACATTAAAGCTATTAATGCACCAATCGGTGAGGCAGTGATCGAAGTTGTTAATTTCTCTCTTGGTCTGCTTTCTCTGGTCAAACACTGGAAAATTAGGTTTTTGTTTTGTTTTCAATAAATCTGTTAAAACTGAAAGCCCTGACTGACTTCACATCAACAGACAACATGTTCTTAGATGTGTTTTGTTTTGAATTTAGTAAAAGAATCAGATAAAGGTTAGCAGCTTCCTTTCCTGCTGGACTCAGAATATGTATGTTTAGTATTTGTATTTCGCTTGCACAAATTAATTTATTCATGTTGTATAGTCCTTAGGAAAAAAATCCAGGTCAGCAGGTTGGACCCTTAAAGAAAACTTGAAATTGTTATCTATTAAAAGTCTGATTGGTGGATTTCTAAATCATAGCATCAGTAGAGGAGATTGTGTGACCTTTTTCTTTTGCACCTCATGGCTCAGATTGATGAGTCCGCCCCTTTTTGCTTTGGCCAGGCAGGCGTCTTCATAACTTGGACGCTCAGATTCTGGCTCCATCTGCAGACGGAGCTTTCCGTTTCTGGAGCTCCTCCAGCACAGATAACACAGAGCCACATAATGGCTCCCGTTCATCTCCGCTTCAATCCGACAGCGCTCTTTTTAGTCTCAGCCTCCTCCTCCTCCTGGATCTCACCCACTGCACATACCAAAGACTGAACTCAATTAATCAGTCTGACTTGTCCCAGTCCAACTCCCCCTGGTGGCGAACTCTTTATAAAAAAGAATCTGTCAGAAAGAAATGCTTTGATTTGAACCACAGTGTTGGTCAGTAGCCTGTAAAGAATTAATGACTCAGAGTAACTGTCTGTCAAACTAAGGCATACCTCAGTTTAGAAAACTGTAATTTTGCTGTTTATTTAATGTTTGTGTTTTTATGAGTTTCTGCATTTTTTTTTCCATCTGCTGCAGAAGAATCTTCTGACACAGTGAAGGTGGCTTCATATATCCTCATTGGAGTGGGCTCTCTGTCGATGGCCATGGGCTTCTTCGGCTGCATCGGAGCCATCTATGAAATCCGTTGTCTGCTGGGACTGGTGAGCAGAAACACACACAGCCAGAAGGAGCTCTGACGCTTCATGCTACTGTTTGACTCGCCTCTTCAGAGCGCTGACTGAGGTTTTCTCACCTCTGACTGTATCCTAAGAGACTCAAAATAAGGAAACCAAATACGTACCGAACCGTGATTTTTGTGTACTGGTACATTCCTAGTGTTTAGGATTGTTATCCTGCTGGAAGTTTAACCCCTGTTTACTTCCAGCACAGCTCCATCCATTTCCAAATCCACTTTGACCAGATTCCCTGTCCTTACTGAAGAAAAGCATCCCAACAGCATGATACTGCCACCACCTCGTTTCACTGTGAGGACGATATGTTCTGGACTTTAGTTTGCAGCCACTCATGGTGTTTGGCATGCAGGCCAATTTTAATTTTCTGAGTGTCGCCACCTAACCCCACAAAAGATACGCTCATTTTAAGCACAAATACACCTTCCAGGGCACTCGGGCATTGGATAATAACATGTGATAGATTCCTGCTGACAGTAAAACCCTTGAACACTCCTGCTAATGTGTTAGGCTGGGAGCTGGCAGGGTGCTGAGAGGAGAGAAGTGTTAGAGATAAATCTAGGGGAATGTGGGGGGTGGCTTCGACAAGAGTGGGGATGGGTGCCTGACCTCAGTAGTGTTAAACCTGCTAGGGGTTAACTAAAGAACTGACGTGACCTACTTCTCTGAGTGACAGAGACCAGCTGGCAGCGAACACTAAATGCGGAGGGTTCTGAAATCCGTGAAAATGTATATTCAGTTTGTTAAATCCAAAATAATATATCTTTTGATATGAGACTAAATCTAGTAACAGTAATGTGAGTAAATCTACAGTGAGTAACAGTGATTACATTTTAATAACAGCACTCTTTTGAGCCAGCTAAACCAGGAAGGGAGTTTGAGTTATTCTCAAGCTGGAATCTAAAGTTTAAGTGTAGATAACGTTACGACGCAGTACCGACTAGGCCACGCATCAGTGGAAAAGGCAACCGGTTCTTTGAAAGAACTGGCTAAAAAAACCAACTAAGCACTGGCTCTGGCACCAGCACCGGTTCTTTTTTGGTAGTAAAAACCCTATGTGTGGCCCTCGGTAGGACTCCTAACCCCAGTTATCCGTCGATTTCAACTGGGTGAATGTGGGTGTAGTGTAAAAAGCTCTAAATAGGTGGTCTCCAACCTTGGTCCTCGAGATCTACTGTCTTGCAGGTTTTAGATGCGTTCCTGCTCCACCACAGCTGATTCAAATCATTGAATTATATATTCAGCATGCCATCAAGTTTGGCAAAGACCTGGTAACGAGCTATTCATTTGATTGAGCTGTGATGGAGCAGGGATGCATTCAAAACCTGCAGGACAGTAGATCTTGAGGACCAGGGTTGGAGACCACTGCTCTAAATGAAGTCTAGTCAAAACTACTCCACCTTTCATCTTGTTAGTCAGAGGTTAGCCTGGCTGTGGCAGTGTATAGCAGGTTTTGCTTTACTAACATTATTTTTACTGAAGACTATTTTCAAGCTGTGATTTACACTAATTTAGAAAACAGGTAACAAAAACAGTTATGTTTGATTTTCATAAATGTGGCGTTCTGCTCCTTCTTTTGATTTTTCCAACAGTCTTTCATGTGTTTGTTTTTTGATTTTTGTTTTTGTCCATTTAAAAACAACAACTAAAAGTATATTCAGCAGCTGAAGACAGTGATAGGGTTTAGGCATTAAAGTTTTGTTTTTTTTTAAAGTTACTTTGTTATTATTTAATTATACTCACTGTTTCATGTTAAATTATGTCATGTTTCTTTATTTTCCCACAGTACTTCACCTGCCTTCTGCTAATCCTCATTGCTCAGATCACTGCTGCAGTTCTCATTTACCTACAGAGAGATCCGGTAAAACACACACACACACTACTTTAGAATAAAAAAAATTGTTTTTAAACTTTTTTCTTCTCTTCCTTAACTTTTTTGTTTTTTTATTATTCTATATCAGTAGATTATTGCCCTGTATTCTTAGTAGTGCCTACATCTCCCCTAAAACTCCTGTTTTTCATACACTCCATTCCAGAGGTGGGTAGTAACTAGTTACATTTACTTGAGTAACCGTTTGGATAAAATGGACTTTAAAGAGTAGTTTTACTACACCTTATTTTTTACTTTTACTTGAGTATCGCTGCTCTTACTTGAGTAAAATTTCTGGATGGTCAAGTAAACAATACAGTAAACCCCATAAATTGTCACCGGAAGTGCTTTGTACTTTGTTCTAAGACATGTATTTACATTATCTACTGTAAGTACTGGTATTATGTTGTAAAAGTATAATGTAGAACTGTTTCTTCCACTTGAAAATTATTTTGTAGTTATGTTATTCTTTTGTTTTTTTTTGTGTTTTTTTTTAGTCTTTAAAATACCAGAATTTGCCCATTATTATTATTATTATTTTTTGAATATTAAATCTGATGTTATCCACTACTTGAGTACCCTCTTTATAAAATACTTTTTTTACTCGAGTAATTTCTTGGATGGCTCCTCTTTACTTTTACTTGAGTAAAAATATGTTTAAGTAGTGCTACTCTTACTTGAATACAATTTTTAGGTACTCTACCCACCCATCCACATTTCCTTCTGTGGGTACAGCTTTTTGTCTGCTGGGCCGTTTGTGTTGCCATTTACAGCTTAACCGGTTGAATGTAGGTGTTGGGTTGAAACCTGTAGGGGGAACCTGCTGCATCCTGTGATGAAACACGGATGCAGATGATCAAATGGAAACTTACAGGATGTCGGTTTGTAACTGAAATGATTTCAGATCTGGATAGAAAGAGGCGATGCAGGAAGTAGTGAAGGGCTTGTTTGTGTTGAACAATTTCATTGTCTCCTCTGTTTACCCTGCAGGATGTTTTTAGCTTTCTCATGTGGGACAGATCTCTGCTGACTAACGACAAATGTTACCCGAGAAATTATTATTTCACAGACTTCTTTCACAGTCTTCTGATAATACACTGCCCCCTGTAGAAGGGTCAAATATTAATAGAAAAAAAACAGCAATACACTTTAAAAACCCTGAATAGAGGTTAAATTAACAATAATCAACATTATCAGACATTTTAGTGTGTTTATTAAAAAAAGACTGAAGTGACAACTTATTATTTAAGACACAGAATAAAAAAAAATAGACTATGCATGTTGATGTATGTCTGATTGGATTTGACAGAATTGGTTCTATATTCTTGTTCTGCATTGGACCTGTTTTCCCGTGTAAAGTGCCATATGATTAACTATTGTTATAAGATGGCACTAAATAAATTTTTTTAACAAAATTTGTCCGATTCAATAGGGAAAAAAGCTCAAAATCTCAAAATGACACAAATGTTGTTTTCCCTGAGACTGTGAATCTTTTGGAAAATGCACAGACAAAATATGAAATACATTTAAAATATACTACATAAAAATACATTCTGTAAAAGTAAACAAAAAAATCCAACAAATATTAGGATGTTTTTATTGTACATTTCCTTAAGCAAAACTATGATAATGTTTAAAAATATAAATGAATTAATGAATTAAATAAATACATTTCATGCATTCAGATGTTGTGGCGAAACCTAATGGGAAAAATTAGGTGAACCATTGCAAGTAACAGTGTAATTCCTTTATTACAAAAGCACCAAGATTGTATGGTACCTTTTAAAACTAATGTAGTTTATTTCAAACAGGTGCTATTAGATTGCATAGAAAATGATTTCGTGACCCAGGCTTTTGTGTTTGTTTCAGGGGGAGTGTTTTGCTTGAGCACATCTTTTGTTTGTTCTCCGACATGTTTTATTCTCTGAACGAGGGCGCTCTCTTTCGTTATAAAAAAAAAAAAGTCTACCCCCCTCGATGAACCCCAGATGCTAACGGAGTAGGTGGAGAAGGCTTCAGGCGTGAGCCCTGCAGCATGTATGCGTGTTTGTCTTCGATGGCATATGTGCGTCTGCCGCCTTTGACGCACTCCCTGTGTTTAGGGCTCACCACAGGGCAGGGTGGTGCGCTTTCCCAGAATAGGGTGAGGCTCTAACTCCTCATGCACAGAGCTCAGCAGCTACGTCGCGGATACTGCTCTCTGCGGTCTTACACACATAAACACAGAGTTGTTCCCTGTTTTAGCTGTTTGGGCAAAGCTTCAGCCCAACATGGGGCTCCACTTGTGTGAACTGTTGTATTTCGCTGTGGGGTATAGGCATTTATGTAAAAGCTTTCAGGCTTCCCCTGGGGGGCTTCAGATAGTCTCAAACTATGAACAGTGAAAAGGCGTGAGATAAAGGATTTAAATCACTTTACTGATCAATATTTTAAATATTTGTCAAATAAGTGTAGAAATTATCCCTCCAAATGTAGCAACAAATCTACACCTTTTGAGAGACCTTTTCTGTATTTATTGTTATCTGAATAGGTTAAGGAGCATGAATGACTATCATTGTTCATTAGTTGAGCGTTAGTGATAATTATCATGGACCAGTGTGGTTTCACCTTGTCACATGCTGACTGTTTTATATAACCCTGCTCTTCATTTACTGTTGTTCTCTAGCTGAAACGTGAGATGTCCGAGATCGTTCAGAAAATGATTGTCAACTACACCGGACAGAACAAGACCACAGAGCATGCCTGGGACTTCATTCAGAGGACGGTGAGTCAATAAATCCAACTGGATGAAAACAAATAAAACATCCATGAATAAAGGAACCCTCCAGGGGTGTCTTCATACCGGACAAAAAACCAGGCTCACGTCTTTTTACTCAGTGGGTAAACATATACAATGCTATGAAAAAGCATTTGCCCACTTGTTGATTTCTCATGTTTTTTTTTTTTCTTTTCTTGTCACACGTCTCAGATCGTCAGAGTTCGATTTCAGACCATTTTTTTTAAAATGCAGTTTTCAAATATTGGAAAAAGCTTTCCAATCGAATCTGTTTGTATGTGGGGGAAAAAAATTACTGTTTTTTTTAACACCGTGGCTTTAGTTTTACTTGCCACAAGCGAACTGATTTGCTTCCTTTTCCTTCAGAATCAATAAATAATTTCTATAGAACCTGTCTCATATCTCAGAAAGCAACACATCATGCCCCAATGTAAAGAAATTTAAGAAGATATTAAAAATCTCTTTAAAAAATTAAAGGGGCCTTAAAAACCTTAAAAAAAAATTTTTTTTAAGTCATTGACATCTAAACTAGACTAAAAGTCTGGAGAAAGTTATGAAGCCATTTCTAAAGCCTAGTTTCTACTTCTCTGTCAGCAAGTTTGCACTGACACGCACACATGTCGATGGAGGCGTTTTCCTTTCAGACTTCTCCGTTACCTGGGGAGTCTTGCAAAGCAATTCACTGCCAGGACAACAGGAGGCGTAGCGCTTTTAGAGGAGGTCCTGCCACCGTTGCAGTCCTGTCAGCAATAGTGTATTTACTTTTTTTCCCTTTAAACTAAAACTGTTAACTTGAACAACTTCTGCCTCTTTCAATACTACTAATACAATAGGACTACTTGCCCTAATTAAACCATGAGTTCTCTTCTTTACAGTAGAATCCTGCTGGAGAATGTCCGCCTATTAGTTTGTGATCTTAAGTCCTAGCATACTAGGATTATTCAGCAGGACAATGATAGTCAAAGTCCTCGGGTAAATCTGATTGTGATGCTGTTTAATGACTTTAAATAAGTAATTCATGCTAGAAAGCACTACATTATAGCGAGGTTAAAATATTCAGCTAAGAAGAGTGGGCTAAAGTTCCTCCACAGCGATGTAAAGGACTCAAGGCCAGTTATAACAAACACTTGATGGCAGCTGTTGCCACCAAGAAGGCTCAACCAGTTAGTAGGTTTATTGTCAGTTCTTTTTTTCTTTTTCTTTTTTACATACATTTGAATTTGCCATAAAAACAGTTGCCACAGCCTACTTTACCACTAACTCCTTAATTAGATTTTAATCTAATTAACACCCAACATGTTTGCAATGTAGCCATTAATATTATAAATAATAATTTACAATTGTGATGTGACAATATGTAAAAAAATAAAGTTGAAGTGGTATGTGTATTTCCTTCGTGTACTGTATTTAGTTTCCATTTGTTGTCGTTTACTGCGGTTCATCGTTAGGAGTCAAAGCTATCCTATAAAATCAGAAATTGATTTCCATATGAAATTATCAATCCAGATTGTTGTGATTAGGGGTGTAAGAAAATATCTATATGCCAATATATTGCGATATTTTATGTCACAATATTGTATCGATTTTCCTTTTTTAGAATTTGAATGGAACCATTAATGATAACAGTATTTTTTTTTAGTAAAAGTATGACTGGTAGTTTGTGGCTGCTTTCACCTTCTTTGTTCCAGTGGATCAACTAGATCTAGTAATTAAACTGGATGTGTTAAAGTATGAAACAGGTTGGAGTGTTTAGAATGCTGTGACAGTTTTTCTAAAGTTAAATTCAGTTTTAATAATCACAATATATAGTCTTACTCATAGTATTGCAATATATTTTATCGTCCCCCCTGTATTTTGATACATATCTTATCGTACATATTGTATCTTGCCAATACACATCCCTAGTTCTGATTCAGACAGAACCATTTCTTAACACATCTAAAAAACAGTTTAATTTTATCTATTTAAGTACTTACATGAATGTGTTCATATTAGATTTGTTTGTGAACGGAATCATTTATCATAAGTCAGTTTTAGAGTCACTTTGAAAATTGCAGTCATTTTCACTAAATTAGAGTTACATTTATTTCAGCAACTTAATTCACAAAGTGAAACACATTATATAAACTAGTTACACACAGGCTTCTGTTTTCAAGCCTTCTGTTAATTATGAAAATAATGGAAAGAGATTAGAAGATTACATCAGACCAATCGACTTTCTCGAAAGTGCGCTCTAAATGTAGAGGTGAAAGAGCGTTCTCTGTGTGTGCCCCCAAACTTTGGAACGAGCTCCCTCTCCCCGTCAAGCAGCCCCCCTCTTTAGGCATGTTTAAAACTTGTTTAAGGAGAAATTTTTTTTAACCTAGCTTTTAGTTTGTCATTGCTTGCCTAGCTTTTATTGTCCCATTTGTTTTTTGCGTATTTTATGACCCTGTCTTTGCGTATTACATTCTCTGTTTTATGTCTATCTTTTTCATTTCTTCTCTACTTATTTACTAATTTTTACATGTTACTGAAGGTCTTACTTTTTTGTTGGCTTTTTCTGTACATCGCCTTGGTTGACTTTATGTCATGCATAAAGCGCTTTATAAATGAAGTGGTATGGTAATAAAAAAAAGGTCTTAATACAGAAATGTGGGCTTAATGAAAAGCATGTTTAATACCTACTGGAACAGCTTTCTGGCTTTGTGGATTTTTGGAACACCTGAGGCATTGTGAAACATTTTTAGTGTTTAATGAGGTTTCAGAGATAGAAACTGCAGTCACCATTAAGAGTCAGTAGGAAGACCATGTATATGATGTAATTTGGATGAACTGGCTGAGTTACACAGCCTGTAGTCTGTGTCTCTCCGCTTTGTTTCTCCTCCTCTGTTCTGAATCCTCTTTTCTTCTTATCTTGTTGGAAAAAACCTACCAGTAAGAAATTGCCTGAAAAGATTTGGCTTGTGTCTGATTTTCTCTCTTATGATTTATTTTGCTTCATCTCCTCTTTGCTCACAACCTCCATGTCTTCCATGTCACCAGATGAAATGCTGTGGGTGGACTGGTCCAGGCAACTGGTCTGAGAACACTTTGATCAGGAACAGCACGCAGACTCTCTACCCATGCTCCTGTCGTAATGATTCCCTCCCGGGCACTGACGTGAAAGAGTTTGGCTTGTGTGAGCGCCTGTCTGCACAACCACCTGTCTACGAAACGGTACGTAACACAGTGGAAAATCAGCTTGATCACTGATAACTTGATCTGATCACTGATAACAAATACCTTAATGTTTCTCTCATCTGATCACATGAATATGATCATCTTGAGCCTTAACGGCTTCTAGGTTGTTTCTGAGCATCCTAGGGGATTTCCTTTCCTCTAAGGAGGACAGCTTCATTCGGATGGTTAATACTTGCACACAAACAGGTTTCTAACAGGATAGTAATCGTAAACATACATAAAACTGGATTTGGAATGGATAAAGCAGGCTAACATTAAGCTTTCTGAATGGTCTTCCCAAAGCTCCGACTTTAACTGTGTAAAATATCAATGGACAAGGCAGCTTCATTTTAGAAACTCTACCAATTATGCTCAAATATCCAGCCAGAACTATGCCAACAGCTGTGGGTTGTTTATTTCCAAAATATAGGAGAAAATACATTTTTACTTATAAATAATTGAACATGTAATAATGAAGAACATATTATCAAGCATACGTCAGACTTTCTTTGACTCTTTGGAGGCATTAACCATTAACTGCATGTTTCAGAAATGTTTCCGTCTCGGTTTCTGGCAGAGCTCCGCTTAGCTCCCTCTTCCCCCCCCCCCCCTACAGAATCGATCTAAAGCCAACAGTTCTGCTTTTAAAAGCCTCTGAGCATGTCCGGCTGCGACCTCACAGCCGTCACCCCCCTCATCCTCTTACACGTCTTGACCCTTATTGTTTTCCCTTCGTAGGGTTGCATAACCAGCGTGGAGAAATGGCTGATGGATAACTGTGGAATTATTCTGGGGATCTGTGTCGGTGTGGCGGTTTTGGAGGTACGATATTTGTTTCTAAACAGTTCAGACTTTCTCTGTCATGTACAATAAGTCTAAGTGTTCATCCCTGTTGGACTTCCCACATTTTTTTGTGTAACTGAAACAAACATTGATCCATTTTCATTGGGAATTTATGTGACAGACCAACACAAAGCAATGGTTTTCATTTTGTTTACAAATAAAAATCTGTAAATTGTGCCTCCCCTTTACTCTGATACACCTGAATTAAATCCACAGCAACTGCTTCCTTTAGCTGATGCCTAATTAGCTGAGTCCATTGATGTGTAATTTAATCTTAGTATAGATCCAGGTGTTCTGTGAAGGCCTCAGATATTTTTTTAGAGAACAATAGTGAAGAAAAAGAATCAGGGAGACCAAGAAACAGAAGCAGAGATGGGTGGTAAACCTACCAAGACCTGGCCATACCACCTAAACTGACAGTCTGAGCAAAGGGAGTGTTAATCAGCTGTGGAGGAGCTGCAGATAACCCAAAGCTAAGATGCGAAAATCTGACAAGACAATTATTATTTGTGCTTATGAAAGAGTGGCAAAAAGAAAGCCATAGCTGAAGAAAATCCATTAAAAAAACAGGTTTGCATTTTCCTATAAGCCTAAATTACGAAGGACGGAGCTAAAGATAGGTCGATCCTGAAAGAAAACCTTTCAGAAGCTGCAACAGTCTTGAGACTTGGGTTGTGGTTCTCCTTCCAGCAGGACAATAATCCCAAATAATACGGCGAGAGCTACAGTGGAACGGTTTAGATCAAAACATATTCATGTGTTACAATGGTCTAGTCAAAGTCCATTGGTAGTCTGTGGCAAGACTTGAAAATTGCTCCTTACTGATGCTCCCCAGTGAATCTGACTGAGTTTCAGTTACTGTATATTGCAAAGGAGAAAATAATTTTGTGAGCTGTGCAAAGCTGCTAGAGACATTCGCACAATATCTCACTGTAACACAGGGCTAACAGGGAGGCTGCTGTAGTTTAAATATTAGAAAGCACATGGAAAATAAATGTGCAAAAATATGGAAAATGTGGTTTCTTCAGTTCTGAAGAAATATTAGCAGTTTTCAATGAAAGCCCGGGTATTTTGAATGAATTCTAGAGTTTAATTCCTGATGACGAATCTGATAACTCCCTTTTCTGCAGCTCCTGGGGATGATCCTCTCCATGTGTCTGTGCAAGAGTGTCGTCCAGGAGGATTACACCAAAGTACCGAAGTACTGAGCCGAGAACGAAGCCAGCCGCACGTTAAACACAGATGGACGGACTCTCTCTCTTTCTCTCCTCCACACACACACAAACGCTCACACGTGTAGAAATTAAGACAGCTGTCTTCACCATTTGAGGTTCCCCGTGTCTTGACAGCTGTGCAAGTTTCTCACACGCTTAACCCAACACACTCAAAAACTCACACATCAGTCATCCTTGACACATGTTAGACTCATATTTAAAGCCTTATCATTTGATGGGTTTTGTATTTTGTATATTTTTTTTAAAAGCTTAAGAATTTATCATTGGATTCAGTGCAAATGTCCATTTAGATTTTAGTTGTTTTATTGTTGTCTGGGCACGGTGTTAGAGCGAGCACTTTAGTGACATTTGGTGAGCTGAGAGCCAGATCTTTAGATTTCCAGGCAGGCAGATGGAAGGGAAACCAGTGTGTTTGTAGGCCCCTCTGAATGATTACTGCCACCCAGTGATCCTGCACCTGGTATTTTTGGTGCTGACTAAGGGGTCTGCTCAGAGCTGCGGTGGTGGAGGTTTTGGGTCAGCTCTCTGCACCCAGTAACCCTGACATTAGCCTCCACTGACACCACCACCACCTCCTCCTACTCCCCATTGTCATCCATTATCCTCTGAATCTCTGTCTTCCTGTTGGCTGTAGGCAAACACTCCTACATGAAGTGTATGTGTGACGTGTTGACTTTTTATTTTATATCTGTTCTCTTTTATATTTTCATGTCATCTGTTATTTTTGACTGTACATATGTTCACTAAGGGATTAAGGCACTTTGGTGCTTGGTCAGCATTTCATATGGGAAAGTTTTCACCCGCATGCTCTTGTTTTAAGAGTCTTACTGTTCTTTGTTTCCTCTCTATTGTTTATGATGTGCAGACTAAGGCTTCCCATTGCAGCTCGTCAGCACTTATTTGGTCTGAATCAGAGAAATTGGAATCCCTTAAGTGAGTCCGTCATCACTCAAAAAGCCATATTGTTATTTCTTTAAGATGGAATGTTTTGTGGAATAGGAAGCGTACCACATCTTGTATTCTGAGCATTTTTTTTATTAAGCTCTTCAAATCTCTCCGTTTATTTAAAAAGAAAAACAGCCACAATATGTTCCCCTCCACTCTAGGCCTAGTTTATACAGCTGGATACATCAATAAATTACATGAAAAAGCTAATTTATTTTAAATCAATTCAAAAAGTAAAAGTCAGATGAAATCATTTATTAGAAAGCGATACATTTCAAACAATTCAGTTTCTCAGAAAATTTGAATCTTACAGAAGATTAATACAAATTATTTTTAAAATATTTTTTTATTTTAATTATTTCTTTTTTACTTTGTTTTTAAATCAATATTTTATTTCTTTTTTATGTTTTTATATATTTTCATTTTTAAGGGGGAAAAAAAGGAATAATTTTTTTTAATACACAAATGTCAGCCTACCGAAAACTATGTCTGTATACCATAAAGTTTATGCATTCAATAGTTGGTCGAAACTCTTTTCACATAAATTATTGCATCGATGCAGTGTGGCGTAGAGGTGATCAAACTGTGCTTATGCTGAGGTTTAAAAATAGTCCAGGTTGGTTTATAGTAGCCTTCAGCTACTCTGGTTGTTAGTCATTAAACCAGCTATTGGTAGCTTTGTAGGTGCCAAGTCCTGCTGGAAAATGAAATCAGCATCTTAATAAAGGTTGCCTGCAGCCAGAAGCATTAAGTTAAGTAAAATTTCCTGGTTGACGGCTTCTCAGACTAAAGACTCAAGACAGGCAGATGACATGGCACCCTAAGAGTGGCTTAACACAAGGAATGCAACAGTTGTAGCCCAGATCCTGTATAGGATGTGCTTAGTGGTCCCTCTAAAAGCAGTGGTTATCCCTGTTGCTTTTAAACCTTTTCCTTCCACTAAACTTTCCATTCATATTCTTGGATACTCTCTTTAAACAACCAGCTTCTTTAGCAATGACCTTTTATGGGCTACTCTCCTTGTGGAGGGTGTTAATGACTGTGCTAACAACTGTGAAGAAAGCAGTCTTCCTGCCGTACCACAACATACCACAACACTTAAAAATCATTGTCTTATTCGTTTTATGTAATACTCAAATGTTCTGAGAAACTGGATTTCAGGTTTCCTTTGAATTATAATTATGTAAATTAACGGAAATGACCACTTGAAATATGTCATTCTGTTTGTGATAAATCTAAACAAAAATTCTTTAGTCTCAGTTTCCCAAGCTCTTGTATTGACTCCTCCAATCGAGGGCACAGGACTGAGCTGGTTGCATTTTTAGGTAAGTTGTGTTTTCAGTTTCTTCCTTATTTTAAATTGCTTTTACCTACAACTCATACGCTCCAAAACGGGAAATCCATCGACACGAAACTGTTGCAGTCGGTTTTCCTTTTGTTAGCTCTGCAAACCTCTACATTGATTTGCATGATGGAAAATGAAGGCTTTTTGTGTAAAATATTCGGTGCAAGGATTTTGTTTGGTAGAGAAAAAAAGTGGGGATTTGAAAGCCATTAGAAAGTTTTTATGTATTTTTTGTTATAAATAAACCTGAACTATTTTGAATTAGGACTCTCTCTTTTTTCATTTTGTTGCTTTAAAGGTATCCATCTTATTTAATATTTTTTTCTTTGAACAGTTTTGTACAGCTTGACTCAATATGGTTTGATGAGGCAGGTTTTGTACCTTAGCAACCAGAAGATGGCAGTATGCACCTATTTACTATTTGCACCCCAACTCTTTTAAGTGTAAGATGAAAAATTGTTTAAAAAAAATAGTCCTCCATCTACCTACAAAATCATTTTAGTACATTTCAGCATCCAAGCTGATCCATTTCTCTTCCTGATGTTGAAGTGGTTCTTTTTGTTAATTGGACCTAACACTGTTGCTCAACTAAACTACAAGTTCTTCTGCAGTACAGATTTGATACTCTCCAAAGATCCAGATTGGATGACTGTTTTATGGGAAACAGAGAATCACACTACATCGCATGGTGTCATGCCAGAAGCAAATTCCTCAATGCAGACTGCTGCTCTTAAACAACACGCTTGCATCACATACTCCCACTGAACCTCTCAGTCAAATCCTCTGGTATTGTGAGAACATGTTCAATTGCTTCTGTTATTTGCTTCTCACAGCAAATGTAATTACTCAGTTGTGACTGTTTTTTTTTTTAGTAGCATTTTTACATGGAGCACTTTTTAACACATATTTTAATATATGCCATACATATAAACAATTATTCTGTTTAGTAGCGGGAAGTAGCTGTTTCAACAGTGAGCTTAGAGATGTCAACTTCTGATTAAGATCTGATCTTGAGAAGCAGCAGCAGCTGTGAATAAGACGACACAGACAGGGACTCAACATTTTTAAAGCTCATGAAATTATTCCAGACTGCTTAAATCAGTTAGCATAAGCAATGGGATTAACAAGAAAAGAGGTGAAATTGGCTTTTCGTTTTAATTTAAAATAAGCTCTCATGAAAAAATGTTGCATTTTTTTTTACAAAATTAGACATAGTAAGAATGTCCTGATCCAGTCACAATTCCCAGATTGGAGTTCCAATCAAGTCTCAACTCAACTCCGGATGCCTGTTAGTGTACTTCTGTGTGGTTTTACATCAGCCAGAGACCCAACCAATATGTGTGCACTTACACACCATTTTATAAAAGACATGTTTTTGGTGTTTACTCCTTGCAGAATTGTATTATGCTATCTAACAGATCTAGGGATAAGCCCCAACGATCCAAGTGTTTTTAACCATTTGCAATGAAACTCATGGTAGTAGAGAGACTATACTGGCTGCTGTAGCAGACAGTCTGTGTCGAGGGAAATGTTGGTCCATGATGCTCAGATATATCTATCCAGGTGAGCCGTGCAGAGAGCAATTTAACCTTAGCTCATATTTTTTACCATTCAAAGCAAAATGCAACATTTCAGAGACAGGAATACAACTGTTCCTGTACAGTTTGTGCATCCATGATTAACTAGAAAATGCACTGAAATATGATGCAAGCTAAATTATCAACGAGTAATATCAAAACAGGAAGAACCTCGCTGTACTTCAGTACTATTTCAGCAGTATGCGTTAAGTCAATCCGTTGTGTCTTTAAAATTAAAATCACATCCTGCAGAAACTCGTTTGTGTCAAAATATCTGTCGCTGTTCAGAGCAAAAGGATACTGCAGTGTTGGATTGTTCTTGGTCAGTGAGTTAAGAGGGAGACAAATACAATACTAGCTTAGACAATGTTATGTTGATATTTTGCTCTACTTCTATGCTTTTTCAAGCATATACATGTAATTAATTTTTACAAGGCATTGGACTTGACTTCTTCACAATGGTGATTCTTGCACAAATGGAACATATCTGGCACAAAGGTCTGTCATTTTGCAGCCGATACACTCTTTATTATTGTTTTGACCAATAGATTAAAAATCCAATCAAAACTGAGTTTTAAAGAAAATGTGAATGATGTCAATGTAATGGAAATTAAAATAAACGGAGCTCAGGTTTCCAACCTTTTCTCTATCTAGGGGCGGTCCTAATGCCAACAAGCACTGAAAAGATTATTTTTGTTTTCTTTCAGTGCATTGTAAAAATGGGGGAGGGGAGGGTGCATATTACCCATACCAAAAACAGCCAGGAGGGACGTGGTGTCAACAACGGCCTAATCATAAATGACTCCGATTAGTAATGGGCCGGTACATCCCAATCAAACATACTGTACATGCTGTTGATTAGGTGCTATGTTCAGCCTCTTCATCAACGTTATTCTCTTTGATGTTTCTGATTAATTGTTAATTTGTTTTGAGGTTATCTTGATCAAATAAAGGAATCTGAAGACCTGTCTGAATTCTAATATTTTAACCTTTTTGTAATGAAAAAACAACTATTTTTTTCATCATTTTTGGACAGAGATTGACCAGATCAAAACAAACACAAATAAATTAGTAATAAAAATGCATGAATCCACAGAGTAAGTGCAAGACAAACCGATTCATAAAGCAACTGTTCACTTCATGTAGTTTGATGTTTTTCCTCTGCACTGTAGCAGGATATTTTTCTGCTGCCAGTGTTGCTAGACTCACCTGACATCTGACAGACAAACACAAACTGAAATAAATTGTTAGGGTCAAACAACATGAGGAAGGATGCTCTACGGACACATCTGCCGGTCGGCAAGTTCAAGGCAGGGGAAGCGAGCTAGATAATGGTCCCACTGAGGCCAAATGAAATAAAAAGATGAGTGATGAAGATGTTGAGTTAATGTTCTTTGAGCACCAAATAACAGAGAGGGATTTAAAGAAAGGAAAATGTGACTATTTTGCTCAGAGAAGTTTGCCATTAAAACATTTAATCCGGAAAAGGTGTTTGTGCAACAGCTTGTTGTTTATGTGGTGCAAAAATGTAAGCATTAGGCTTAGTCATGCGTTGGCTTGCAAAGGTATACACAAAAGTTGAAGATTTTCACATTTCGTAAGATTACAACACAAACAAAGGAGATGATTGTAGTTTTCAGAAGAAACAGGGATAAGTCAAACACTGTTTCCATCATGGGAGAAGAAGTGGAGGTGGTTGAGGAATATAAATACCTCGGAGTTCACCTTGACAACAGAGTGGACTGGAGGCGCAACAGTGAAGCCGTCTTTAAGAAGGGACAGAGCAGACTGTACTCCTTGAGGAAGCTTAGGTCCTTCAAGGTTTGCAGCAAGATGCTGCAGATCTTCAACAAGTCTGTTGTGGAGAGTGTAATCTCTTCAGCCGTCATCTGTTGGGGTAGCAGCATCAGAGCCAGAGATTTAAACAGGCTAAACAACCTGATAAAGAAGGCTGGTTCTGTTCTTGGGACAACTGTGGAACATCTGGAGATGATAATGCAAAGAAGGATTCTTCATAAAATCAAAAAAATTATGGACAACCCTGACCACCCTCTTCATGAGACAGTCATACAACAACAGAGCATCTTCAGTCGGAGGCTTCTTCAGTTTCGCTGCAATACAGACCGCTACAGGAAATCCTTCCTGCCCACAGCCATCATCATCTACAACAACTCCTTAAAGAATTAATTATATGAGCTATACCAACACTTAATTTCCCTCTGGGATCAATAAAGTATTTTTGAATTTGAATTGAATTTGAACTCAGGATCATATTTTATTTAACAGGATTTGATGTGACAAAACAACACAAAGTATTGTATAATTGCTAAGTGGAAGGAAACATACAAATAAAATCATCAAATAATTTGTTGTGCACTTAATTCCCCAAATAACAAACTGGCTTTACACGTATCTTTACATGTAAACAAAGTCCAGGTCAGGGGTGCAAGGACAAATCTGAAGGCCGTCCGTCATTTTGACAAATTAGTATTCACACCTGCCTCTGACCACTTGGTGCAAATGTGCAGACATTTTCAACTTTACTCGTGAAGTAAGGGTAACTAAATCAGTAAAATAACAATAAAAAAGGATTCCCATGAAGGCATCTGATCATCATCTCACACCTGGGAACCCTACTAAATAGATCTCACTGACCGGGAGCTTACAGCGCATTGAAGAGTTTCTGAGGCTTTTGAGCCCGACTGTGACCGCTGCGAATGGTTACAGACTCGCTTCAAAGAGGCCGGTGTCATGCCAACAACCGCTGCATGCTGCAGGATTCAATCCAGCTAAAGCGATAGATTACAGGTCAAGAAACACCAGGTTCAAAGAGTCTTTCCGACTTTTGATCACTTTAATTGGAGAAATGTTCTCTGATTTCAAAACGTTGGTTGAACGGGGCCCAACCTCACGCCAATGACTGACGCAATCTGCTGGGATTCCTTAAATAGGAAACTTTTTAACTGATTGGAATGTTTGTATAAATGTATTGAAATGACTTCTTGTTATGTGCCTTGAGATGACATCTGTTGTGAATTGGCGCTATATAAATAAACTGAATTGAAATTGAATTGAAAGTGGCGCTTGTAATTCCAGTCTCCAGTTGGGCAGTGGAGTGTGGATTGAGCCTCCAGAACAACATCTAGTCCTCCCTGAGAAGTCATCTGTTCCAGACAAAAATCCTAAACCTAATGACAATAACCTCTGCAGCAAGCCCACTATTTGATTACCCACAAGTGGGTGTGCATTTCAGTTCCATGCAGACCAGGAGGAACTTGTGAGACTGTGCGTTCAGATCACAACAGATGAACTGTTTGTATTTTAAGTGCAATCGTTCAATTGCATTGTTTATAGTTCTCTGTTCAGCTTGTTCTCATTTAATATGAATTAAAATGAATAAAAAATGAATAGAATTGAATATGTTTTCATTTGAACAATTGTTGGGTTAAAATAAATAATGATCAGATTTTTTTTATCCCGTTGGTAAAAATGACACACAACAAAAATATCTAGCGTTACCTCTGGCCCAGGTGTATGTAATTTATCTTCAGTATAAGACCAGCTGTTCTCTGGAGGCCTCACAGGTTTGTTAGAGAACATTAGTGAACAAACAGCAATACGAAGACCGAGGAACACAGCAAACAGGTCAGGGAGAAAGATGTGGAGAAGTTTAAGCTGGATTCTTCAGACTGTCCACTTAAACTGACAGGCTGGGCAAGAAACTCTCTGTTAACAGTGGAGGAGCTGAGGAAGTTCACAGCTCAGGTGGAAGAATCTGTTGGCATACAGTATTTTGTTGTTATGCCTTTTACGGACATATCAAAAAGAAAGACATTGTTAAAAGAAAATCATAAGTAGTGATGTTTTAAAGTTGCCACAAGATATATGTAGGGAAACATGTTACATTAAGCAAGACCCTGAACTCACAATTCCCACCATGAAACATAGTGTTGGTAGCATTATGCTGTGGAGAACCTTTTCTTTTTTAGCACAGAAAGAGCTAATGGGGAGATTAATGGAGTTAAACACAGAACGACGCTGGAAGAACAGGCTGCAAAAGACCTGAGACTGGGGCGAGGTTTCACCTCTCATGCCGCGTTCACATCGCACAAAGCGTCAACGACAAGAGTGGCAAGATTACATGTTAAGTCTATGGTAGAGACCGTCAGAGTCTCAGCTGCGCTGTATGCGCTTTGACCGCGTCAACTTTTCACGCTTTTGCCACTTTTCAAGCTTCAAAGCGGGCAAAAACGAGAAACGTAGAAGTTCAGCTAGCTGAACTTTTCAGACGTCGTCCCCTGTCAACCAATCAGAGCGTCTCACTGTAGTGACGTCGCTACAGTGAGACGATGATTGGTTGGGCGGGCTTTGCAAGCTTTACAAGCATCGGGTTTAAAAATGTACAACCCTCACAAAGGGAGTAGTTTGACGCACATAAAGTGTGCGGGATGACTGCGGCATTGGCAAGACAACCCTAAACGTACAACCAGATCTGATTTTGAGCCTATGGATCAGTGGTTCTGTTCTTGGCCCACTCCTATTTCCTATTTTCCACTGCTATGCTGATGATTTGCACCTATATGCCGTGATGTGTCCTTTGAGTCGAGACTTCGATTAGTGTGTTGAGTAATCCAGGAGGATTATTGTGAAGGCTTTTGTTAATTACTATTATTTTTTGATGTTTGAGGCCTTGGTAGCTGGCCGTACCACATGACTGATTCATGAACCAGGTTGCCGGTCTGCTCATGAATTGAAACAAACAGTGGGGCAAAAAAGAATTTGGCAGCCATTGATTTGTGCAAGTTGTCCCACTTAAAAAGTCAATACATGGTATATCCTGCGCCGACTTGACCTCAAGTGGGCCAGAAATTTAACATCGCATATTTGACTCCGCGTGCACGTGGGCTGGTTGACGAACCCAAGGGTAAACAAACGCTTCAAACAAACGCTATCGGCTTCCCGGCCAGTGTATAATTGTTAGGCAATCATAACATACATTTTTTCTCGTGGAAAAGTGAAAATTACAGGTCAAGACTCCTTTAACTTCCTCTCACTCCCTGTCGGATCATTGATGTCTTCTCCTGTTGTCTCACCCTGCTGTCCTCCCTCCTGCTCGTCGTTCCTGAGTTCCTGTCTTCATCATCATCCTAATAAACATCCTTGCACCTACCTACTTCTGCGTTTGGGTCCATACTACATCCCTGAGACACACGCACCTGACAAGATTATTATAATGCTCTTTTATCTGGGTTACCTAAGAAAAGCTTTAAAAGTCTGCAGATGGTACAAAATATAGCACCTTGCATTCTGAAAAAAACTTGGAAATGTGAACCCATCACCCCACTATTATCATCTCTAAATTGGTTGCCTTGTCAGGCTCAAGAATCCTGCTGCTTACCTAAAAGACCTTAGATGGCTTGGCGCCCTCTTACCTCTCTGACTTTCTATGCCATTATATCCTACCACATGTTCTCGGCTTTGTGGGCTCTGGCCTCCTACAAATCCCAAAAGGTAAGAAAAAAAATGTTAGTGAACGTCCTGTCTCTCCATCTGGACATTAGGCCGACAAGCTCTGTGGAAGTTTTTAAAGACAAGCTAAAGACCCGCATGTTTACTTTATATTATGCATCTTAAGTTATGTTTTAACTCTGGTTTATAGTGATCTTATTGTTTTTACAGTTTTGCATTATTTTATTCTAAAACTGTACTATCCTGTTCTCATCCTGCACAAACTTTCCAGCCTTTTGCCTGAAACCACTATACAAATAAAGTTATCATTGTTAATGTTATTATTATTATTATTATTTATATTGGTGCGTTCACACTGCCCCAAACGTCAACCAATCAGAGCGCCAACCAATCAGAGCGTTTCACTGTAGCGACGTCACCACACGTATCTTGAATGAAGCGGGAGCAGGAAAAAAACATTTCCAACAATGGAAGCTCATTGTAGCCATCTGCAATCGCAGAGAATTGTATGATCCAACCTTGTTTTTGTATAAAGACAGGAATGTAAAGGAACTTGCTTGGATGAAGATCGCTGAAGAGATCGGGATGTTGGGTAAGTTATCAAATCTTTTTGCTCAACGTACATGCGTCATACTAGATGCGTTGGGAGCATTGCCTGACGCAGTGCGGTGTGAACAGGTGTGAAGCAAGCGTTGCAAGTTTCAACGTACATGCGTCAAACTAGATGCGTTAGGAGCGTTGCCTAACGCAGACAAAGTGTGAGGTGTGAACGCACCATAAGTCAAACCATGTTTGAATGGCCCAGTCAAAGTCCAAACCTGAATCCATCTGAGAGTCCTTGACAAAACTTGAAAGTTGCTGTTCACAGATGCTCTCTTTTCAATATGGCCAAGCTTGAGATATTTTAGTATATGTATAACGAGCAAAAGTTGGTTCCTAGGATTTCTAAAAGTAGAATAAGAGGCAGATCTTTTAGTTATCAGACTCCTCTTCTGTGGAACGAGCTACGTCTACTGTCTACTTTTAAGACCAGTTTTAAAACTTTCCTTTTATAAAGCTTATAGTTAAAAACAGATTGATGTTAGCCAGTCACTGGATGAGCGGTGGAGAAGGGGAGGGGTAGTAACTGAAAGCCTAAGCAGGTTGGGGGTAAATGCACTCTAGACAGACAGTTCTCCCTGTCTCTGCCTCCCTCATGTCTCATTCTAACGGGCTGGGTTATCCTGAGCTATCTATGTAGTTATGCTGCTATAGGCTTAGACTGCTGGAGGACAGACTGACCACTTTTCTCCACTCTGCTACTTTTCTCTTCTACTACTCTCCAATTGCATTATTTGCTGTTAGTTCTACTGTTAACTTTATGTTTTTTCTCAGTGTTTTTCCCCCCATAGAAGATACACCTGGTCTGGCGTTCTGTTCAGCTGTGATGCCTTGTTGGAGGGGTGCATCGACTGGAATGATGCTCCCTGTAACTGAACATTCTTGGTCTCCTGTGATCAACTTTTTACTTTCCTTAAGATAGAAAGTATTCCTACAACAATTCTTTTGTTCTTTTTGTGTCTCTGGTTGAGGCAGATAGCCACTCGCACTGAGCCAGGTTCTGGTTCTGATTCTTCCTGTTAAAGGGGAGTTTTTCCTCTCCACTGTCGCTACATGCTTGCTTAGTATGAGGGATTACTGGAAGGTCCATGAGACAATGCATGCAACCGTCTACTGTCGCTACATGTTCGTTCAGGAGGCGTGAATGCTGCAAGTCGATGACTAGATGCAATCTGCTGGATTTCCTTAAATAGAAAACTTTTATTCTGATTGGAGTAATGAACTAAAGGATTGATTGGATTATGTGTATGACTGAATTAAAATAAGTGTTTCCTTGTAAAGTACCTTGAGATGACGTGTTGTGAATGAACTGAATTGAACTGAAAAGTTTTTGTTTCTAGAGGTGCAAGGTTGGTAGAAACAAACAACCAAAGACCTGCACCTGTAACTGCAGCAAAAGGTTTTAAAAATTATTCACTCACTTTTTAGATTTTTTTTCCTAAACAACAAAAAATAAATACCTTATATATTTTCTTAAGTAAAATGAATTAGTACCAAGCCATAACCTTTATCATATTCTGCTCCTAATTCCAAATTAAAATGTATTTTCTGCTTCTGCATTGGCCGTCCGATGACAGTGGAGGTTTTTTCTGCAGCTGCAGCAATTCCCCCCCCTCCTCCAACATCCTGTCCCCTGCTCTATAGATGCGTTCAGTCAGCACCCTAAACCTCCACCTGCAGGCTGACCTCCCTCTGGTTGGTCCTTTCCTCCTATGTCGGTCTTTCCTGTTCACAACCTTTCCTATCCCTCATACACAAACAAAGAGAGTGCACTCAGTCTATTACACGTATCAGTCTGTCTGACAGAAATGTATAATAACATAACCGTCTGGCTCTATCCGGAGTCTGGTGCAGATTACTCCTAAAGCCCGAGGAGCTCTAATCAGAAATGAGCAGTATGAGTCACAGTGCCCCTCTGTGCGATGGAAAGAGGATCAGTCCAGTTCCATTAGCAGTTTAAATTGTTTCAGAGATAGGCGAAAAGGCGGCAAGTGGCTTCAGGTCAGTGGGTGTCCTTCGCCTCATTTCCTGCCCAGTGGCTTGGAGGATCTGGGAGAATGATGGACAGATCCTCCTTCCTTTCTTTCCCTGTCCTCAGCTCTATATATTTCTGTACCTTCCCTTGTGGGTAAATCCTGCTCAATAAGAGTAAGCTCTCCTTTCCACGTGGCCTTGTTGGCCTCTGCAGAAGAAAGGCTGCTGAAATCACCCTGGCACTGCTCCAATGCCTCGCCAAACACCAGGGAGCATCAGCAGAGTCTGTGAAAACACATGGTTTCCACTAAAGTCCAGTGAGACGGAGGTGGGAGGGAGGAAAGGAGGGGGTGGGTATGAAACAAACACCATAAAGTGATGAGTGATGAACAAAGAAAAGAAAATAGAGCTTGATATTACAGCCATCTGCCTTGAGCAGAGTCAGACCCATGAGGCTATAATGGACAGAAATTTACACATTTGGTTTAATATCTTAGTCCGATAGCTACTGGGGATATGCACCACCCGTTGGAGAAAAGGTGAAAACCACAGCTGATCAAAAAGAATACAAAGGACTTTCCCACCTTTGGCAAAAAGCATCTATTGACTGATGAGACAAAAACTGAGCTTTGTGGTAGTGATGGGCCTGCTTTGGTGGTTTGGGATCTGGATGACTTGCCATAAATGATGGAACAATTAATTCTGCACTCTGGGAGAACATCCTGCAGACCTTAAGCTCCAGCGCACTTTGCTCAGGCAGCAGGACAAGGATCCAAAATACGTCAGCAAGTCCATCCTTTGAATATAAAAAAGTTGGGTTAATTGGCCCAGACTGGGCCAAGACTTTTAATTTTAACATATTTCAAATGTGCATAATCTATGTGGTTAGAAAGAATAGATAAATAAATTTCAGATAGGCTTTCACAAGTCAACAAGTACAAAAATAACTTTAAAATCCCTGGAAACAAAGAATAATTGAAACAAATAACTCTTCCGAAATAGAAAATTTTCCAATCAAATCAATAGTTCACTTTTAAAGTCATACTGGACAAAAATTGAACAAAAATCTGAAATAATATCCTGAGAAATCAAGTATTATTTTCTGTTCAATGTAGAAATAAAAGTTAAAAGCAGTAGTTTTGACAGTCTTTAGGCCAACTTAGCAATGCATACGGTGAAATCAGTCACCCATTTATTGCGGTTCGTCCGTAAAGCTACACTTGAGCTTTTACATCTTGTAAATGATGCACAGCACAGCCCGCAGTCTGCTCCGTCAATAAACAGATCAGAGCCTTGGCAGCAGTTAGGGGAGGACGTCACATGAGAGAAAGGCAGACGTTTTCCATTCATCATACCAGTCAGTTAAGTACAGTGGAGTAAAAAGCATTTAGTCAGCCACCAATTGTACAAGTTCTTCCACTTAAAAAAAATGAGGGAGGCCTGTAATTTTTATCATAGGTATACCTCAACTATGAGAGACAAAATGAGGGGAAAAAAATCCAGAAAATCACATGGTCTGATTTTTAAAGAATTTATTTGCAAATTATGGTGGAAAATAAGTATTTGGTCAAAAAAAAAGTTCATCTCAATACTTTGTTACATACCCTTTGTTGGGAAGGTCAAACGTTTTCTTTAAGGAGTAACTAAACCCCAAAACAACTTTTTTTGCCTATAAACTGTACAAATGGGTCTTTACCAATGCAATCTTTCAGTTTCTAGGAATTTTTTTAAAATTTCCGTGTAAACTTGTTTAATTCTATACTTTTTGGTCCAAAAACGTCTTAGTGCTGCCCTCGTAGGGTTGAACTATGGCTACTGCACTTTAATTTTGTTATTTGGCGGAGATCGTTGCATCTTTTCCACTCTTTACATCACAGGCCTGGTCTCACAGACACGCCCCGTGGGTTTGGATATAAAACCATCAGACATACCGGCCCCGTGGCGAGTTTGGAGTTGGATTGCGTTTTTCAGGGTACCATTATTATCACATTAGCACTTAGTTAGCACAGCTAACATACTGTTTTGAGCGTTAGCATTACCAATCAGAGACTGGACTCCTCCTGTCTCCCTCTGCCTCAGCAGCAGCGCTGGCCTCGGGCAGCGCTGACTCAGCGCCCTGAACCAGCGGCTCGAATTGATACGGCTCACGGCCACTGGGCTCCATAAAGCCTCCCTCTACCTCTGGTGACGATGGAGGAGGTCTGCTTGCTCATGGCACTGAGTCAGGGCTGCCTGAGGCTGGTGCTGCTGACGCAGAGGGAGACAGGAGGAGTCCAGTCTCTGAGTGGTGATGCTTACATAGGATAACGTTCAAAACAGATGAAAGTCAATCAGATCGATCAGTTGCAAAACTGCCAACGTTGCTTCGGTCACTGTCCATGTTTCAGGGGCTGTTAACACGACTTTTTTACAGCAAAACAGAAGTTTTTCTCTCCGATTCGGCCTCTCGTTTACACGACAACAGGAAAAAAGGGGGGGGCGAAAACGCAGGTTTTTGAAAACAGCTTCCAGAGTGGTGGGTTCTGAAAACGTTGGGTAATTCGTTGTCATGTAAACGCAAGCCGGATACTTTTGAAAACGATGACCTCACTGCCAGCCATCTATGGACATGTTGGACTTGCGCACGCGCCTTTCTAGAGAAAAACAACAATGGCGGATCCAGGTATGCTGTTACTGCTGATCCAGCTTCTGAAGTTATTTGGTCCCTGTAAGCAAAACCTAGAGATCATCAGGCTTCTATGCGATCGCCAACGGAAACACATACAGTACGTGCTTCAAATAATCAATACACCTTTATTTAAGGGGAGAACTACAAGAAGACCGCCATTGTTAGTTATAATGAAATGTTTCTTTTCCGGGTTGTGAGGGGGAAACCTTGGAACAGTGCATACACGGGGCACACTGCCATCTAAAGGCCAGGCATATGTACTACATCATTTTCCATCGCGAGACCTGTCGTGTAAACGCAGTGCGTTTTCACGCGCGTTTTCAAACAAAAACAGCAACGTTTTCGTGTTAACAGCCCCTCAGTGTCAGATTAGGCTAGGTGTCACTGTCCTCCTGAACACACCCCGACGTTCCCCCCTCCGCTTTTCCCACACACTTGGCCACGCCCCTCCATGCTTCCTTGCACTGCCCACTTTGTAGAATTTTTCAAATGTTGTCTGGGGGTCTGGTTATGATTTTTCATGGGGTTCAGTTACACTTTAAGTCTTCAAAAGGGTTTCACACACTGTTGCTGGAATTTTGGCCCATTCCTCAATACAGATCTCCTCTAGAGCTGTGATGTTTTGGGGCTGTTGCTGGGCAACGCGGACTTTCAACTCCTTACAAAGATTTTCTATGGGGTTGAGATCTGGAGACTGTCTAGGCCACTCCAGGACCTTGAAATGCTTCTTACGAAGCCACTCCTCCCTTACCCGTGCAATGTGTTAGTGGAGTTTGGAGTGTGAATGTTTGAGGTTGTGGACAGGTGTCTTTTGTACTGATAATAAATTAAAACAGGTGCCATTAATACAGGTAACGAGTGGAGGACAGAGGAACCTCTTAAAGAAGAAGTTGCGTGTCTGTGAGAGCCAGAAGTCTTGCTTGTTTGTAGGTGAAAAAATACTTATTTTCCACCATAATTTGCAAATAAATTCTTGAAAAATCAGACCATGTTGTTTTTTAGATTTTCTTTCTCATTTTGTTGCTCATAGTTGATATATACCTATGATGAAAATTACGGGCGTCTCTCATCTTTTTAAGTGGGAGAACCTGCACAACTGGTGGCTGACTAAATACTTTTTTGCCCCACTGTAAGCTTATGTGTCCTCTGAAAAGCGATGAAAACCCAGACATTTTTACCAATCTCTGAATACCCCCGGCCCAGACAGCATGTGAGAAGTGGACATGTCTGGGGAAAAGAGGACGGTTTGTCAACCTAACACATTTGTTTGGATAGCTTTCTTCCATTAATAACTTGTGCAGGGGGGGCAAATACTTTTTCACAGCACCGTATGTATAAAATGGAGCATATTGTCTTGCCTTTCCTTCTCACTCTAAAAGTAAGCCGTATTCTTAGTAAGACACGAACTCTCCTTAAATTATTTTGTGATTTCAGTGGATAAAATATGAATTTTTTGTTTCATAAATTATGCATGAAATCAGCAATAAAAGTGTATTAAGCAGTTTCTTTCCCTGCCCTCAGCAATCTGTTTGCTAGCATGCTGATTTTTATCTATTTATGTATTCTGTTTTGTTTTTCCACTCTGTGCTTACTTTATAAATCAGGGGGTCTGGAAGTCAGAGGGGATTCTGTTTTGATGGGTTAGAGCAGAGAATGGCTAAACATAATCCACAATGGACAAAATGTAGTGCTAACAAAAAAAATAAAAATAAAATAAAAAAATAACTAAACTGTACTATAAAGTGAATATTTTATTTATTATTTACATGTAATATCAAATGTTTCCATTTTTGGGGCTGCATAGTTGATAGCTGCCTTGCAGCAAGAAGGTCCTGGATTCAAATCCCATGTTCTCCCTGTGCATGTGTGGGTTCTCTGGGTACTCGGACTTCCTCCCACAGTCAAAAAATATGACTGTTAGGTTAATTGGTCTTTCTAAAATTGCCCTTAGGTATGATTGTTTGTGTGCATGGCTGTGTCTCTCTGGGTTGACCTGCAATGTACTGGCGACCTGTCCAGGGTGCACCCCACCTCTTGCCCAAAAATTGCTTGAGATAGGCACCAAATGGTTGGAGTTTTTTTCTCTGTGTGGGAGAGAACTAACATACCCCATAGGGAAACATGGTTGTGACAGTATCATGGTGTGGGGGTACTTTTCTTCAACAAAGACTGTAAAGCTAATCAGAGCTGATGGGAAGATCAGTGGAGCGAAATTCTGGGCAATCCTGGAAAAGTCTTGAGACATAGGTGGAAGTTCATCGTCCAACCATACAGCCAGAGATAAAGTGGAGTAATTTAGCTCAAAACATGTAATAAAATGGTCCATTTAAAATGCAGACCCAAAGCCAATTGAAAGTTGTTGTTCACAGACATTCTCTGTGTGGGCTCCAGCTTTACTTGCTACTTTTTTCTCTAGATCAGTGTTGTAGTCAAGTCACCATCTCTTGAATCCAAGTCACACAGAATTAGATCAAGTCAAGTCGTTAGGTCCTACAGATCAAATCTGAGTCCAAATCCCAAAAAGAATCCAATCCAATTCAAGTCATTGTCACCTGGGAGCAAGTCAAAAAATAAGAGAGCAGAGTGTAGATTTTAAGACTAGAACACCATACATGCTTTACTTTATTTAAAAATAAAATACTTATTGCCCCCCATGCTTTCACCAAGCTAATAAATTAGTATGCTCAAAATAATAACACATGCTTAAAATAAAATTTTAAACAAATTTGTGGGAGGACTTTTTTTTATTAAAAAAAATTGTATAATTCTTTTTTCCATTTTTTCCCCATGTAGTTGCAAAATGAAAAATTCAAAATATACCAGAACTGCGTGCATCATCCCAAGGCTTTTGGTCATAAAAGGTATTCACATATTTTTCGCTCTTTCACCATTCATATTATTTTCTTCCAGCTCCAGATTAATTTGACATTTCAGTGGCTTGTTGCTCACTGGTTGCCAGGTCAAAACTCAATGTGAGGTCAGTTGGGGGGCTGCAACAACAAATCACTGCCCTCAGGCCCCATAGCTGATTTATCCGCCCATGAAATCAAATTAGCATCAACCAGATGAAACATTTGTCTTGATGGCTTTTCTAATTAACCTTTTCTAGTATTTGAATCTGATTATAGTTGGCAACGAAATGTCTCACATTAAGTCATGATGAACAAATAATTCTGAAGTTAAAACTTCAATATTTAAACTAAATTTTCTATTGAAATGTTGACTGTTGTTTATCACGAAGAAATTCAAAATTGAACCTTTTTTTTAACAAATTGGATTTTGTGTTTATCATTTGTTATTGTGACCAAACTAACGTTGTTATTCCATCATTTATCATCGAGGGGGAGTGGTTTGATGTGGTGGTTTGTCGTCTCCATGGCAACAAAACTAAAAGAAAAATTGTGCATAGCCTCTTTCATTAGAGCATCCCATTCATCAAACCTTAGAGGGGAGGGGAAAAAAGGACAAAAAAGCCAGAAAAGTGAAAATCCTTGCAGTGAAAAGCTTTTCTTTGGCTGAGGACAATGTATTGTGTTGTTGTTATTCATAATAAGATCTCCAGCTGGAGGGGGGGAATGGCTTTCAAGGCCTCTAGGTAAAAGACCTGAATGCAGTTAACATGGTTTGATGATCACACCTGAGATCTGTGCTTGAAGTGCTAATTATCCCTCATTGTGTCCATAAATACCTCCTAATCACTCTGCAATCTCCTGCACCGAATTAAAGCCATAATACTGTTCCATCAGTATACTTTTCAAGCTGTAATGAGCCAATGCTGAGCTCGTATGTGGGCCAGTGCTGTATGTTTGGGCGGGCAGTCTCCACCTCTGTGTTTGTGGCTCTGTGCACTTGAGTGAGGGTTTCTGTCTGGTCTGATTGATGGAAGTGCCAGCGGAGGCAGAGCTCCCCTGATTGCAGCTACAGGCAACACTGGGCTTCTCATTAACCCATGATAATGCACCTGTCACCCCTGATACGAAAGCCTCACAGCACATTTGTTGCGGATGGCTGTTTTCGCTCATTTGCCTGACTTCTCTCCCCGCTTCCATCCACCTCCGCTTTCCCCTCTTCTCTCTCAATTTGTTCTGAGCTCACGTACTTTATCAGACACAGAATACGCTCCGACTCTGCTGACTCTGCTGTGGAGCTGACCACAGCAGATGGAGGTCAGTGTTGTATTCCCCCTCCTCTGCTCGCTGCTGCAACAGTTACACCGTTTAATAGGATCTTTCTCCGGCTAACCTACTGGGACCACGGTTGATACAGGATCAACTGTTACAGCTTTCATGGCTGTGTATGTGCGTGGAATACAAATGTGGTGGCAAGTGTGCACAACTGTATGCACTTTTAGACAACATAAGCCTTTTGAGAGGTCTCATTTGTTGGCTGGTGAATTTATAATCTCTCCCTCTGGTCGGTGGCTTAGGTTGTAACCTAAAGTGGAAAGCCTTCCTCTGACTAAATCACCAAGAATAAATGCATCAACCATTAAACGCCCTGCCTAGGATTTTCTCAGTCATGTTTCACCTCTAGGATTGAAAAACTTTCATAAGATCTAAAGACCTGAAACAAACATAAATAATATTCAGTCAACTGGTAACATTGAGCCAATGTGGCATCAGGACCAAAAGGTGATCATTATCTGCACAATTGACCACTTTGAATAAAAAAGTCAAATTCAGGTGCCAAAACCAGGGGATAGAATGTCAAATTTATTATAGATGTAAAAGTTATAAATTTGCTTCCAATGGGAAATTTTTATCTTCATCTTAAAATGTATGCCTATTTGGATTTGTATCAACATCGAAGATAATGGTCTTGAGTCACAAAAGGGTAGAGCGCCTCCGCTGTGTTGGGAACGAGATCCTGCCCCGTAACTTGGGGTCTTGTTCACGAATGAGGGAAAAACAACGGAGAAGGAGATCGATAGGTTGATTGGTGCGGCTTCTGTCGTGATGCGAGCACTATACTGGTCTGTCGTGTTGGTCTGCTCAGCTCTCGATTTAACGGTCGATCTACATTCCTACCCTCATCTATGATCACCAGCCCTGGGTAGTGACCGAAAGAATGAGCAATACAAGAGGGCGAAATGAGTTTCCTCCGCAGGGTGTCTGGGTTCTCCCTTAGCTCAGAGGGGTTCGGAGTAGAGCCGCTGCTCCTCCACATCGAGAGGAGCCAGTTGAGGTGGCTCAGGCATCTGGTTAGGATGCCTCCTGGACACCTCTCTGGCGAGGTGTTCCAAGCACATCCAACCGAGAGGAGACCCAGGACACACTGGAGGGACTATGTTTCTCTGCTGCACTGTGAACGCCTTGTGATTCCCCCTGAGGAGCTGGCCCAAGTGGCTGGAGAGAGGGAAGTCTTGGTCTCTCTGCTTAAGCTGCTGCCAACCCCAGAAGTTAATGGATGGCTGTTACAAACATATTTTAAAAAGTTGCAATAAAACAAACAAAAATGCTTCTTCAGGGGGAAAGATTTGATGCTTTAATGTTCTGTGATGTAATTATCAGTAATGGTTCTCTTACCTGTCGTAAACAGAAAGTAAAGAAATCCTCGTGACAGCGGAAGGCTCAAAGTCTGTTTGATCACATTTTTGTCATTTAAAAAAAATTGAAGTATTGAAGTAAAAATGCTGTGAACGCCTCTGTAAACATTTGCTCAGTGACATTCCACCTTAAACATCAGCTTATGAACAGCTGACTCAATCAAATGTGGGAGTCCATGTTGTATCATATCCTCACTTAATGAGTCGTTTTCCTCTCGTGCAGCAGAAAAGCTCCCGCGACTTCACCATATGTCTTTTTTATTTCATGCTGCTCGTTCCAGTTGCTTTCCCTGCTCTCTGGAGGGTCTCCGGTTGATTTATTTATCCTATCTGAACATGCAGCGCCAGGAATACACCCCTAGCTTTCACTGGAATTGAAACAAAGTTTCTATGGAGGGTAAAGTGTGAAAAAATTTGCAACTAGATAGTAAATCACTATGGATCTTAAGATGTGAGTCAGAACTGTGGCAGATAAAGAGGTCGATTCAGAACACAGAGCAGTTTTCAGGATTTATTAAATCATTTTGGTGTTTTGGAAGAACAAGAAGCTTCATTAGCTCCCTTTTGTCACCCCTGAAGATAAAATGGAGGAATCACCATCGGTTGGCTTTGATACTTTGGAATGCAGATTTCCCAATATTGGCAGGACTTGATCCTGAATAAAGAATGAACATGTGTGGCCCTGGGAATGTGTCTGGCACGTCTGTTTAACACCAACCTCAGAACCTCCTGTTTTATCTCGTGCCATGCAAATTTCTCAAAAGACAAATATCACATTCACTGTTTGGGTCTAGTTGGCCCAAGAATGTGTCCTTAAAAGCCAGGATCTCTCATTAGGGCAAACCACAGGCTAAATTAAACTTTAAAAAAGCTCCCCTTTGGGGCCAGACCTTCCTGTTTTGTGAGCAAACAGAATCCTGATTGGCTCCTTTGATACATCTGTTCTTGACTTCTGTCACGTTTCAATCCCAAATATCAGTTCACAAAGAAGCACATAATGGAGAAGTGGAAGCTTTTCCTATTTTAACAGATGAAAATGCGTTGTACTGTTGTATTTAAACCACTTTTATCTGATATTCCTCAATAAAATCCAGTGCCACCAGTTGCTTTAAATTTTCTATATTTCCCTTCACACAAAATTCCACATGTGGTGGGAACATCATGTTGCAGAGTTGCTTTTCTTCAGCAGGGACAGCTATTCAGTTTTGATTTGAAGGCAGATAGAGTTAAATATAGGACAATGCTGCAAGAAAACCTGTTAAAGCCTGCAAAAGACTTGACACAGCGGAGATGGGTCACCTTCCAGCCAAAGCAACAATGGAGTGGTTTAGATAAAGGCATACTCATGTGTTAGAATAGGCCCAGTCAAAGTGCAGACCTCGGTCTGACTGAGCTAGAGGTGGAGACTCAGGAGAACTAAATGCAAATGCAAACTTTTTTGATTTTTGTTTGCAAACTGAGAAAAAAATCAATCATTTTCCTTCCGCACATGAACGTTTGTTGTTTTTGTAACCCCCATAAACTCTGCTGATATGTTTGTAAGTTTCGTTAAGTGTAAATTTGTTCATTCTTAAATGTCTATTAGAGGGCACTAAACCCACATACATAGTGTCAGTCAGAGAGAAGAAACATAAAGTCTAGTTTATACTTCGCCATCAGCAAGTTTGCACTCAGACACGCATGTATTGATGTTTTCCTTTTATAATTCTCCGTTGCCTGGGAAGTCTTGCAAAGCAATTCACCGCCAGGGCAACAGGGGTGTGGTGCTTTTCTGGGGAGGTCATGCCTCTGTTGCAGTCATGTCTTTGATCGTCAACAGTGTTTTTACTTTTTTATTTTTCAACTAAAACTCTTTACTTGAACAACTTCTGCCTTTTCCAATACTCAAAAGAACTTTTCGTGGACAAAAATCTGAAAAAGATCCTGACTATTCGGTATTGTATAAAACACCAAACATTCATAAATTGTCTTATTGAAGACGTTCTTGGATCTACTACATGTCTGCTGCTAGATATCTTTTGAAAATGGAGGTGCTGTTGACAAATTTAAAGGAAGTGGAGTGACCACCAATCAAATTGACGGAGACGTTTTCATTTTATACTTCTCCGTTGATGTGTGTTGTGAAGCAATTTCCCACCAGGACAGCAGGTGGTGCAGACCTTTTCTGGCCGTCTGCTTTACATTGCAGTGATGTCTCTGTACAAACACGGTTTATTTACTTCAGCTTGTAAACACTCAAGGAGCAATGGCTGACAGAGAGCGAGTTTTCACTGAGCTGGAAAGCTTTTTACTTTAAATGTAGCTCATGCAAAACTCTAAAAACGCATGTAAACAAAGAAACAGCGATCTGTTCTGGTGTTCTCTATTGATGTTCAAAATCACCAAAATACCATGTTAGATAAACTGGCCTTGCAATATACAGCATCTAGTGGACAAAAGCTGCATTGACTACTAATTACATCGACTATAAAGCACGTTCTGGTGGAATGATCTTGGGCTGATGTTGGGCTGACCAATCACAGACATGCACTCTCTTTTGTTGGACGGATAGTTAAAGTTTTTGGCTCTACCCCGTCCGTCGTTGTGTGCCTGTCTGAGAGCCGTTGCATCAACAGATGATGGTGCTGCGCTGATGAAGGAGCAGATCTCGACAGAAGAAAAAGGTTTTGTTTTCTTTTTTGGAACTGCTCATAACTAACTACTAACTAACGAACTACTCATAAATCTGATATGGAAAAGTCCCGTTTTTGCGGAACTGGATGGTGTTCCTTCTGTTCAGTGATTTCTCAGGTGAGTCTGTGTTTTTTTTTCTTCTGCTAGCTTATGTGAAACAGCTGTCTAGCCAAGAGCTAACGTTGCTTAGTTTTTGTTTGGAATGGAAAAAACCGACTGGGGTACGATGTTTTGCCCTGTAAGTAACATAGAACTAATAAGTGAAACTGTGTTTTACTGTAAAATGATGCTAGTAGACAGGTCTCTAATACTAAGCTCTTTAGTAGTGGATATAGGAATGTTATTGCAGTTTACACTGGGAAAGAAATAATTGCAAGGTCTTGCTGATTCTCATACACCTGCATGATGATATGAGGTTTTTTTTTTTTGTACAGCCGACTTCTACGAGTGAGCCAGTGAAGCTCTTCCTGTCTGCCCTCCGTCTCTGGTTCCTCCATCTTTGTTTCCCCCGGATCTCCTTGGCATCAACTCCATCACCTGAAAGTAAGCATCACCTGAGTTCAGTCAATCCATCATTCAAATCAAAATTCATTACTCACTTGTGGAACTTCCCTCCTACAATACTGCATCTCTCCACTCCTCCGTGCAGCACTCCTGGTTCCTGTGATCATCTACAAACGTTTGTTTCAATAAAATCATTTCATTTTTTAACTGGTCTCACTAGTCATGTTCTGCATGTGGGTCACAAAGCTTCCTAAAAAGCTTCCTAAAAACATGACATGCATTTACTTTTGGGGGGAAAATAAAGACTATTCTTTAACTAAGAGTTGCTTTAAACTAAAAGGTTTAAATAACTACCCTGATTTTGAAGTATATTGTTTTACTAAAAGGACGGGCAACTTAGGTTTTATTTAGCGTTCCTAGGTTCCTCTTTTCTTTTCGTTTTAATGGTTGTTTTAAAAGCATGTTTACAGCGTGTATTTATTTGGTCCTTCCAATTCAGGTGAACTCCCAGAAAGGATGATTGAAATAAAAGCAAGTTAAAAAAAATAATTTCTGTCATTTATAATTTGTAATCAGATTTGGCATGACACAAATCATAGATTTTACTTTTAAAGAGGCTATATGCAACTTTTTCTCCAAAATAAACGTAAAAATAGCCTTTTTATTTGACCATTTCTGACTCAAACATCTCCTGATGAGCATACTGACACCTTGTCAGCTCACAGTGGGTGCACCTATCCAATTGTATCCAATGTTTTCCATTTTCTGTCAGGTCAGATTTTCCCGCGCTGTCTGCGGATGTGACGTCAAGCGCGTTCATGTTAAATGTTTCAGATCACTCTGGCACCACCGCTAGTCAGCACTCGCAAGCAGTTCAATGGATTGTGCGAATTCACAGACGAGACCAAGGACAACTTTGACACCAACAGTAACTCCACATAAGACCAGTTTTGTTTTTGACAACCATCTTAGATTTAGTCTTAGTCTTAGTCTTTTGGACTAAAATGCTTATTAGTTTTAGTCAAATTTTAGTCACTTCTATATGTGATAGTTTTAGTCCAATTTTAGTCGCCGAAAAGTCAAAAAGGTTTTAGTCTAGTTTTAGTCGACAAAGACAAGAAGGTTTTAGTCTAGTTTTAGTCAAAAAAAGGGAGAAAAAGTAGTCTTAACAAATTAATGTAGGTCAATAAGTATTTTGCTGTTGGGCAGTGTCATCATAAATTGTGAAAATAGCAGCAGATCTATAGTTCAACACATTGTGAGCTTGCAGATCGACTATTTTCACCAATAATTACAATAATAAAGGAATGGTTTTTAGACATAAAAGGTTTCCACCCAACTGCAAATACTTTTTGATCTAAGGATTGTGCATTACACAGAGATAAATTGGTAACAGTGGAATCAATGTATAACAATAATCCCACCTGTCTAACATAGCAAGTTACGTGCTGACAAAACATAAACACACAAAGAGATTACCATAACGTCACCGAATGTAAACATGGCTAAACATGCTGCTAAAGTAACACACATAATCAATTGACGTTAGCGTAATAAAAGCTAACTTTAGCCTGAAGATAGCAGCCCATTTGAGCCAGGAGTATGTGGAAAACTTACCAAACATATTTTTAAAGCTTACTATGAAATTACTCACGAGCTGATTGTCGAATAACATTGTAACGTTATGTGTAGGCTATATGTAACTTACCTCCCAAAAAATATCCTTGTGGCGAGCCTTCAGATGCTGCTTAAGGTTGGTTGTAGTGACAACAATGTGAAGTGTTGAGCACGTTGTGCGCTGCACGCCAAGTGGTGGGCGTAACCAAACAAGGATAGAATGCAGCGGCAGATACTTTTTAGGTTTTAATTGGCACGCACAATAAGCAGAAATGTCATGCATTTTAAACATCTGACAGACCACCCACTAACATTTTCGTCCACTCTCGCCTCGTCAACGAAAACTCACCCAAGTCTCGTCATGTTTTAGTCATTAAAGAGCCATCTTTATCTCGTCACTGTCTCGTTATCGTCATGAAAAAAAGTGGCGTCAACGAAATGATTTCGTCATCGTTATCGTTGACAAAAACAACCCTGCATAAGACTAAACAAGTTAAACCCCTGACAAGTGCCCGAAAAAGATCAAAGATTGAGAGCGACCGGTGTGGGAGCACTGTTCCGTTTTTTGGCCACAGGTGTCAGTCGCGAGTTTAAATTTCAGAAAATGGCATATAGCCCCTTTAAGTAGAACCCAATGTGCTTCTAGATGTTCCTACGACTAAAACAGTTTCCCCTCTTAAGTGATTTTTTACACCTGAAAATCTGGTAGACTCTGTTCGAGGAAACAGGGGACAAAAGCTGCAACATAGTTGCTTTTTTCAGCTGGTGCAGTTCACTTTCAAAGCTTTTGAGCAACATGTTTACTTCCTCACCTGTGGGGGCGCTGCACCAAAAAGCACTGAACACAGGGACACTTCCTGTTCCACAAAATATAAACAAACATGAAGTGGCATTAGATTTTAGCGGTTTTAGGTTTAATCTGTTGTCTTTGGGAAATGTGTCAGACAAATATGTTGTAGCAATGGGCTCAGCATGAGCAGAGAAGGAGGCAGAGGTGCTGTTGCTTCGGTTGCTTTGGTTGTATTTACCCAGAATGCCCTGCGTTGTGGTCCGCTTCATGCCTTTGGAGCGTCCCCTGGCCTGCTTGACATTCACAGATGTAATTGAAATGCACCAGAGTTCACTTCAACCAAGCAGAGACCCAGGTTTTCAGGCAGACCAGGATTCACTTGTGCACTCACACCTCCCTAAACGAACCAGACTTTCTGGGAAAACGAATTAGAGTTCAAATAGAGTGGACTAAGCAGGGCTGGTGTGAATGCACCCTATAAGGATGGCTAATACTTTGAATGATTTTAAGTAAATTTTAAGTAAATCTTTTTAACTTGGCTGTCTATTCCAGTTGAGCAGAAAGTATGAGGCTGATCTTATTATTAGTTATTTTAATCTTCTACCCAACAGTCTTTTTGTTCTTTTTTAACTGTTCCTTTCTTTTCATCAATCTGTCTTATTGTGGTTGTTTGTCTTATTGTTTCGTTTTTTTTTCATGGACCTGTTGAGCACTTTGGGTGTGTAAAGTGCTCTTATAAATAAAAGGTTGGATGATTGATTGATTGATTGATTGATTGATTGATTGATTTATTGATTGATTTGTACAAAAGTCTTAAAGACACCAAGAACAAACTCACAAAGTATTTTTAGCAGTGTGATTTTTTTTTGCCAGTTTGTTTTAGTTTTTTGCTATTTTTAATCAGAATGCTGCCATGTGGAAAAACTTTTCAGCTTGAGCAGTCATTTGTCTCTGCTGCTTGTGGAGTGGAAATGATGGAAAACGAGCCTGTCATGATGTGACAAGGGCACAGTGGATATCTTTAACATGGTAGCCTGCTGTGTTTCACATAAAAGGAAAGCGTAGCAGACATAATGAAAATGCAGAGCAACGCAGACAGCTCTCTCAAAGACTTTAATTCAAACCCTTTTAAATATAAGGGGAAGTAGAAATGGTAGATTTACGCATTAGAGTAATCCGAATGCAAGGAAGGAGGTAGGAAGCAGTGTGGATGGCCTTCAGAGGAACATTCGCAGCTGCTGATTAGAGAAGCCATGTTAATGAGATTCATTGACAGTCTAATACGGAGAACAGCATGCCCCCCTGCTGGGGCTGTCTGTGTCTTCCTCCCCCCACACCCCACTCTTCTCTCATATTTTGCTCATTTTCTCAGTTTCCATCTTGCCGCTGCTCTCTTCACCGAGGGGACCGTGTTTTCCCTGGACTCTGACAGCAGGGAGTCTGTCTGTTTTCAAGCAAATACTGCAAAAAAAAAAAAAAACTGAGCTGATTCGTTGCACCTTTAACCAAAGATGGATACAAGGCCATTTTTTTTCCAAGTCGCAAATCTTTCATCTCAAATCCAAGTCTGGTCTCAAGCCCCTAATGACTGAAATAAACGTTCTATTACCGGATGCATGAAACCTTGTAGTCAATTCAAATTGCTAAATGTTTTCAAAGGGTACATTAATGACAAGCGTGTTGCTTGTCAAGGTAGTGAGAGAACGAATACACATGTTGAATGTCTGAACATAAAGCACTTTCAGTTTGAAGAGCTGATTCTTTCTTTGTAATAATGCTAGTTTAATAACTGCAAGAGAACAAGATGCCAGAGGAAAGGGTAACAGTACATGTATTCGTATTTGGATTTTTATGGTACGCATGTGTACCAAACGAATACAGCTGTTTTCTACCTGAAAACATGCAGAATGTTTATGAGCGGAACGTTGCAACAGTGCAACGTTCCTCAACGCAACTTCCAAATGTGACACCAAAACAAAACAGAAAGGACTCCCAGCTATGACTAAACTCTGCTATTTGGGAACATTAATGATTTCTCATGCAGGTGCAGTGGAAAAAATGATGGACCAAACCCGAACTTTGTCAAAGAACACATCTTTCAGCAGCAATAAGGTCCATAACACGCTCTGCACTGAACTGAATGACTCACCTGAAACAATGTCAAGCTGAATGTAAACATCACTGATACTAGAGAAAAACCAGCTAAAGTCCACATGGTTACCAGTAGCATCTAAGAAGCCCAAACCCCTTATTTTGTTTAAAACACAAGTCAGCAGAATTCTACGACGGAGTATTAGGGCCATAGTAGACAAAAGAAAAATATTACATTTCTGCCCAAAAAACTCTTAGATTTTGAGATTAATGAAAATATTAATGAAAGTATGTGATTAATTTCACATATTTTCCAGAAAAAACGTGGAAATTCTCTAAAACATTTATTAGGTTTATTTAAAAATACCTTTTTTTTATAGATGTTTTTAATTGGTATATGTCTCTATTTTCCTCTATTGTGTCAAATAAAGGAGAGTCAAATAAAGTCAAATAAAGGAGAGTGTAAAATTTAAACTGAAGTGACAAAATAATGTCAGAATTGTGATGACTGAAATTGGGTCAATACGAATTTTTTGATGACAATTTACAGAGATTATGCTCAGGGCAAGCATAAAACAAAGATATAAAGTCAGACCTGGGACTAATCAGACACATGACATTACGCAAATAACAAGTAAGGCCAGAACTGTTCATGTAATAGTTTCATTGTTTTTTTTATGTAAATCACATATTCTTTTTTCACTACTATGCACAGCAAAGTTCATCTCACACTTTTAAGCAGCTTTGACTAGTTCAAACCACTCATATGATTCGCTGAGAGCAGTAACTGCCTCTGAACTCATTGGTCAAGTGTCTTTCCCCACACCAAACAAAGCATGGATCCTAAGAAAATTGAAGCTTCACGTTTAAAGCTTGTGTCAGAGTGTCGGTCTCAGATGGCCATCACTATTTTTTATAGCTGCTGGTCAAATTTCTCACAGTTCTCCAGTTGTATTTAAAGGTTATTATGCTTGATGAACAACCTTCTATGATACTAAAAGGGGTTTTGGTGAGGGTTGTTCCATGTGAAAAGGCAGGCAGCTGGACTAATATAAATGGGCTACTTCTCTTGTTTTTTTCTGTTTTTGCTGTACACCCTCCTAATTGCAACCCTTCAATAGATCCTTCCACTTTCTCCCCATTTCTGTTCCCATGTGTACCATGTGTTGCTCACCAACAAAATCCTGAGGGGATCCCATTTTGGGGAATCAGTGGAAAACTGCTCAGAGAAATTAAGGGACACAGATGTTTTAGCTCAGTAGACTGAAGGATGAGTTCATGGGGAGAACATTTGAGGCTTTCTGCTCTGCTCACTCCAGAAGGAAAGTCTTAATCCATCCAGTCAGAGAATCCTTGTGCAGATATTCATATAAAAAAAAGCATCAGTGAGCATGAGTAAAGCATCAGCCAGATGCATAAACAGAAACAAATGTGCTGGAAGGGTTTTAGATTTGCGTAAGACACTGCATGCATGTGAGTGTAGGAAAGTCAAAGTGTAAGTGAAAGTTTCTAAAAAAGAAAACAATTGATTTTTGTGATCACACAGAGCAAGTGGAGGAGTGGACGTGCTGGTAGTTACAGTAAAGTGGTTCTAATTAGGGTAAACTGTGTCAGTTTCTTAGTAATTATACTTCATTACCAGACAATCAACTGTAAATGTGCTTCTGTTAAGTCATTCATTTGCTCTTTCCTTTTCGCCGAGTGGCTGCAAAGTCAGCCTGGAAGCAGAGAGAGGGCCAGCAGAGGTCAGATGGTGGGACGGACCAGCGGATGCATTTCAGCCCTGATCACAACATCATCCGACCTCCATACCCCAAGGGTGAAACAAAACTCTACAAACCACAAGCAAACACAGCTTCTGTCCAGACCGCACTGCAGCAAACTGTGGTCACATTTGTACATTGTTGGAAAATGTGTTACATACCACCATAGAGCATCTGTCAGAAATATAAACTTTTTACAGCCATTCTTTCAATCGACATATTTATCAGTGCAAGGAGTTGGGGACAGCTCTGCCACATATAAGCCAAGCCTTTCCAGTAAAGCATCCTCATCTGGGTGACAGCACATGGTGTATTAAAAAACCTGTATACCTTCATCTCCAGATGTGCATGACACATGGACTGCTTTTACTAAAGTAGATTTTTCAACTGATACCAAGCTTTGCACTCACCAGCCACTTCATTACGTTAACCCTCACAGGTATGGGTTTGGATCTCCTATTGACTCCAAAACAGCCATAATTTTTATGTGGAATAAATTCAAGAAGGTGTTGGAAATGTTCTTCAGAGATTTTGGTCCATATTGACATGATTACATCACAGTTTCTGCAGATTCTTAGCTGCTTTTTGACAGGGTATCAGGGCAACTGTGGCACCTGCAACACTTGTGAGTATACCACTCCCCAACACAACCACCTCCACAGCAATGAATCCAACCTCAGGGTGGCGCTAGCAGGTACACCATTGCACACCTTTTTTTTTTTTAGGTGATTGGCTAATCACCAATGCTTAACCAAGTTAAGCATTATTAGCTTGACTGACTTGTCATAAAGGATCACATAATATCTTTTTGATTTATTTTGATTATTTACTTGGGCAAATTTTAATAAACTTTACCTTTTGGTTAAAGTTTTATTTGCAAAATGGATTTCTTTCTATTTGAATCACAAAAAATGACAGTTTAATAGTTCATAAGTGAATTGCGATAAAGTCTTAGTTTTATTTTAGAAGATCTTAAAAGTCTTGAAGAGGTATTAAAATGTATTTTAAGATCCCTGCATATACCCAGATATTGGTTGTGTCATAACCCTCCTGTGATCTTGGCTTGGTATTGAGGCAGAATCAGGCAGATATCATTGGGAAGCCATGCGCCTGTGGGTGGGTGGGGTGTAGGCTCGTGGAGCAGGGTAACGGGGACATGTTAGAGAGAGCGCCAACGCACCCCCACCCGCAGCTAGCCCTTGGAGGGGAAAGAAAAACATTAAAAAGACGGGAACACTGTGGGGAGCGCACGAGGGGTCAATATGACCCCATTGGGAAAGCACATGGGTTGGAAACAAATAAGAAAATACACAAGAGTTATGGAATTGTGCAAGGTCCCTGGATGTGCAGTGGAGGGCCCGTGGAAGCCCTTAAGGTAGAAGAATAACATGAAAAGATAAGGATAACTGTGAGGAGCACACAAGGGGTCCATCTGACCCCACCAGGACAGCAGGAGTGTTAGAAACGTGTACAAACATACACAAGAGTTACAAAATTAAGCAAAGTCCCTAGAGGTGCATCAGAGGGACCGCTGGAGCCTTTGGGGTAACCGCTAGGAGGGCACGAGGGGTCCATCTGACCCCAGTTGGACAGTGGGAGTGTTGGAAATGTCTAAGAAGATACAATAGAGTTGGAGAATTGTGCCTGGAGGTGCTATGAAGGGCCTGTGCCTGCCCTTGGGGTAGAAAAAACATGAAAATAAAAATTACAACTAAAAATAACTCTATACCTTCAAAAAATGTTTCTGCAGAGTGAAAATAGCATTGAGTTTGAAAGTTTAGTATCATGACAACCCAAATGCGCACAGAAAAAAACGTCCGTACCTTCGCTCCTGTGGGTACAGCCGACTAGCGCAATTCAAAATGAACGGCCCTCCCGATTGGCTGCTTTGCAAACTTAACCCAGTAGTATGTCACGTTGTGTTTAGAGATGGTATTCTTGCATGCCCTGGTTGTAAATGGTTAGATATCTGAGATAATGTTTCATTTCTGTCATTATTAGTTTCTGACAAGGTCAGACCAGAACCTCTGGCATGAATAAACATTCCATGTTCAAAGTCTCCTTTCTCATCCATTCTGATAGTTGACTTAAACTTCAGCATGTCAGCTGCACCTCATGCAGATACCTAAATGCATTGTGTTGCTGAGAAAAAGGGCTTTTCTTAAACTTTTGTTAAAGCTGCAGTCCGGAGAATATATTTATGTATCAAAGTTTTATAAATCTTTAAAATGATAGTGGGGTTCAATACTATGATAAAAGGCTAGTGCTCCACAACACTTGTTATTTTTCTTAATTTTTCCTGAGTGTTTTGGGAGGGGCCTTGGTAGGTCGGATTCAAAAAATCTCTCTCCCTCATATACTCCAGACTGCAGCTTTAAATCAAATGATCCATCTTTGAAATATTTCAAGTATTAACTAAGTTAATACAGCTTCTGTTATTCTCCTCCATTCAAAAAAAAGCAAACCCCATTGGGGGACCTTTAGTTTCACTGCACTTTTTGAATCTTTCTTGATTCTTCTTTACCTGACAAGCTTGGTCGTTTTGAGACATCTTGGCCATATTTCATCCTTTGTTTCTGATGGCTCAGGCCCAGGTAATTTTTGCTGTCTTGGAGAAGGAAGAGGCCTCCTCACGCTGACCACACAGCTGGAAAGGATGAGCTCATCTGTGAGGCAATGAACCGCTTCACCCTTTAAAGTTACAGCCCTTATTTCCAAGGATTCAGCCAATCTCTGCTCCACTGGACAAAAGATTTATGTGGGACCAGTTAGGGTCTTTATGAGGCAGCAACTGAGAGAGGGGGTAACTAGACTGTGGGTTGCGCCTCCATCCCAGCTATAAAAAGGTTTTCTCTGCAGAGACTCTGGCAGCCTGGAGGTAAGGTAAGCTGCACCTGGGATCAGACAAAATTAAAACCTTAACACTTTTCTCACCTTCATCTGGCTGCCAGTCCACTTCATGTTTAATTTGAGAGAGATAGTTCTTCATTTAGGAGTTTGGGGAAATGCAGTGACTTATGACAAAATAATAACAGAGAAAGATGCTGTTTAAAACGTTCAAAGCTGTCAAACTTCAATGAAAATTACAGCAAATACTTTGCTTCATCTAACTTACATAACATTATTGATCTGTAATAGTTGGCAAACAAATCATAAGTTTTGGCCATATGGATATCATTTTGTACATTATTGTTTTCCCACCATAACAGCACTGAACCTCCTGGGACACTTAAACCCTTCACCAATTGATAACCCAATTTCACTCCTGCATGTTCCTATTTCATCCATTTGCACTTCCATTTAGTGCCCACAAGTGTTGTTTATCAGCTTTTTCTGTGTAGTTGAGTGATTTTCATGAATTATAGTTCAAAAAAGGCCATGGGTCAATAAAAAGTTCAATTTAAAAAAAGTTTCCTTTCCTTTTTCATCATAACCTATTGGGTAGCTTATTACTACAGGCATTACCAGAGGCAGGTAGTAACTAGTTACATTTACTTATGCAACCTTTTGAAAAAAAATGGCTTTTGGAGTAATATTACTAGACCGTACGTTTGACTTTTACTTGAATAATATTTTTATGAAGTATCGTTACTCTTATTTGAGTAAAATGTCTGGCTACTCTACCCACAGCGAGTAACTTTACTAAATCAAGATGAACTCTTATTTTAACCAAAGACACATGAGACTCCCTCATACAGTTCATGGTGAATTAAGACCATTTGTTTGTACACAAGCTTCATCATTTTAACATTATTTTCTATCTGCTGAGCCTGTTGTGCCATTTGGAGGTCAAGTGGGGGTACCTTGCCCTGATCTAATATATATATGCATTACCTACTGTAAGTATTGGTTTCATTGGTTTTACTTTAAAAAAAACTTTGGGCGGAAAAATGTTTCCTGTCAAATTTGTTATTTTACAGTTATGTCACGTATTTCTATTTATTTTAGGGGAAAAGAACACACATAGCCAGGTTTTTTTAAACGAATATTCTCACCACCTTGTTAAAAAAATAAAAAACTCCGTCCACACCTGACCGCAAAAGTCCATTGTTAAGAACATTCATAGATATGCCAAACCTTTAGGAGGCAGTTATTCTCCCAAATCTTGTCCACTCACAGTAACTTTTTACTTTCTAACTTCTACATACAGCAGTAACTGAGCTTGTAAAAACAAGCAAGCAAAAAGAGCTTCAACAATCGATAATGGCAACACATCTCTGAGGGCATAAATGCTGTTTCTGAGTGTAAACACAGGTCATACAAATTATATTGGAGCATTTTTGTTGCGGAAAGTGACGTTGTGGAGTCTAAAACTCCGGTTATTTCTGTCTACACGCAAATCCTTAAAACGGAGAAAACGTAGATCTTCAATCTGGCCAGAGATTTTAGAAAGATTCGTCTTTGGTAAATCTGCGTTTTCGTGTGCTTAACTGAATAGGTAGTATGCAGGAAAAAAATAAATTATATGCTAATAAGTACCATATAAATCTACCATCCACTCCCAAAACTGCAGACATTTTAGTCCATGCCTTCTTCTTTTTCATGTTTTTCTTGTAAAAAGTATCACCGGTATCATTTAAGTTGGGTGATTCTTCATTTCAAGGAATAACTTCTCGTCATCCATGATAAATACCAACAAATTAGTCCCACAGACCGACGGACTTCAAACCTGGTGTCCCCGGTGATTGTGTTTCATCTTTTTTTTTTCATCGTTAAGCAATCATAAATCTGCACATATCTTACTTTAACGTTTGCCGGATGCTTTATACTGCTCCCGTGTCTGATTTCCTGTCTGGCCCGATCTAAACTTATGAAACTGCTGAGATTGATGTGTTCTGGAAGCGTTGCGCGCATAAAATAGACCCAACTTTACGAGTGGGCCGCAACACAATGCTTCTGGGACTTGTCAGATTTGTGCCGCTTTGTGCCCGGTGGTACATAACCCAACAGCAACTATCTGCTGCATATTACACTTTGCAGATATTATGTGCCACTTCGCATCCAGTAGAAAGCAGGTAGGTTGGGGGAAATGGCCTCAAATCCATATAGCGATATAATCTGAAGCATGTGCGGTAAAAATGTTTATTGCGATATATTCTTTTCCTCTGTTTATATATGTCAAAATGACATATGGCACAAAATGTTTATGAACATTATCACATTCCAGATGCATTCCAGCAGAACAACTTCAAAAATTAATAGAATGCTATTTACTTATTTGTAAATGTGTCCTGCCTGGCAGTGTGGCACTCAGAATTGGTGTCTGAGTATCAAGTAGAAGCCCAACAGATTTACTTTCACAAGTGGAGCATTACAGCTTTTGGTCCACTAGATATAAATGTGTAAGAAATCTTTATTAGATGGCTGTGTTTTTTTCCAAATTTTATGGACATGGAGACAGAAATAAAGGGGGAAAAAGAAAGAAGATGAAGAAGAGAGGTAGGACAAAAAGTTAAGAGAGAGAGGGTGAGTTGAAGATTGAGAGGAAGGGGAATAAAGAAAACACAAGAAAATATCCTAGTCTGCTTCTACACCTGCAGGATGGCAGAGAGAGGGAACAAAACTATGATGAAACAAACAAAACAATGCGAACTGAGAACTACACATCTACAACCCACAAATAGATATATAAATACAAAAACAGCGTCACTGAAAAGCTCATGGTACCGATTATTACAAGATGTATTTGTGGTAACCTCAGATCAAGAAAGCATCTGTAAACACCAGAATCCCCAAAGAATGTGTGTGTGTGTGCATGCGTATGCGTCTGTGTATGAGCATGCTGGTGCATATAAGGTTTCTCCATACGAGTGTTCAATAGCTGGTGTGAGGAACCATCGATCCGCCTTCCAGGAATCGACACGGACACGAAGGAGATCGGAGCCATAAACATCCAAAGGACCACCAGAAGCCCCAGGCGGACCAACGCAGGGCTGACCGCACACCCCAAGAGAGGAGCAGAGGAGAGCCCCTGGGGAACATCCAGCAGCTACAATGCAGCGACGAGCCTATGGGCTTCACAGGCAACCAGCTACGCCAGGGCGGATCCAGCCATGGGCCCGGAGATCTGAGGCCTGAGAGCGCCCCACCCCCTAAGGACCCGACCAGAAATCAACCGACAAGGGCGCCTCTCCGCCGCCACCAAGCTGCAGAGGCCATGGCCAGCCGACATCCCAATGCCCTTCCACCTTACATTAAAGCGCCACACCAATAGCCACAGCGGACAGATGGCATCCCCAGGCCAAGACCAGCCAGCACCAGGACATCGAGCTCAACCAGCTCCGGAATCTCAATCCTGTACAACGCAGAGCATCAAGACCAATAATCTAACCAAGGTCAATCAAACCCACCAAAAAACCGACCAAGCACAAAACACACAGAACAGGTGATCAAGTGAAGACGCCTGACCTGACCCCCGTCGAGCCAACCTACAGCTAATGGAATGCCATTTAAAGAACATTTATTGAGCAAAATGCATTTAAAAAAATATTCTAATATTTTCCCAAAAATGCAAAAGAAAAATTCTCACAACACAAATAAAGATGAAAATATTTTAAATAAAAGAAAGGCTAAATGTTATGAAAGCACAAAGTTCAAAATGATCCGCTTTCCTGGTTACTTATTTATAGATTCTATGGAGCACAAAATAAATCTGCCCATATTTGAGTTAAAAATGCTTCAAGTTTTTTTTCATTAAATAGAAAACAACTAATTTTAAACTTGCAATATCTGATGTAAAGACAAACACTGAACATCAGTATTTATCCTTCTTGCATACCTGGTACAAAGTAGGCACAGCTTGATGACATCATTAAAATGCACAATCATGGTAGGCCGGTATAGTCAAAATCTCTATTGTTGGCTAAATTTATATAATTTCTACCTTATACCATTTATATCGTCCAGTAGTAAAAGCAAGTCTTAGATGCAATCAGTCCAGTCTCCCTGTGACACAGATTTGTTATAGGTTCTAAATGTATTTATTATTCAACCTAATTAAACAGAAATATGTAAAATATATTTATAAGAACATGTAATTCACCTTGGGAGAAAACTGCTACTAACTGCTGTGAATTCATTTGGAAATAAAGAGGATACAATTTCTACCCCACATAAAATATATAAATGCATTTATGTACAAAAAGAAAACCAGTAGAAATAGGCTAACACCTGTCAAAGTAAAATGTCTGCGTTAATTACTCAGGTAGTGCTTCTACTTTGAAACGTAAGTGTCTTTGTGAGGATGCTTGCTAACCAGTGACAGAAGAAGGTTTATTTGGCCCGGAAACGACCCAAGATTATGTAATATAGTTGGAGAGAGTTTGAGAGAAGAGAAGAGATTTTGCAGTTTTGTTTTTAAATGTAACATTTTCAGAGAAGATGACACATAAATAGTTATAAACAACAGATGTAAGGTCACGATCAACAACTAACTGTGAACTGACATTGAGCAAATAGCATTAGCTTCTATAGGTGAGAGAATCAATAAGTAATAAGAGAACAAAATATGAGATAAATCTTTTCAAAACTGTGAAAAGAATGGAAATCCTCCATTCTGCATTAAGATGTGCTCCCTTGGAGGACCAGTGCTGTTATTTTAGTGAGTTAAATTGTTATTTTCTGCCTTATAAACGTTTAACTATCAGGCCACCTCTTAGATTTGAATCCCAAAGAAGCTGCAGGGATCATGGCACACACCTGACCTTAGCCAACAGAACACCTTCTCTTCTGAGATGGCTTTATAAAAACCATTCAACCTCACATAAAGCCGAAACCCGTATTACTGGTTTGAAGACAAGTCCAATAAACCAGAAGGCGATTAACTCCACTGGAGGGAGTAAGTAGTGGAGTTGTAGAGGCTGTTCACCTGAGTAATTGAGTTTTATTTCTTAAATTTCACTGCCTCATTTTCCCAGCCGGTCTAGCGCCGCATCCGGTCTTCCAGGGAGCTGAGCCGTTTGTAGCCAGCATGAGAGAATTTGTCGCTAGATTGCCTTTGTCATTTTGATTCATGTGGGGCTCACCGCTGAGTGTGTTATTGTACGATACTGACTCTGTTCTCAAGCAGCAGCTCTCTCTCCTAACGGTGTTATTGCCTTAGATGTTTCCTGCGAGAAATGAGGAGTCACACTCAGAGGAAACTTTTTTTTCCCTCACTTTCTAAATGTTTTTTTTACTCACCTCCTACATCACGCTGCTGATTGAACTTTTGCCGTCTTTCACACCTTACGCGCCGAGCTGGAGGTGGGTGGATTGTGATGAAAACACTGGAGGGGAAGGCAGTGTGTAAGACGGCATGTGAATGAGGAGGTGCAGCTTTTACCGCTGGTTCTACCACATGACACCTGTTAGGATGTCCCTGATTGACCTTTCACCTTTTCCTCTGCTACAGGATTTATCTCACCATCTCCAGAGAAAGATAAAAATGTGCCTGCAAACATTCAGGAGAACAGGGAAGTTTGATTTATGAACATCAGTCACATGAAAGACCTTTTCAAGATTTCTTATGTGTATGCATTTCACTTCTGTTTGTAAACCATGTTGAAAGAATAAGCAACATTGATTTGAGTCAGATATTGTTTATTATGTTCTGGAGGCATTCAACCCTAAAATAGAAATACCAAAATGTCAAGTGTGGTGGCGGCAGCATCATGATGTGGGGCTGTTTCGCTGCCGGTGGTACGGGTGCATTGTAGAAATTGAATGAATTACAGAGGAGGAAGACTACCCCTAAATTCTAAGATGATTACAACTTGGATACGGTTGGCTTTTTCAGCAGGAAAATTATCACTAACACACATCGGACTGTAATTAAGCTTCAGAAATGGCCTATTCAAATCCCAGACCTCAACCTTACTGAAAATGTGTGTACAATCCCTAAAAGCCAGGTCTGTGCCAGGAAACCAACCAATATAAATGTTCAGAAGTTTGCTGTAGGCATATTCATTGCTACAAAAAGTGTGTGCATAAGATACAAATCTCTAAGCAACTTTAAGCAAGTTTGACTTAGATTTTGTGTCATATTTTAGCCCTCATGTAACACGTTTGTTTACAAAAACAGTAATTGCCAAACCCTACGGTAAATTTATATCCTCTCTAGGCCTTTGAAGACAACCAAATATCAAGATATCCATCACAGCTCTTAAATCACTAAACTAAATAAATTTTTTCCTTTTTGTTCTTGATCATTAAAGGGTATCTTATCTCATATTCACTCACCCACAGACTCATCGTGTAATAAACAAGCATACAAGAACCAGAAGTGATTTCACTCTGATTTCTATGTAATGACATGTTCCCTGAGTTTAATCATACTGACAATACTTTTTACCCCTCTCGGGACAAAACGATTCATAGAGGTATTAAAAAGCAGTCTAATAGACTCCCGAAGTGACACACGGCAGCACAGATCTACAATGGATTAGGGCTATTGTAGATGAAAGAAAATACATTTCTAAATAAATTTCTGCCATTAACTATCTTAACTTATTTTCACATATTTTCATGAAAAACTTTTTTTTAATTTTTTTTACAAGAAGTTGTACATTTGAGAGAGAAAATTCTGAAATTTCCATGACTAAAAGTATAAATTTTAGATATTTAAAACTAAGCTTTTTTCTGACGTTGTAAAGTTAGAAATTTTCAAGAAAAAACCTTTTTTGAGTATCAGATATTTCTGACAAAAAAACTATAAGATTTAGGTGTTAAATTTAAGAGATGAATTTCCTAAGTGTACGGGGTTTATGCTGCTTTTTTATCAGAACAACTTCTCCTGGGTGCAGGTAATGCCTAGAACGGGAGAGACTGTGAAGAAGCTGCAAAATGGCTGCATCAGGTAGGTCTTATTATGTTGCAGTAACTATAGTTACACACTTGCACGGTGCTCATTGAGACCTGCTTGATCCAGCCATGTTGCAACTTCTTCCTGACAATTGAAAATATAAAAATTCTTCAAAATTTAACACGTATCTTAGAGAACGTCGGGCCTTTTTTTTATACTTTACAATGTCAGAAAATATATTAGTTTAAATATCAAAATTGTATGCCTTTAATCATGAAAATGTATGAATTTTCTCTCGCATTTGTTCAACTTTTCTACATTAGAGAATTTCCACATTTTTTCTTGAAAATATGTTCAATTAATCTAAAAATTGCTGAGTTTGAACACTTATATTTATGACTTCGACATCAGAGAATTTTCAAGTTTTTTATAGAAAATATGTTAAATTCATTTAAGTTTTTTTGGTGGAAATTTACTCCAAAATGTTTTGTTTTTCATCTGCAATGGTCCTTATACTCTGTACAGATCCGAATGATGACAGATTACAATGTTTCCAGAGGAAACAACCCGGAGCAATGGCTGGCCCTAACTTTATCCTTAAAGCATCTCTGTTCATGTCACTTATTCCCATTCCATACCAATGTAATGCATTTAACTTGTCTGCTCATACCAAGCTGTTCAAGAGGATCCTTTTCCTCTTAAACCTGAATGGCAAGGTAAGCTGTTTTAAATGCCAGTAGTTTATGATATACATGTTTTTGAAGTTTAAATCTCTTGTCAGGGCCTTTCTGTGTGGAGTTTGAAGTCCTCGCTGGGTACTCAGACTTCCTCCCACGGTCCAAAACGCTGTATGGCCGCTCACACTGAGCTAGGTTCTGTTGGAGGTTTCTTACTGTTAAAGGGGAGTTTCTCCTCTCCACTATCGCTACATGTTTACTCAGTATGAGGGATTGTCTCAGTCTCCTTTTATTATGGAAACCTTGAAGAATTTTCTTCCATTACACTAGCTAAACCTTTAAACTGATTGGGATGTTTGTATTTAATTGACTTTCTTGTGAAGTGGCTTGAGATGACATCAGCTGTGACTTGGCGCTTTATAAATAAACTGGATTGAAATTAATTGAAATTGTATGTTGGGTCAAATGACCACTGTAAATTGTCCTTAGGAGTACGCATGGTTGTGTGTCGTGTGATTCTGTAGGTTTCTCTTGCATGGATTGTTGACCTATTCAGGATATCCTCTGGAACCCTGAAAGAATTAAGAGTATAGAAAATGGATGGTTTATCAGGCTTTCTTGAATTTTTTTGCTGTAGACGGGGAAAACCAAATTCTTAAATAAATGTAAAAGGTCAAGAAATATATAAAAATATGTTTGAACAAATTTCTCCACTGTACTGTCTCCCTTTCTTTTCTTTGGAAATGTCTGTCCGCACATGGGCCTACTTCTTTTTATTCATTTCAAAACAGGATATGTAAAAATCGCAGTTGTGGTTTTGAGCAGTTGTTTTATCATGCAATCTCTCAGAGTTGTTTATCTCTCATGCCTTGTCCACACGTAGCCGGACATCTCACAATGAAAATATTTTTCTACGATTTGGCCAGTCATCCACACGAAAACGCAGACTTAGGGCACCAAATACGATTCTTTCTAAAAAAACATCGACCAAAGTGAAGTTTTGTGTTTTCTCCATTTTAAGTGTTTGCTTGTGGACAGAAATAACAGGAGTTTTAGGTTTTGCAACATCACTGTCTGCGACAAAAATGCTCCAACATTACATGTGCGACCCGTGGTTACACTCATAATCAGCATTTATGCTCTCAGAGCTGTGTTGGCATTATCAATTTTTTTTTACAAGCTCAACTACTGCTCTATGTAGAAGTTAGAATAGAAATTAGAAAGACGAAAGTTACTCTGAGTGGATAGGATTTGGGGGAACTACTGCCCCCTACATGTTTGGCATGTCTATGAATGTGCTCAAAAACGCACTTATGTCTATGAATGTGCTCAACAACGCACTGATGCGATGTAATAGGGGATTTTTTAAATTATTTTAATTTTAGCAGAATATATTTTTTTAACCCTTGATGGCAGTGATATTTGGGTGAAACTGTCATAAGGTTTTTCCTTTTATGTGTGTTTTTGAGAAGTGTTTTTTTTAAATATCTCCAACTGTGGCATTAAAAAATCAGCGTCACGATGCAGGCAGTAGGCCCGTGCAACATCTTCAATAAATGGCTTCAACCAACCTTTTAATTCAGGGTTCAATTCCCTCTCCTTTTTGTATTTCTGAGAGTCCAGTTCAGACTGATACACGATGACTGTTTAACGTCTGTCACAGAGAGTCAGACACACAGTGGATGAAGGGCTGCAAGTGAAATTGGTGATTTATTTAGTGTGCAGTCATTTATTTTAGACAAATAAATGTTTGCATTTGCAAAACCTGGACTATGCTAGGGGGATCAGCCAACGGTGACTTTGCACATGCGCAATTTATTTGCAATCTGGACTCACGTTTGCTCTGACTACAGCTTGGCGTGGGCGGCCGGAGCTGCAGCGCTAGGATTAGCTGCTTGTGGTGAGCGCTCTGGGATGGGAGAGGAGCAGACGGCAGCACCGCTGCTCGATGAGAAGATAAAAGATACATGCTTCATGTCAGAGTCTCCAAAAGTCTACCATAACACTAAAAAAAGTGACTAGATTTGTCGCTAGTCGCTTTTTGAAAAGTGTTGATGGAGGCATCTAAAAAGACGTTAAATCTAGTTGCAAAGTCACTGAGTTTGTTAGCAAAGGTGGATCAGTAGATAGAGTAGTTGTTTTGCAATCGGAGGGTTGAAGGTTCAATTCCAACTCCCTCCTGTCACACGTTTATATACCCCTGGGCAAGGCACTTAACCTCAAGTTGCCTACTGAGCACACTGTATTGGTGTGTAAATGTGTGCGCGTTTGTGAGTGCAAATGGGTGAATGTGGCTCCTGTGTAAAGCACTTTGAGTTGTCAGTATGACTAGAAAAGCGATATATAGGTCCAGTCCATTTACCATTTAAGTTGGCAACACTGTTTGCCATATGCTTTGTGGTCTGTAAGCAAGAGCAAAAGTGACGAGTTGAGACAAGAACCGTCCCCCTTGAGATGCGGTGTGAGCACGAATCAGCCAGTAGTGAGTGAAAGCTTCAGCCCTGACCCACCACAACAGAGAGAAATCAGTTGCTTCAGTCGTTAGCTTGCAACAAATGAGAGCTAAAAAAAACCTCTTGCTGGAAGTATAAATGTTTCCCTGAAAAGATAGCAGTATGCTGAAGGGTTTAGCAGGGTTTTCTCAACAGGTGCCCTGATTTTAGCTCAGAGCCCCAAATGGCAGACGACTGCTGCAATGGCGTCACTGAAAGTCACTCTAAATTACTCTGAGAAGGGTTTTTCGGGCTTGTCCGCTTTGTTAAAAATGCTGTCGCTCTGGTAAACCTCAGGAGTCTGCTCTGTGATCGAAGGCAGAAATGACGGGCTTTGTTGGTCAGTGGGGAAAGCAACCGGCGGTGGACGCTTGTGTTTTTCTAGCTCATCTGGCTTAGATTAGGGCTTGCCTGTGCACTGCTGTCGCACTGAAAAGTGGAGAGCAGATAGAGGCATTAGAGAGATGACGGGGGTGAGGAGAGAGTGGACCAGACAGAAAGGGGGGGAAAAAAAAACAATAACACACACAGAGAGCAACACGGGTTTCAGTATTTATGACGAGCTCTGGCTCTGTTACAAATACTTCGCACAAGTTAGCAGCATAAACCCTTTAGAGAGGCCTTGTGTATCAATGAAAGGCGGAAAAGCCTCTAAAGCGAGACCGTGAACAAACGCAGAGGGTATAAGAGAAGCAGGACAAGTTGCCCGTGGCGCGTCCTTGCCTGCAAACCCTGAACATGTCTGCTACAAGGGGACGGTTCACCCTCTTCACCTTCACAACATCCTTCTGCCTCAACATGAACGCCCCCCCCCCAAGCTCCCTTCTTTTCCTCTGCTAATGCACCCGAGATCGCCCCTAAGACTCTGACAGTCACTCCAGAAGGAGGAAAGACAAACACAGGAAGAAAAAAGGTAGGCTATCCATATAGCTCGCTGCAGGTAGGTGTTGTTTCCATGGTTTGCCAGCTTTCTTTTTCCTGTGTCGTGCCGTTCATACTGATTCACAGAGGAATAAGTCACAGACATGTTGGAGCTAATTATTTCTTCTGCTGACAACCTCACGCACAGCAGCTTCAATTTGGATCACTCGTATCTGTTCTGTCTTTTAATATGAAAAATGTACCTTCATTTCGAACCAAGAAATACTGTGAATGTCTCTTTTCATGTATTTTCTTTTTTCTAATACTTGTTTTAGAGTTAATCCGAGCTTTTAAACAGGGAGGAGAGCAGGGGGTGTGGGGGATTTGGAGTGTTTTGAGGCTGACAGTCTGTTTCAGCTTGTTGAGCAGCCTTCGTGCAGACAGCCTTTCTAGGTCAGGCTAAATTGATGACCTGTATTACACTGAGTGGCATGTGTGTATGTCTGTGTATGTATTTATGGGTGTTACTGTCCTGGGTTTTGCTGTCTCACTGTCCTCAGGCTCAGATGAGACCCTTTGTCGTCACACACAGTCTCTTGAATTAAAACTCACCCACTTACATCGGGGTTGGGGGAGGGGGGCATTATGGATGAATGTAAAACATCATTTTGTAATTGGCCAATGCTGGAAATTTAAAGCAACCACACAGGTGGACCTAGGGCTGGGCAATATATCTATTTACTGAACTTTCTGTTTATGACAATTGAATATTTGGAAGAATCAAAAAATAAATAAAAAATCAGCAAAGATTTTATTATTACTTCATATCGCCCAGCTCCGACCTATTTTAAGTTTTCCAAAACAGTTGTGTAAAGTCTCATGACATGTACCACTTTTAAAAAGAAATCTTTAAATCAAAAATAACCTTCTGATATCTTCAGATAGTACCAGGGAATTCTAAAAATTGACAAAAATATTGATTGTTTTATAACCTAATATATATATCGATATCAACTAATATGAAAAGTATTATCAGGATAGCATTTTTTTTTCATTTTGCCCAGCCCTAGGTGGACCACAGTAAGCTAAAATATATTACAAAATATTTGATTTGTTTCAGTAATTCAGTTAAAGTGAAAATACAGTACACAGTAATATTTAATCAATTTGATTATGTATTCCAATGAGTACTTTTTAAAAATAATAACCCTTAAGGAAGTATTAAACATACTTTTTACTGAGCCCATTTTTCTGTATTAAATTTTTTCTTTATTAGTCTGATGCAATATTTGAATCCGCATTAGGTGTAAGCAGAAAATCATCCTAATTAACAGAAACAAACGCTTAAAAACATCAGTCTGTGTGTAATTATCTATATATTGTGTTTCACTTGGAGCAGAGGTCCCCAACCCCCAAACCCAGTGCTAGGTGGCAGGCCAGACAGAAAGAATGAATAACTTACAGTATTTCCATTTTTTTCTTTATTATCAGAGTCTAAACTCTCTTTGTTACATCCGACTGTAACTCACTCTTGATGCATGTCAAGACGCTTGTGTCAGTGTTACCCATCCATCCATCCATTTCCTAAAGCCGTCCATCCTATGCAGGGTTGTGGGGGGGCTGGTGCCAATCTCCAGCGGTAAAGGGGGCAAGAGGCGGGGTACACCCTGGACAGGTCGCCAGTCCATCGCAGTTAGCTAGCAAAATGATTAAAATCATAGATCTCTGAAAAGTTTCTGTGTGGAAAGGAAAAGGTCTAATGAAGAGACAAGAAGAGCATGCGACCTCCAAGAAGAGCAAAGCTACGTTTAGTGGACAAAACCAAGAGTTCTACTTAAAATATGGACTAATCTCAACAGGTGATTTCCACACACCAATCCCCGCTCTGCTGTGTAAAATATGCTATGGGCTTTCTAATGAGACAGTAAAACCTTTAAAATGGTCCCAGATGGGATGGTCCCAATACAGAGAAACAACCACTGGGTCCACACCCTAACCCTAACCCACTGGCAACAGAGTAAATCATGAAGCCAAAGTAATATTTTAGGCTAGAATACCAGTTTATAATCCTATTTGTTCCCATTCATCACTCCACTGTCAAAAATGCAGTGAAACCAGAAGTTTGCTTACATGAGATTCATTTGAAACCTTCCACTTACACCTTTTTTACAGTGTACTCCAGTCCTCTTGACTAGAGCTAAGGCAAGGCAAGGCAAGGCAATTTTATTTGTATAGCACACTTTCAACAACAAGGTGATTCAAGGTGCTTTACATGATTAGAGGTAAAATAAAAACAGCATTAAAACACAAAGCATATAAAGTAACAGCAATAAAGGAAGAAGCACACAAAGATAATTCAGGCATTAAACAGCAAGAAACATTAACAAAACATGATACAACAAAGCATTACTCAAATGCAGCTCTAAACAGATACGTTTTTAGTTCTGATTCAAAAGAACTCAGTGTTTCAGCAGCTTTGCAGTTTTCTGGAAGTTTGTTCCGTGTTTGGTTGTAATTCTAGGGATGTTGAGTAGACTGGAATTAGAGGACCTGAGTGGTCTGGTGGGTTGGTATAGTAACAGCATTTCTTTAATATACTTTGGTGCTAAGCCATTCACTGATTTATAAACTAGTAAAAGTATTTAAAAGTCTAGTCTCTGAGCTACAGGGAGCCAGTGTAAGGACTTTAGAACTGGAGTGATGTGCTCGACTTTCCTGGTTCTAATGAGGACACGAGCAGCAGCGTTCTGGATCATCTGCAGCTGTCTGATTGACTTTTTAGGCAGACCTGCAAAGACGCTGTTGCAGTAATCAATCCGACTAAAGATAAATGCATGGATGAGTTTTTCGAGGTCCTGTTGCGACATCATACCTTTAATCCTGGAAATGTTCTTCAGGTGAAAGAAAGCTGATCTTGATCTTGATCGTTCCTCTTTAGGTCTAAAAGTAATTACTTCTGTTTTGTTTCTATTCAGCTGGAGAAGGTTATGGCACATCCATTTATTGATTTGCTCGATGCATTTACTTAGGGTTTGAATTGGTTCAAAGTCACCTGGCGACATCGTTATGTAAAGCTGAGTATCATGTGCATAGTTATGGTAGCTAATTGTGTTGGTTGTTATAATCTGGGCTAGTGGGAGCATGTAGATATTAAAAAGCAGGGGCCCTAAGATGGAGCTCTGGGGCACCCCACATGTGATTTCTGTTCGTTCTGATGAAAAGTTTCCTATTGAAACAAAGAAGTCCCTGTTCTTTAGGTAAGACTCAAACCAGCCATGTACTGTACCAGAGTCTGACCCAGCTCTCCAGCCATTCTAATAGTATATGATGATCAACAGTGTCAAATGCTGCACTGAGGTCCAACAGAACCAGCACTGTGGTTCTACCACAGTCTGTATTTATGCGGATGTCATTGAAAACTTTGACGAGGGCAGTCTCAGTGCTGTGGTGAGCACGGAAACCAGACTGAAAAACATCAAAGCGGTTGGTCATTGCTAAGAAGCTATTTAACTGCTGAAACACACCTCTTTCAATAATTTTACTGATGAATGGAAGATTAGAGATCGGCCTGTAGTTCTGTATTAACGTGTTATCCAGATTATTCTTTTTTGCCAGGCTACTATCCTGCAACCGTTAGATTTGTTTCAAGTGTGTTGGAGATGGGCTGAAAGTTGAAGGATAGTATCTCCTGAGGACTGGAGTTGGGCACCCCATGGTTTCTTATTATTGGATTTATTTTAAAGTAAAGATACTGTAAAAGAATAACTTTTATAGTATTGCCCCCAATGCCCCCTCCCTCCAGAGTGCATAACACACAGCCCGGGGGATTTTAAATGTCCAGGGTAGTTCCAGGGGAATAGAGGTTTAGGATAGTGTGGTGTTCTTTGTCAGCAACGTTATATAATTCAATTCAATTCAGTTTATTTATATAGCGCCAATTCACAACAGATTTCATCTCAAGGCACTTAACAAGAAGTCATTTCAATACATTCCAATCCATTAAAATGTTTCCTATTTAAGGAATCCCAGCAGATTGCGTCAGTCATTGGCGTGAGGTTGGGCAGACTTTCCAACCACAGCAATCCTTCAGCAATCCCTCATACTCAGCAAGCATGTAGTGACGGTGGAGAGGAAAAACTCCCCTTTAACAGGAAGAAACCTCCAACAGAACCAGGCTCAGTAGGAGCGGCCATCTGCCACGACCGTCTGGGGGTTTGAGAAGACAGAGCAGAGACACAGAAGGAACAGAAGATCCGATATAAGAGTACTCTCTATGTTACAGAAAGTAAAAAGTTGATAATAGGACACAGTGGATGTTCAGCCACTGGGAGCACCATCCCAGTCGATGCCCCCCGTCCAACAGGGCATTGCAGCCATGCAGGATACCAGACCAGATATATCTTCTATGGAGAGAAAAACACTGAGAGAACACAAAGTTAACAGTCGAAATAGCAGAATGTACTGTAATACAACTGGAGAGTAGTAGCAGAAAAGGAAGTAGCAGAGTGAAGAAAATTGGTAAGTCTGTCCTCCAGCAGTCTAAGCCTATAGCAGCATAACTACAGAGCTAGCTCAGGATGACCTCCTAAGTCACTCTAACTATAAGCTTTATCAAAAAGGAAAGTTTTAAGCCTGGCCTTAAAAGTAAACAGAGTGTCTGCCTCACGGACTAAAGCTGGGAGCTGGTTCCACAGGAGAAGAGCCTGATAACTAAAGGATCTGCCTCCCATTCTACTTTTAGAAATCCTAGGAACTACAAGTAAACCTGCAGTCTGAGAGCGAAGTGCTCTGTTAGGAACATATGGAACAATCAGATCTCTGATGTATGATGGAGCTTGATTATTAAGGACTTTGTATGTAAGAAGGAGGATCTTAAATTCTATTCTGGATTTAACAGGGAGCCAATGAAGGGAAGCTAAAACAGGAGAAATGTGATCTCTCTTTTTAATATTCATCAGAACTCTTGCTGCCGCATTTTGGATTAACTGAAGGCTTTTAACGACATTTTGTGGACTACCTGATAGTAAAGAATTACAGTAGTCCAACCTTGAGGTAACAAATGCATGGACTAGTTTCTCAGCATCACTCCTGGACAGGATGTTTCTAATTTTAGCAATATTCCGGAGGTGAAAGAAGGAAATCCTAGAAACTTGTTTAATATGGGATTTAAATGTCAAGTCTTGGTCAAAAATAGCGCCAAGTTTCTTTACGTTATTACTGGGGGCCAATTTAATGCCATCCAGATGAAGTGATTGACTAATCAGCTTCTTTTTTAGAACTTCTGGTCCAAAGACAGCAACTTCTGTCTTGTCAGAATTTAAAAGCAAAAAGTTTAGATTCATCTATGTTTTTATGTCTTCCAGACATGCCTGTAATCTAATTAACTGACTGGGTTCATTAGGATTTATGGATAAATATAATTGTGTATCATCGGCATAACTGTGGAAATTTATCCCATGCTGTCTAATGATTCTACCAATTGGAAGCATATATATGGTGAAAAGAATTGGTCCAAGCACAGAACCCTGTGGAACTCCACAAGTAACCCTTGAGAGTGAAGAAGATTGATCATTTAGATGAACAAACTGGAATCTGTCAGACAGATATGATTTAAACCAGCCTAGTGCTGTTCCTTTGATCCCTGCAACATGTTCAAGCCTTTCTAAGAGAATATTGTGATCGACACAATAACATGTGTCAAAAGCAGCACTGAGATCTAACAAAACCAGAACAGACACAAGTCCATTATCTGAGGCCATGACAGTATCATTAGTAACCTTCACCAGTGCTGTTTCAGTGCTATGATGAGCTCTAAAACCTGACTGAAACTCTTCAAACAGCTCGTTACTGTTTAGATGCTCACAGACTTGATTAGCAACAATTTTCTCAAGGATTTTGGATAAGAAAGGAAGGTTAGATATAGGTCTGTAATTCACTAAGTCATCTTGATCAAGGGAAGGTTTCTTGTGTAAAGGTTTAATTACAGCTATTTTAAATTATTGTGGTACGTATCCGTTTACTAAGGATAGATTCATCATATCCAAAATGGGGCCAGGAACCAAATGGAACACTTCCTTAAATAATTTGGTTGGGATTGGGTCCAACATACAAATTGAAGGTTTAGATGAGGCTAATATTTTTGATAATTCCGAAAGCTCGACTGAATCAAAACAGTACAAACACAACTGAGGTTCTACAGTTCTTTCCGATGCTGCCTCATTTACTGGGGAAGAAGTAATCATGTTTGGGAGGATGCCAATGATTTTATTTTTAATAGAATTAATTTTATTTATGAAGAATCCCATTAAATCATCACTGCTAAGAGCTGGGGGAATAGTTGGCTCAACAGAGCTATGACTCTGTGTACGTTTGGCAACTGTACTAAAAAGAAACCTAGGATTGTTTTTATTCGCCTCTATTAATGATGAAAAATATGCTGTTCTAGCTTGTCGAAGGGTCTTTTTATACAGCAGTAGACTGTTATTCCAGGTTAAATAGGAATCCTCTAGATGTGTAGAGCGCCATTTTCTCTCCAACTTCCTAGTATTCTGCTTTAAAGTATGCAACTCTGCGTTAAACCAAGGAGTCAGCCTCCTATGGCTAGCCACTTTCTTTTCTAAGGGGGCTACACTATCTAATTCCAAACGCATTGAGGACGTAACGCTGTGAACCAGACCATCAATTTCTGAAAGGTTAGAGATAGAATTGCTGCCATCCACTGTGTTACTCTGAGACACTGAGGAAAGTAAGAATGGAACAGATTCTTTAAAAATTGTTACAGCATTGTCTGATAAAGCTCTACTATAATGAAAATTTCTTTCAGATTTAAGATGGTCAGTTAAAGTAAATTCAAAAGTTATTAAGAAGTGGTCAGACAGGACCGGGTTATGTGGGTGGACTATTGTTTCCTCACACTCAATACCGTATGTCAGTACAAGGTCCAAAGTGTATTTGCCGGACTGGGTCGATCACGGTACTTTTTGAGTAAAGCCAATTGAGTCTAAAATAGCACTAAAGGCTGCATTTAGGCTATCACTTTCAGTATCCACATGAATATTGAAGTCCCCCACTATAATGACCCTATCAGTATTTAATACTAAATCAGATAGAAAATGTGAGATCTGATCCAAGAATTGAGAGTAAGGGCCTGGTGGACGATACAAAACCACAAACAAAAATGGTCTAAATGTTTTGCAACTTGGATGAGGAACATTAAGGGTTAGATGTTCAAAAGAACTGTAGCTATCAATTGGTCTGGGACTAATTAGTAAATCAGAACGAAAAATGGTTGCAACTCCTCCTCCTCACCCAGTATTTCTAGGAATGTGAAAATTTAAATGACTGGAAGTAGTTGACTCATTTATACTGACATAATCCTCCTGCTGCAACCAGGTTTCTGTGAGACAAAGTAAATCAATGTGATTATCACAAATCAAGTCATTTACTAACAAAGTCTTTGAGGAGAGAGATCTTATGTTTAATAAACCACATTTAATAGATTTATTTTTCTGTTCAGTCAAAGTCATATTTATCTTTATGAGATTTCCATAATTTGCTTTTGTTGGCTTAACTTTTAATCCATTTGATTTTGGCCGTGGGCAAGAGACTGTTTCTATAGGGTAATGGGTGGGTAACAGTACAGAAGCAGCAGAGAGGTGGGTTAAACTACGACTCTGCTTCCTGGTCTGGACCCTGGGTTGTCAGTGTTTTGGAGGACTAATAAATTCGGCCATATTCCTAGAAAGAAGAGCTGCTCCATCCAAAGTGGGATGGATGCCGTCTCTCCAGATCAGACCAGGTTTTCCCCAAAATGTTCGCCAGTTATCAATGTAGCCCACATCGTTTGCAGGACACCACCTAGACAACCATTGATGAAATGACAGCATGCGGCTAAACATGTCGTCACTGGTCCAATCAGGCAGGGGACCAGAAAAGATTACCGAGTCTGACATTGTTTTGGCAAACTTACACACCGAAGCAACACAAATTTTTGTGACCTCCGATTGGCGTAACCGGGTGTCTTTACCGCCAGCGTGAATAACAATCTTACTGTATTTACGCTTATCTTTAGCCAGTAGTTTCAGGTAGGATTTGATGTCGCACGTTCTGGCCCCTGGCAAGCATTTCACTATGGTCAATGGTGTCTCTAATGCCACATGGAGCTGCCAATTACCAGGTTCGGCTTCTCAGCGGGTGTGTCGCTGAGCGGGGAAAATCTGTTAAAAACGTGGACCGGTTGGTGGTGGCCCGTGGGCTGGGTCCTAGAACTATGCTTCCTACATACAGTCACCCAGCCGGCCTGAGGTCCCGGCTGCGCCGGCTCTCCCGGAGGACGGCTAGGGGGTTCTATCCTTGTTGGCTCCGCGCTGGCTAATGGGCTTCGGCTATCTGCTGGTTTTTCAACAGCGCGAAGCCGTGCTTCTAATTCTGATACCCTCGCCTCCAAAGCTACAAAAATATTACATTTATTACAGTTACCATTATCTCTAAAGGAGGCAGGGAAGTAACTAAACATCTGACAGAGAGAGCAAGAGAGAAGATAAGGATTAGAGACAGGAGAAAGAAGAGTAGCCATTGCCGCAATGAAGCTAAGCTAACTGAGCTAGCGAGACCTTACCACCCCAAGAAAAACTGTGTGAAACACAAGGAGTTCCCAAAACGTAAAGTACACCTCCACAAAACGTGTGTTTTAGTGTCCTTGTGTGTTAAAATAACTTAGAGAGGCCTCAGCACAGAGAAAACAAGATCACTTCAAGAGAGTCTGACACCAAACAGCTTACAGGGAGCACAACAGTGACAACAGGAAATGACGCAATAAGGCTTACCCCGTCACAGAGTACCAACCAACACTGCCATAAAAAAATAAACTATCCCAAGTCATTTAAAGTTTACTGGGTATGTTGGACTTGTTCCTAACTTCAGTACATCCTGAAATAAATCCAATATTATTATTTTAATTTACTGATGGTTGAGGATAAGAAGTTTGACCAAAACCGAATTATGCGTTAAATTTTTCATTAACTTTTATTTCATTACCTCAAAAATATATATGGTGAGCATTTCATAGACTTTCCTTTCCAATCCACTAGATTAAACCATCATAGCGAGGCTAAAGGGCAACACAAACTGGAGACGTGAGATACGTCATCGAATAAACACCCCACATTCAGGGCATCTGGTGAATGGCCAGTGCTCCAAGGGACGGCACCGAGTGATCCTGTTTGACCCTGCTCTGTTTAGAAGTCTCCATGCTTCAGATAAAACTGTCCACAGCACAGGTCTGTTTTGTCTTGGCACTCTTCAGCAAGACATGTGCAACGTGTCTTGAAGGCAAAAACATGAAAAGGCATGAATTCATGAGACGGACCGCTGAAATCTGTTTATAAAAGCTGCGACAAATCCGCCTCCCCACAAATGTTTTTCTGGCCCTCCATGTGTCACTTAAGAGACGTGTCAACCTCAACAGCCCCACAAAGTCCAGTTAAATGTGTCTGCAATGTGTGACACGCAGCTAATAGCCGCCATTAAAGTCAATCGGACCGTTTCCACCAAGCGCAAAGCAGTGCGAATCGGACGCATCTCAGAAGTGTTGTATCGCGTCCCTCTCCTAAATTGATTTTTTATGCGCTATGCTTCTAAAACGCGTCATTCTCTGCAGTTTAGATTGGGACAGAAAAGAAATCAGGCACGGAAGCAATGTAAAATATTAGAAAATTTCAAAATAAAAGACGTGCATATTTCTGTCTGCTTAAAGACCCACTCCAATGAATGTCGTGTTTTTCATATTGTTAACATGTTCTTGTGGCATTTTCCTGATGCCAGATGACACATCTTGAGAAAATTAAGCTCAAAATTGCATTTCTGAGTATTTCTGCTTTCAAATAGCTGTGAATCAGTCGCAGACGCTAAAAGGCCGCCTAAAACAGACTGGGTTTGTGACGTAGCAACCGCACTGGGCAGGGCTACAAGCTCCTGCTCCACTCTCTACCGCCCGCTCAGTTTCTGAGGAGTAGAGAAGACGATCGCGGATCAACATCTGTGTACTGTAGGAAAAAAATGGGATTCGCTAGTAAACTACTTTTGAAGCCGGCTGCAGGACATTCCATCAAGACACCATCAAGTGGACAGCCTGTATCTTTACCGGTAAGTATATTCTTTTCTGTCGGGAACCATCCGGTTGTTTGTGAGGGGCTGTAAACTAGCAGGAGAGCTAGCATAAACGGAGAGAGGGAGGAGTCCTCTGCGCCAACGGTTCCGCCCACAACACAGAGGTGAATTGCTAATGAGCTACTGTTGCTCTTCTGAAGCTATGTCCTAGAAAATGGCACATGTTTTGTGATTTTGGCTAAAAACTGCATAATCATCATTTAAAGACCACTGAGAACACTTTAAAAGCTCAAAAAGATGATCGGAGTGGGTCTTTAACTATACAAAAAAAACGAAACAAAATGTCATCAACTGAGACACCAGGGTTAAAGTCAGTCGGTCTGTGGGTCTAATTTGTTGTTTTTTATCATGGACGAACAGAATTTAATCCTTGAAGTGGATAATCACCCAGTTTATCTGATCCTAGTAATCATTTTTACAAGGACAACATGAAAAAGGAAACGATATGGACAGAAATATCTGCAGTTTGGGGAGTGGATGGTGATTTTATGGTAGTTATTAATGTAGAATTACATTTTCCCCCAGCATACTACCCTTGAAGTTATGCACTTGCAAATGTCCTGTGATTTAGTGATCTCCTGGGACCAGCTGTGTGGAATGCTTTTGCAAGTGATATGCCTCTAAAACGCTTCCGGTAGGATGGGACACGCTGCTGGGGTTCACTTAAACTGGGACGTTGTTTACATGCAGATGAATTAGTTTTTTTTAACCGCATTATCTGGGTTTCTTAGCTCGATTAGGAGTTTATGGGCAGAACTTTGTGTCATCAGAAACTGTATTTTAATTACTAATGTTTGAATTTGCATCACTCAGATTGAATCTGAAATGCTCAACTTTAATGAATCCTTTCAAACACTGAATCTGAATTAGTCTAATTTGAAATCCAATTTTTGGTTTGGACATGACTGTCACTAAATTGAAATTGAATTTTATATTTTGAAAATGAATTCATTTGCTTTAAAGAGGCTATATGCAACTTTTTCCCCAAAATAAACGTAACAATAGCCTTTTTATTTGACCATTTATGAATCAAATATCTCCTGATGAGCATACTGACACCTTGTCAGCTCACAGTGGGTGCACCTACAAGCCTGTATCCAATTTTTTCTATTTTCTGTCGGGTCCGATTTTCCCGTGCTGTCTGCAGATGTGATGTCAAGCGCGTTCATGTTAAATGTTTCAGATCACTCTGCCACTACCTGTAGTCAGCACTCGCAAGCAGTTCAATGGATTGTGTGAATACACAGAAGAGACCAAGGACAACTTTGACACCAACAGTAACTCCACATAAGACTAAGAAAGTTAAACCCCTGACAAGTGCCCGAAAAAGATAGAAGATTGAGAGCGACCGGCGCATGACCGCGCGCTGCGAGAGAGAGCAGAAAGGAAGAGCAGTTCCGCTTTTGGCCACATGGGGTCAGTCGTGAGTTTAAATTTCAGAAAATTGCATATAGCCCCTTTAAGACTGTATTTCATCCTATTGCAAATTCAACTCTCAAACTTTCAGTTTCACTTCTCATCATTCCGTTTCAGTTCTACGATTCAATGAGGTTTATGCAATGTAGTTTATGTGTTTTCTGACGTCACTACCGAACTCGGTTCTTAAACGGGTAACGAATCCATACCAATCCAAGAGCCAGAGATCTAAGAAATAGACGGCCCCCTTTTCCCTGTCAAAAAATATCTGGGGAGGGGAACATTAAACGGTGGGCTAGTGTGGCCAAGACGGGGTATTCACAAATATTTATTCGTTTAAGCACTTAAACGGTCTAATGTAGACAGGGCCTAAGACAGGAGAACCGACAGTGAGGGCAAGCTACTTCAGATCCATGAAGAAGAGCTAGGAGCCGCATACTTACACCGAGTGAATAGTTGTTCCAATGAAATAAAACCAAGTGGCAGTCTTTGCAAACTTCATGCTCAAAGATGTATCAGGCTTCAAACTAGTCACATTGTGAGCATTTTTTGACAGCGACAAAGTGTGCGGTGTGAACGCAGCTTTACTTGCTTATTGAAAACTTTCAGTTTCACTTCTCACCATTCAGTTTCAGTTCTACAATTCAATTTCAGTTCTTAAATTCAGTTTTTTGTGTCAGACATCCGGGTCCTCAAGAAGTAATCGAGCACAGAGTAATAGAACTACGTTGTACTTCAGCCAACCTACAGCATCCTGAGCTGAAGAGGGGCACATAGGAAGTTGTCAAGTCAAGTCAAGTCAAGTCAAGTCAAGTCAAGTCAAGTCAAGTCAAGTCAAGTCAAGTCAAGTCAAGGCAAGGCAAGGCAAGGCAAGGCAAGGCAAGGCAAGGCAAGGCAAGGCAAGGCAATTTTATTTGTATAGCACACTTTCAACAACAAGGTAATTCAAGGTGCTGTCAGATGTCACTCTTCATGTCAAATGAACATATTCGCATATTCGCATGTTGGTAATAAATGTGTTGAATGTATCAGAAGAAGAGTCATGTAACCAAACGATAGCCTAAAAGTAACTGCTATCCTAACTATAGCTGTTGACTAAAAGCACTAAGTTAGCATGGTGTGCACTGAGCATTTGTTTACATGAGGCTAAAATCGGACAATACAAAAACTAAAAGCTTATAGCGGTTGTGTTGGTGGGCTGTTGCTGTTTGCATAGACATATTTTTAAATATTATTTTTGTGGTAAACGAGCTCATGTGGCGGTCCTGTAGTTTTTAATGCATTGTTACTTTTAAAAAGCTAATTTGACACACCTTATATTTATGGTATTTTTATTAACCCTCAAGCACTAAATAACCTGTGATATCAGTAGAGTGTATTTGCCCATGTGTTCTGCTTTCATGGATTCTTACAGTTACCTGTTTCCCCTCTTCACTTGTTTTCTGTTTTCTGTTTTAAGTACAATTCTGGGGAAGATGGACTTGCAGGTGAACGTCACCCTCTTGCTGGCCAAAAACAAATGAGATGATTAAAAAATGACTGCATGTACATGTGTACTGGATATAAAAATTTTAACTGCTCAAGTTAAAGATACATTTCCTTATGATTTCCTCTGTTTAGGACATTATGCAGCAAAGGGGGGCTAAGGAGAGGCTGAGGAGAACAGGGACATGATGAATAAACTGTTTTCTGATTGTTGATTTATTTGATCTTGTCACATTTGTTGTTTCATTGTATGATATTTGTTATAAATAAAAAGATTAAATAAACTAGTATTTCTCATTAACTTTTTTTATTAACTGTTTTATTATTTACAGTTTTTTTTCAACATAGGAACATAAAGCTAACTTGTAGCAATTAAAAATTATAAATTAATTAAAAAAAGAAAAAATAACAATGAAACAAGAATACTTGTAAGACACCAAAAATATTTACAGAAGGAAAAATATTATATAGTTATTGATAGTTTTCATGCAGGATTAACCTGAATGACCTCTTCCTGGACCATTCTTTAAAATTTAAGTGAATAAACAGGAAGTCTCCGGCAGTTTTGCTGGATTTACTAAAGAAGGATCAGAGACGTGGATGAAATGCTGCAACTGAGACCCATTACTGGTCTTTTCTGGTTGATGAGAGGAATATCATACTGGGTGGTCTGCAGAGAGTTGTTTGGGTAGCTTTCTCATACTGTATCGTCAATCAATTGGCTTTTCAGGGCTGGGTCAATCGACAGCTGCCACACCACTACGACGTATTCAGAAGCAAAGGTGTCAAGTAACAAAGTACAAATACGTTGTTACCTTACTTAAATAGAAATTTTGGGTATTTATACTTTACTGAAGTAATTATCTATGGGCCTACTTTTTACTTCTACTCCTTACATTTTCACGCAATTATCTGTACTTTCTACTCCCTACATTTTAAAAATAGCCACGTTACTCCTGCTTCATTAAGTCTTTTATTGAAGACACACAAAAACGATCTAAAAATGCGCCAACTGGATAGAATTTGACTGCGGTTTGATCATAATTTTAAACATCTACCATTCTGACACCCCGCTTGTATGCGATCCATTGCATACTGTGGACACGGGGTCCCGACCCGTTAACCGAATATTTTCCATATTAGTCCGTTATTTTTATTTTTTTACAACAGTGACGGAAAATCCAAAGGCCACTTGTCATTTTGACAGATTATAATTCACACCCCTGTCCATTGGTGCAGACATTTTTAGGGGTTGAGTTGAAGCGCCGAGTACTAATAAATGAATCAATAAATTTATAGTAAGAAGATTCCCATGAAGCCATCTGAGCATCATCTCAGACCAGGAGGGTTTGGAACATGACTGTTACTGGTGCGGCTGGTTAAAGACGCTAGTCAAAGAGCCAGGTGTTGTGCCAAACACGAAAGAGCGCATGCTCCAACATTTTCTGCTGTTGAAGCGATATGAAGCTGGGTTCAGAGAGTCTTTCCAACCTCTGATCACTTGAATCAGAGAAATGTTCCCTGATTTCAAAACTTTGGCTGAAGTGGAGCTTTTAGTTCCAGTCTCCAGTGCGTTAGCGCGGATTCAGCCTCTAGAACAGTGGTTCTCAACTTGAGGTTCGTGTGCCCCAAGGGGGTCATTAGCGATGGCAGGGGTCTGCACAATCTTTTTTATTTTTACTTGAGTAAAAAACTTGACTTGATACTTCAACTTCTACAGAAGTCTTTATATATATATATATATATGTGTGTGTATATGTGTATATGTGTGTGTGCGTGTGTGTCTAGAACAATGAACTTTATGAAAACGTTTATAGCAGTCAGTCTATGCACATAGAAATTGTATTCTAAATTTGAGAAATATTTAGTTTATATCGTGACTGTGCACTTAACCACTAGTCATTCAGACGCTGGGCCTATCTAGCTGACATTAAAATGCTATTCCTGAAAACCTGTAGATTAAATAAAATTACCTGGATATGATTATCTCTCAGACAGAGATATGAAACATGATTCAACTCCTGTAGCTCCTTCAGGATTAATTTGTGCTCCTCTCCAGCTCAGGATGCTGTAGGTTGGCTGAAGTACAACGTAGTTCTACTACTCTGCACTGAATTTAGGAACTGAAATTTATTGGTAGAACTGAAACTGAATGGTGAGAAGTGAAACTGAAAATTTGAGAGTTGGATTTGCAATAGGATGAAATACAGTTTTAAAGCAAATAGATTAATTTTTTAATATAAAATTCAATTTCAATTTATCTACAATCATTTCCAAACTAATAATGGATTTCAAATTAGACTAATTCAGATTCAGTTTTTAAAAGCATTTATTAAAGTTGAGCATTTCAGATTCAATCTGAGTGATGCAAATTCAAACAGAAGTAATTAAAAATTAATATTCTGATGGCTCAAAGTTCTGCCCATAGGAGTTGGCCAGTTTGTTTTGACTTTAGCTGGACTACATGCATTTCAAAAGTTAGAATTTAGCTGGACTGAGGCAATAACTCGATTTTCTCTTACTACATGTAAACCCACTGAGTGAAGCATGGTGGCTCAGTCATCATAATGTGGGGATACTTCTATTTTCTTAACTGCAAGCATTACAGATGTGAGGCAAAAGGTGTTATACAATTAAGTATTAGTTCAGTAATTCATGACTTTTCAAACAGTTTTCAGTTTTTACAGTAAATAAGATGCAGACACGGGTATTTTTGAACAGACTTTTGAACATCCTCAATTTCTATAGAAAGATGAATTGTAATCGATTTTAGTTCATGTTTTGCTTTGGAATAGACTGTGTGGATGTTATGTATTTTTTTCATACAGTGATTGAATGTTATTGTTATTCTTTCAGCAGGAACTCGAAGTTGGCATGCTCCGCCTGAAAGAAAGAGCTGTGTTACCTTGAAAGCACTCAGTCAGTAAGCTGAAGCAAATCTCTCCTGTTGGGTGGCCTGCTAATCCCTCATGGAGCTACTGTGTTCAACACACAGCCCAACAACATTGTGTTTCTGTTTTCTGAGGCACACCTCAGCTTTATTGGTGTTTTCCTGTCTTTTGTTTGCGTATCATCCAGCATCTGTAGCTGAGGGGAACCATACCTTTGTTCTCCATCCATCTTTTATATCCCAGAACTGCTGGAGCTCCCAGAGGAGATGTCAAGGCAAACAGAAATCATGTCCGTAGACGTAAAACTTCAATGCTTTGACAAAATACAGCCGAGAGCAGCAGCAGTGTGTTTGTGCCTTTTAAAGAGAGTGATGGACAGCAGTGAAGTAAAGCTACAATTATTTGTTTACATGGCATGTCTGTGCAGTCCCATGTATTTATTTCAAAATTCTCCCATCTGAGAGCTCCAGAACAATAAAACTCCTTCTTAAGACAATATTTTGGAGTTAGACACACTTGCCTGTGGAATGTAAATGCCTCAGCTTGTAATTCCTCACATCTGCTTTCCTCATAAAGCACCCAGCTCTTTATATGGTCAAACTATTCTGTGGGTCTCCTGCTGCTTGGTTACAACCCCTGCAAGAGGTCAGAGATCATCCAATAACGTGCACATCCATTTTTTGACACCGGCCTGTTCACCGAGGATGCGCTGAAGTGTGTTACATCTGAAAACACATGTCCTTGAGAAACTGAAGTTGCTGAAAATCACCATTAATATTTATGTCGCCGCAGCACAGAGCGCCACCCTCCATGCACGCGTTTTTTTCCCTTCCACATAACAACCCATGCTACTTTAGTCTGAGTAAACTAACCGGGCCCAGAGTCCTGCTTTGATAGAGAGCTCTGCTCCGTTGTCATGGCGACAGAGACATCGTGGCAGTTGGAGTGCATCTCCCCCCGAAAATAAGGACCAGCGCCCAGCATTATGCATCCACTCGTGCTGCCTCTTTACTATTAATGGACATAAATATTTATGTGGTTTGGAAGATATTTTCACAGTGGAGGAGAGCTGGTGGCCTGTGGTGAGCAGAGACATGAGCTGATGAAGTGGCCTGTGTCAGACATTTGTGATTATGTGCTCAGATAAAGATGCACAGGCACCATGCAGTGTGAGAATAATGATGCTGGATCTAATGCGGAATGCAGACAGCTTCGTTATTGTGCTCTACGTGCATTTAAATCTAATTCTCGCTTTCTGTGGTGCACCAAGTTTTACTAATGAATCTCAGTTATTCTTAACTACATTATCTTAGTTTCCATCTTTGATGGGGTTCTGTTTCGAAACTGTGAGGATTCTGGCTTTGTACCAAAATCATACAGATAAAAACTTGTTATATACTTGCTGTTATGTGAAACATCCTTTGAATGTTGAACTTCCTCTTTGATTTGCTTTGCTCCCATTTCAGCAAACCATCTGAATTTATTCATTTAGTCAAAGGGAATTTAGTTCAACCAACCATACCTGTCAAGTTTTGAATCTGAAAATAAGGAAAATTTTGGGGCGCGAGCCATCCCACCAATCCAACCAAGCTGTAGTATTCACAAAAACTACCATTCTCACATCCGCCAAAGAGTCTCACATCTGCCATTTTTGTAGCACCTAGGACAATGTAGTCACGTGCTTCAAATGTGTATCTATTTAATAGTGGGTATTGTAGTGACCTCTGACATTTGCATATTTTACATTGTAATGTTCGAGTTTGAATGTTTGAGCTACACCTGCCACACTGGCAGACATGGTATTGTCTCAGACAGAACATTGTTAAAACGTGTAGGACAACGTACTCTCATGCTGCAGATCTATATCTATTTAGAATGGCTATGTGCTATAATGTATTGTCTTGCATGTAAATTGTGTTTCTTACTTAACATGTTGGTCCTTTAGGTTTTCGCTTCCTAAATTTAGTCTAATAATTCACTTTAAAAGTAGATGTTCTCTATCTAACACATTCCAGAGCTGCAGTGAATATTTATTATTAATAATATAAATAAATCAGTCAGAATGTTAAATGAGTCGTTGATTAGTTAATGATTTTATTCCTGCCTGCTTTCTGCAGCAGCTCATTATGTTCTGCATTTATGACGATGCTACATTATCACTTCTTATGTAGATCTTATTTTTAATGAATGATAAAATGAGAGAGAAATAACGTTAATTGGTTAGAATTATTTATGGGTTTTATTTATTTATGTTGATGTTCATCTTTGACCCCCATGTTGTGACTCAGATGTCTGTCACTCAGTTTAGCTCCTTTTTGTATTGCAGCCCTGCTTTTATTTTGGCCCCCCTTTAAAAACTTCCTAGATACACCCCTGCTCAGCAGTCTTAATTAAGTATTTTTAAGCCCATATAAAAAAATGTATTTGGGCATTTTCACCTAATATGATTTTGAATATGAAGCACTGAATTAAACTTATTTCAGGGTTAAACACAGTGGGTCTGACGCACATGAATAAATGTATTAATTCAAACTCTCAGAGAAGTCTTTGTTTCTTTCTGATTTTTTTCTCCTTTGTTTTCTTTCTTCTGGTGCTGAAAATCTCACTATAGCAGATCAAAGGGGAGACGCAGATGGATGCAACACCATTTAAGATTTTTACTAAAGGGAATTGATGTGGAATTATTATTTCTGGATCTAAAGGCAAGGGTTTAATAATAATTAATTAAAATAAACATTTAAAACAACTCTGTTATGTCCTAACATGTAGATTGGGTAGATTAATGCAGGGACACCACCTGCCTCTGAGAACTCTGACCTAGTAAGCACTGGCTCATGTGTACATGTCTGTGATCCAGTCTTGCTGAAGGAGACAGTAAAACTTCATTGGACGATCTTTAGTAGAGATTAATGTTTATCAATCGGTATAAAATGGATGTTTAGACTGAGGGGTTCAGGTCAGTTCATACAACACTCTCTGTGTGTGCTGATCCTCCTTGTTAATTGACAAGATGAATTAAATGTACTCTTGGACTACAGAATGAATCTTCTCATCTTTATTAAGATAAATAACGCCTCCATAATATTGATCTAATAATTTAACAATATATGTTGGCAAGATTAAGAGAAGCAAGTCGGTCAAAATGTCTGACGATTTTAAGTTTTTTCCCGGACAATTTCTTACTTATGTCGGTTATTTCCGACATGTTCTACACTGCCACTTGTCAACCATTAACTCCCTACAATTAAGTGATCAGAATGTGATACGCCTACTCTTGCTGACAATCAAATGCTGCGCCCCATCCTGGTCCTTTGCTGTTCTGTTTTTCCAGATATTCACATGACGACTTAGTAGTTGTTGTTTTTTGGGAGGAATGACTGCTCCTTCATTAGATCCATCCATCTCTTTGTTGTTCCCGCTATCTGCGCTAGCCACGCATGAACTATCACCCAGGTTACTGCAGGTGGCAGTTCTCGTGAGGCTAGTGAGAATTTAGTTTAGAGAGGCAGAGGATTTTTAAAATGATATTAAATTATGGGAAATGTATGGGATAATATTCATACGGGAAGACACCGGAAAGAGGGGTAAAACACGGGACTTTCCATGCCAAAATGGGAGACAGGGTTTGGTTAATTAGATATTTAATTTTCTGTAAGAAAAGACTCACTGTCTGACATTAAATTTAACCAAACTTTTTCAGCTAGGATTTTCAAAATGATTCCTTATTGCTAAACAGCAGAATAATGAGATTTTATTAGATAATTTTGTTTACCTTTGTTTAAAGACAGAAGATTACCAATATTTTCTTAGTATTTGGTAGAATTGTCTTTCTAATCAAACATTTTGGAATATAAATTGAGAAATTTCTCACAATAGTTTGCTGTAATGTTGGCCCAGTTCTCCTGACAGAACTGGTGTAACTAATACAGTTTGTACTAGGGGTGTAACGGTACATGTATTTGGATTTTTAGGTAATGTTGTCGGTTCGGTACCCACGTGTACCAATCGAATTTTAAAAAGTGTTAATTAAACATTTCTTAACATTAAAGCTGCAGTAGGTAACTCAGAGAGGAGAGCAGACTTTGCTTGAAAATTTAAACCCAAACAAGCTTCACATCACTCCCCCTCCCTCTCCGATGCACTCAAGCCCTGCCTCCAATGCCCTCCTCCCTCCTTCGGCTGCGCTACTGGCGTAACACCTGCCAAAGATAATCAGCTGATGCGACTTGAAGCAGCAAAGTGGCGTCATCAACATGGAGTGCGAACCGGTAAGAGCAAAACATAATCTCACCTCCGCACAGTGAGAAAAGATGTCAATACCTGAGCTAAAAAGTTTGCGGCTGTACGGGCAGTTTCTCTTTCGGGGGCTGTCGCTCGGCCATAGCTAACTCCTAGCTTCTTGCCGCTAGTCAAAGAGCTGTTCTGACCTTGGTTCTGACAAAGCGCAGCCGGTTGCGTAGCGGAGCGAGGGGCTTATCGCGGTGTGTGTGTGAGGAGTGATAGACAGATGTCAGACACTCCATCAGATGCTGCTCTGGCTCTGTTTGGGTGTTTTCTACCGGGCGCGGTGGATTCTTGCAAATCCCAGTAGGGGCTGAAGGCGTGACCACTTGAGCTGCTTTTTTTAACAGATTACAAATCTCATTTCCTACTTTCAGGACGTATGGACAGTTTTAGGAAATATCACAAAAAGTTACTTTTATTCAAGTTACCCACTGCAGCTTTAACACTGACTGTTTTCAAGTGGTTGTGTTGTTTTTTACTCTGGCTATGTTTGCTTGTACTATTTTATTTATCCAATCAAATTTACAGTCTGTTGTATACTTTTTTAAGTTACAGAATTTTCGGAAATTGAAAGGGAGGAATTCACAAAAAAGGGTTATTTGTTCAATTCACGTGTTGTGACTTAGAATGGTTTCAAATCATTTTTATTCTATTTTTAAAAATACTTGTCTTGCTTTTTTATACATTTACACGGGTGTCTTCATGTTTGTATCATGTCTCTGTGTCCTTTCTGATCCTTTTCTTGGTAACTTGGCATCTCTTTGGGCTCCCTTTACTTTCCTTGTCTGAAGCCCTACTGATCTCATTGTCTGTGAAGAAACACTGTATGTATAAATACGTGATCTGGCTGGTTGTCTGATAATATCAATGTGCAGAAGAAGAAAAGAAATGTAGTATTTGATCTACTCATTTCAGTCCAACTTTTAGTATTTACTCTTATTATTCTAAAAGCTTAATCAAAAACCTTCTTAGTCTGCAAGGTCACCTTGTCACCTCAGTATAATGTGTCAAATCAATTTTTTATTGGCTCTTGTGCTTTCAGCTTTTTAGCTGAGTCGCCTAGTTTCACTCTGCAGCCTTGTTCACTGACACACACATCCTCTTGTCTACCCACTTTCTCTTGAGGTTCTATCAAATCTGTAACACTTTCTGGTAAAGCTGCAGCACAAAGACTTGCACAACGATTGTCGATTTGTAGCAGATTAAATTAGGAGCAAAGCCTATTGAATCTGCAGGGATGGGAAAAAACCCATCGCTCTCAATTTTCTCCAAGAGCTTTTGTTTAAAGTATAACCAATCACCCATCACTGTCTCACAATCTACCTTATCCAAACTGGCTGATATAAATGGTTTGGATAATCCTTTAGTGCTGTTATTAAAAAGCTATAGGAGAGTTCATAGAAACTAAAGGGAGAGCAGAAGAATTTTGCAGTGGTGGTTTTTGATATGGAGGATATGGGTTATCATCCAGGGCACCGCTCTATCAGAGGGCAGCACAAGGAGTGAGTCTTTAATGTTACTTACAAGTCAAGTAAATGAAAAGTTGGTGCCCCTCTGTGTTGTTGAGAATATAAGGATTGCAAACAATATCAACCACTGGATGTTTAATGACTTTGAAGTTAATATCTGAGTTACACATTCTTATTCAGAGCTAAATTAAAGGACTACTAAAATGAATTTACTAAGGACACTCCAGTTCAGCTGTTGTTGAGCTGGAGAGCTCCTTCAGCTTCAGACTTGTTGCATCCCAGGTGCCTGAAGAAACGTTATTGTAGGTCCTTCCACCCAGCAGCTGTAAAGGTGCGTTCACACCGCACACGTTTGAAGCGCCATGGGCATCCGGTTTACATGTAAAGTCAATGCAGAAGCGCGATGATGCGCGTCAGGGTTTCTGCGTCGTGTCAGAAGCAGATTTGCATTGAGAAAATGCATTTCTGCCTCATTCGCACGTCAGATTCGCTCGAATAAGGCATTTGAGGCATGTCAGAAAATACGCACGTTACTTTATGTGGTGCATTTTGTGCATTCGTGTGTCACGAGCATTTTTGCGTCGGCCGCTGAAGTTGAAAAATCTGTACGTCAATTTGTGCCGCGTCAGCCAATCAGGAGCCTGGTGACGTGGTGTCCCGTGATGCTGTGACCCAACTATATACTGATAACGGCCATGGCTAATCACCCAGAGCTATACGACACCAGCTGCTTTCTCTACAGAGACAGGAATAAAACGGACCTCGCTTGGAGGAATATAAGTGAGCATGGGTGGATCTACTGGGGTGACATAGGGTGGCAGTTACCACCCTAAAAGAAAGCCTTGCCACCTTCTGCCACCCTAGCAGCTATGAATTCAAACCCGTTAACGTTCCGAGGGCCCGAGGGCGGGCCCAGCACATTTTCTAGCTTAAATCCATCGATTTTCTGACATCTAACTTCTATGAACCTATACATATTTTATATCATTGGAAAGCTAAGAGTCTTGTGATTTCAATTATGGATGGCGATCAAGGATACAATCGTAACTGTAGACACAGTGAGCGCTTTTGCCAACACAAACGTTCTCCGGAGGAATAAAAATATGGAACTCACCACTTTGTAGTCCAATAAACGTGACAAAACCGATCCATTTCGAACTAAAATTGTCTTTTTACATCAATAAGGGTCCAAGTAAAGTCCTCCAATAAAGTGATTAGTCCAGGACAACAGTAAAACCGATAGAAAAATGTAAAATAAACAGTGAAAATGCGCTTCCAAAATGTCTATGGCCATTTTTGTAGTCTTTACGGCTTTGTTTCCGATTCCTTCGCTTCCACTTCCGCCTACAAAGGTCACTGAGCATGCCCAGCAGAAAAATAAAAATTCATCCGGTTTATTCCTTACGTACGGTAGATCTCCGACCAATGGTGCATGGTTGAAAAGTCACGTTATGGTAAGTAACTCGAACCAATCGCGGTCCAGAACTCTGATGATTGACGCATCGAATAGCCAATGTAATACTGTAAACGCAGATATATAACTTGACCGGGGGGACTTATTTGCTGCCATAGTATATGACTTGCGTAAAATGTCTTATTCATGAAGAGATTACGCACAGTGCATACCAGTAACATACTGTTTCAGCACCGTGTCCAAACACCCTTTATAATCAAAATACAACATTGAAGGAAGCCGTGGAGCTCTATATGGTAAGATGCAGTTATGATTCTGACAATGTTTTTAATTCAGTGAGGACTACGGCATTTACCCAGGAGATGGCGCATATGGCACACTTTTGACCACCTTTGACCTGTAGTTAGAAAAATGTGTGCAGAACACTCATTTTTGGTTTATTGCTGTCAAATTTGGTGTGGATGAAGGTAATACTTCAGGCTTTAGATCCACAGTGTGTTTTAGGTCCCAACCTATTTTTAAAGCCATATTTACAGCATGTATTTATATAAAATAAATAATCGGACATAAAAAAAAATATTTTTCAGTGTTTTAAAATTCATATTACTTGGTAACAATAGCACTCAGAGATATTAACAGAGTTCTGGGATCAATTTTACAGAGTTTGCTTTCCAAAGAGATCCCAGCCATGTCTCTACTAAAAATGGTTCAAGAACAGCTTTAAGTTAATTTTGGGTATGCGTTTAAAAAAAATGTAGGGCGGAAATTGCAGAAATGTTAAGGGGGTAAAATTGAACATTAGGAGCTTGAAGCTCATGAAAATCGTTGCATTATATTCTCTTTGGTGAACCTTTAAAGTTGCTAGTTTGCTGAAAGTGCTACAGAGAGCGCACCATGTGGCCGTTAGACAAACTGCAATCAGCAAAATGCCGACTCCCATGACTTTCAGGCGTGTGCTCATTATTCCGAGCTCTGCGACGGTCAGAGGCCATTTTTGCTCTTTTTGTAATCCTGGATAAAATTCTTTTCTTCTTTGACATAAGGGGAGCTTGTGTAGGTGTCGTGGCTGGCTAGCTACACTTATCTAAACTAGCTTAGACCGCGTACATGGGTACGTACGTGCATCATTACGTCACGCTACGCGCTCTCACAAGCCCACACGCGCACCCTGAACCACCTCAAAATAAATGGAATTGCTGCCTCTACATGCAACCGCGGTAGAATCAAACTACAGCAAACTACAGCACTTGATTCAATTGTATCGTCAGGAGATAAAAAAACTGACTATAGATTTAAAAAAAATTTTTTTTTTTACAAAAATATTGCGCAATGCAGCTTTAATGTGCTTATATAACCTGAAACAAAACAAATACATGTATGTATCTATCATATATTTAAATACTGGGGAGTGAAGAGGTGAAGCATGTGTTTGACTGATCAATAAAACCAATATATATATATAAAATTCTGGCATATGGTGCCACCCCTGAAAAATTCTTGCCCCTTTCTTGCCACCCCATAAATATTTTTCTAGATCCGCCACTGTAAGTGAGGAGATATGGCAACCTGGTAAGTTCATTTCACTTTTGCCATCTTGCAAAAACACCGTCTGGCACAAGCTCCTCCCACAAGTTGCGCATTTCCAGCTTGACGCACGTCAAAATGTTATATTTTGACAGGCATCCAATTCGCTTTGAATGCGCGTTGAGGTGCGAATGTTCAAGCCTCCAACTTTGACGTGCGGGGCGTTTTTGACGCTTTGTTGTGATCGCACCGTCAGACTATAACCATTGTGGTTCCCAACAAACTCAATGAATGTTTGCACCCCTGCTGTAATTTGTTTTTCTCAGTGCAAATAACATTTCTGCTGTTATTTGCACATCTCTGTTGTTTGCGCTGTTTTTATTTTTCACTTCTTGTAAATGCACAAACACACATGCACATTCTGCAAATATTTTTAAAAAGGGTGACGGTGGCTCAGATGGTAGGAGTTTTTCCCATAACCAGTGGGTTTCCGGCTCAAACTCCTGCTCTGTCCGTCTCGGTCGTTCTGTCGTTGGGCAAGACACTTCATATGCCTTGCCTGCTTGTGGTGGTCAGAGGTTCCTGTAGCGCCTGTGTGTACGGCAGACTCGCTTCTGTCAGTTGGCCCCAGTGTGCTACAATGTAGCTCACCACCATCAGTGCGTGAATGGGTGATTGACTGAATGTAGTGTAAAGCGCTTTGTGGTTCTCTGACTCAAAAAGCGCTATACAAATGCAGGCCATTTCAATTACCCTACTCAATTGCACATATCTCAAATGCAGAGATGGGGACTCGAGTTTGAGACTCCGACTTGAGTGCGACTTGAGTCGCACACACAGTGACTTCAGACTTGACTTGAGACTCGTCCTTGAAAGACTTCAGACTCGACTTGGACTCGAGCTGCGGGACTCGTGAACAATCAGCACGTGTACACATGCGCAGTGTGCCACAGATTAAACTCCGACCGACACAGATTCAACACCGACCCTAAAAAAATATTGCAAAATCAACACCGATCGTCGCAAATTGCGTTTCGTTTTTATTTTTTACGCTATTTAAAACATGCAGCATATTCGTTCAGCTGCCTTTCCCTTCCTTTCTCTGCTCTCTCTCTCTCTCTCTCTCTCTCTCTCTCTCTCTCTCTCTCTCTCTCTCTCTCTCTCTCTCACACACACACAGCCCCTCCCCTCTGTGCAGAGCACGTCTGTCTGGATCACCTGTGGAGGCGTGGCCTATTTGGTGCAGAGAAGACGGCTGGCAAAAGGTTGGTATCTCGTGAACACTTTTAACACACAATCACAGATTAAAAAGTGCTATAAAATATTTTATATTCTGAATACAATAGTTTCAGTGTGTTGATGTTACTGTAGGTCCCGACCCTTAGCAAACAAGCGATTGCGCCTTCTTTAGAAAGTTAACTATAGTCGCAATTTTTCAGTAAAATATAGGGTGTTAAAATTAATGTAATACAGTCCATCCATTCCATCCATTTTCCATACCCGTCCATCCTATGTAGGGTTGCGGGGCGGCTGGTGCCTATCTCCAGCGGTCAAGGGGCGAGAGGCAGGGTACACCCTGGACAGGTCGCCAGTCCATCGCAGGGCAGTAATACAGTCTGTGTAACCAATTATTAACTTTTTTTTTTTACTTATTAACCTTTAGGAATTAGGATATCCCTTTAGGAATCCCCTAAAGGTCTGTACTGTACTGTGTGTTCATGGGACAAGGCAAAATACAGATATTAACTTAAGAGTAAAGCATTCTTGGTGTTTTGGTCATGTTGCAAAACTGATTATATATCAAAATCAAAGCTGATACTATAGATAAAGGAGTCATAATAACGTATTACATGCTTTGAATTCCTTATATATAGCTATGCAGTGTTGGATGGGTCGCTGTAGGTGATGATGCGACACTTATAACCAGAGACTTAATATAATAAAGAGACTTGAGACTTGACTTGGACTCGACTTGGACTCTAGCTCAGAGACTTGTGAGCATCTCTTCTCAAATGTGAGTATAGAGTTTTTATTTTTTAATATCTGCACAGTGTTAGTGTTGTAATTTTGTCCTTAATGTACAGTATATTATTTTTATTCAGATTTGTATATTGTCTGAATCTAAATTCCTGTCCCTTTGCTGCTGTTACGCTTGAATTTCCCCTCCGTAAGACAATAAAGGAGATTTCTATTCTTTTATGCTTCTATTACTCTTTTTTATGACTTTGGTATTCATGTGATCGTCTTCAGTCGAAAATATAAAGGATGCCACTATACAACCCTTCCAATGGTTTGTTTATTTTTAACCTAACAATACAATTTTAACACCAGTTAAACAGGGACGGAACGGAACAACCTGAAAACTAGCTTAAGGTCGCCACAAAGGGTTGCGAAGTGGGAGGAAGTGAGACTTCCGGTCTACATATGGCTGCATAATGGCTTGTTGTTAAAAATAAAGCAACTGCCCTGATGTCACGAGGATTTTCTCCGAGAGAGACACCAGGAGCTATTAGGTGGAAGTTAATGCTGATGTCTGGACAGTTTAGGGGGAGTGTGTGAGACGCAAAACCTGAATGATTTAACTGACTGAGCAGTCAACCCAGATGGCTCACCTACTAGGTAAAACTTGGCTGAATTATTTCACACTGAGCGAAGACTGTGAAAGCTTTTATTTCTTTGTAAAGAGAAGAAGTGCTATACCATACAACAAACGGTGCCTAGCACACCATTAGAGCCAGAACTGTGACTGCAAAAAGAATGGAATGGGAAAAGCACCTAAATTCACACAAGACAATATATATTCATAGTAAAACTAACATTTGCTCATTTAAACATATGCACCTAAGGACAAGTTATTTATGGATGTAGCCACATCCAGCCTCTAAAAGAACACCTAAACTGTTAGCCTCAGCTAAGATTAGTTTAGGAACAACCCTGCATACAAAAAACCCACTAGAGTCAGTTTGAGTTATGTGGCCAAGGTGACCAAATATTTGGAAAGAGGAGCACACAAAAGGAATTTAACGCCCTGGAGCACTGTACTCATTGTTAACCACAGTGGTGATTAATCTCTGTCCCATAATGCTCTGGAGCTATTTTGCTGAATGTGGTAGATTGGTCAAAGAAGTCAGAAAAAAAGATGGTCTACTTTCTATTTTGTGGGTGAGATAAAGGACATACATTTTCCTTCGATATTGGGGTGGATATAAGATTACAAAGAAAATGTTCATTAGAGCAAATGTTTATGAAAACACTGCTTCCAAAGCTTTATTAATGTTTATCTTCCTGTTGGAGTACATTTTATTCGTCCAGCTGGACAACTTTCAGATAGTTAGAATATTTTTTACTCAAATAAACTTTGTTTATATTTTGACCTGCACTGATTTGTGTACTGCACTCGGATTAAATTGAAGACTACTCAATAAGGGCTCTGCTTGAATTTAACCGGCCAGAAAAGTGTTTTTGTAAAGTGTGTAGGGTTTTATAAAGGTCTGTGAACCCCCGCCCACGGTACATATAGTTATGCATCTTTTTAATGACACTTTCTATGTACATATACATATTAAACACTGGTGTACATATACATAATATACATTTATTGGAAAGCTAGTATTCTTGAGATTCCATTGATGTATGCTAATCAAGGATACAATCATGACTATAGACATGCTTTTGTCAAACAACTCGGAAATGCAAAATCATGTCCAACTCACCGTTTGAAGCCTCATATAGTCATTGACCAAACAGAGCCATCTTGAACAAAAAAAGCATTCTTTTTATACCCATAAGGGTCCAGTGAATTTATTAATCTTATAAGTCTTATATCCAAAATCCAACATGACCTGCTGCTGAAAACCTTGGTTTTATTCCCAGACTGGTGTTTTTCTGCGTGGAGTTTGCATGTTCTCCCTTGCATGCAATCTCCATATAGTTCCCTCCGGGTTCCTCCCAAGTCCAAAAACATGACGGTCCTTAGGTGTAGTTTGTGTGTGTTTGTTTCTGCATTGTTTGTCCTGTGTGTCTCTGTGCTGCCATGTGATGAATAACCGAATGTAGACAATGGATGGATGTAGCCATTTCACAAAAGGACCATGAAGTTTCAGCTCCTTAAAGGTCTTGTTCACTGAGAAACCATGTAAAGCTTATTCTTTTTGAAATATGATCGGTCACTCTGGGTTGCATATGAATGCTGCACGTGAACATTTTCTCCAACCCCCATTGCCTGCATTAGCCACAGAAAGGTAACAGACGGGAAAACGAGCAAGTCAGAAAAAAACCCACTCTGTTGTACGTCACAGGGAAAATGAGTATTCATGGTCTTGCTTACCTTGGCTTCCGACCGCCCACCGGAAGGCTGTATTGATGTTGCGGCCAGGAGAGAGCAGAGCACGCCTCTGTTAGTAGAAGCTAACCATTAGCAACTCTACAACATAGCGGAATACATTCAGGCTGTTATTTGTGGAGGTATCACAACAACGTTGCATTTTTTTACCCAAGAAAGAAGAGCTGAGGAAGAAACGGTTGGAATTTGTGTTTCGAGCACGACGAGCGAAGTATAACTCTGAGTTAGTTATTTGTTCTTTGGCATCGTAAGAGTCGCATTGCTGTTAACCAATCACATGCGAGATGTTTGCACATCATGAATATTAATGAGTTAGACTCAACTATGACGTTTCTCCCCACCCACTTCTCCAACAAACCTCAACCCCTGAAACAGGAGCGAGACAGCATTTTTTTATACAGAAAAGGACTCATAAGGCATTCATTTATATTAGAGACCCCATCAAATTTATTGAAAAGATGAGTGAATGAGACCTTTAAGAGCTACACTTAGCCCTCTCTGACTTAGTTCTTCTAGCCGATAGTAGAACACAAGTAATGGATTTAATACAGGACTTTTTTAGGAAAGTAGCAGCTTTATTGAAGAGACAAAGCTCTCAGCAATACACAGATCAAAAATTATAAGTTTGGCATTAGAGGGGCAATAAAAATCTAGTTGCCTCTGCCAAAGAAACATCACTGGGTCTTTTATCAACTCATCTCTGTCCCTTGACAGAAAAACCTGTGAGGTGAGCTCAGGAGAAGAAATCAGTTCAAAGTTTACATTTTTAGCACATCATCAGTCTCAGTCTCACAGCCTTGCTTAGCAGAATTATTTTGTGGTTAGAAACACATAAATTAGCTTCTGTCATATCCTCCGAGATCCATTTCTCATGTGGAATAGAGGCAATTACCTGCTGGGTCATTCTCTGAATTTGGTGCGCATTGGGGTCTCTGGTTACTGAAAAATCTATAAACATGAAATTGTTTCTGAACATTGCATCTGATGAAGGACTTTTTGTATCTCTGAGAAACTACATTTATTCACTTTAGGCACAAAATGTCAAAATTATTAAGAATATTCTTAATATTTGTTTCGTTTTAAAACCGTTTTTTTGTTACGGGGTTGAATGTTATGGCGTTCAGGATTTTAGCTAAAAGTAGCCATATGTCATTATCTTGTGTATGGAACAGCATATAGCATGAAAAAAAACAAGAAATTCATTTCTTTTTTCAAGACAATCATTAGCTTTTTTTAAAACAATCATACATTTAATTTTGCATGTAACAGTGTTGAAAGATTGAGCTTGACAATGTCGGTTTGAGGATAAAAACAATAAAATATAGGTCAGAAAGTATGCTAATACTTATCTCCCTTTACTGTTTGAGCCGCCAAAGACTTGAGTGCTGTTACTTCCTTGGTGCTAAGAAAGTTTAACTGAACAATTATTTTTAAAAAGGGGGAGATTTGCATGTTGTTAAGGGGTTGAACAAAACTGGGGGACATGAATAAATTGTGCTATTTTAATTAATTAATTTTTTACTTTTTTATGGTTTAGGCTAAAGAATACAGGCAAATAATTATACTGCCAGAAACAAAACTTATGGTCACTGTCTTTTTACAATTTTGAGTTATCCACTGAAAAACCACCTTTGGTAAGTGGGGGCACGCTTAATTGGCTGACCTCTACCCATCAAACCCATAAAACTTTTAAAAACATCATCTTTAAAATAGGTTTGTGTGTCATAATTGCAAAGGAACACATATCCTTCTATTTCTTGTTTTAAAATGTATTTTGTAATTTACTTTAAATAAAAATCTTTGTGGTAAACCTTTGGGACAGAAAGTGCACCGAATTCAGAGAAACACCCTGCTGCTGACTCTAGCAATTGTTTCACAATGTAAAGCAAATAAACACACTGGTCAATAATCTCCGTTTGAAATATAAAAAGTCATGTTTAGGTGAAGCTGTGTTAAAAGTAAACATACAGTAATTTCTTAGTCACATCCTCTCTATGAGACAGGAAAACCCTTCCATTATTAAACAACGCCCTGCGGCGCCAAGCGTCTGTATTGTTAGCAGAAATTAACAAGGCACCTTCCTTCAGAATGAGAGTTTACTAAACAGATGAAAAGCTGTTGAGCTGAAAGCTTTTGATGCAAGGTGAGTGGCTGGAACAAATTCTCCAACAAGTCCTGTTGTAAACCTCAAACAGGGGAAGCTCACGGAGTAGGCTTTTTTTTTCTTTTTTGTGTGTTCACAGTTTTCCCTGAAACTACATCTCGCATGATAGTTTCATGTTTCTGTCAAAGCAAGCTGAACGTTCATCCTAAAGGGAGTTTGAATATCACATCAAAGAAAGAGATCCTATTCATGAAGGATATTTATCCTGCCAACCGAAGAAAGCCTCAATTCTCCCCTGATAGACTCTGGTTCATGGATTTGTAATTTAAAAAATGTGAAAGTCGGCAGTCGTATGTTTCCCCTGAAACCACCTGTTAACTTCTGACAACAATGGAAAATTGAACGACCTTTTCCATTTTTTATTCCCTCGCTGCTCTCCTTTTTCATATAACCCCGTCTCTCATCCATTGTCTGTGATGTTTGTCATTCAGTTTTTGCAACAGTTGGGTTATGAGGTAGGCCTTCGATATAAAACCATTTCCCAGCTGGGAAGCTGAAATCATCAGATGAGTCACAACCACAGAGGCCATTTCAAGGTTAAATGTTCAGCTTTTCAATCTTCTTCTTGTATTCTCCCTTTGTCTATAATTGTTTGAATCTCAGGGTGACAGTTTCTTGTGATAACCTAGATTATCCCTGCAACGTCAGTAAATCTCTCGCCTTTGCACTGTTGCACAAACAACTCACTATCATTAACTTTTCATTTCCCTTATCACGACCATGAGTTGTTTGACTTCAGTTCAACCAAACTGAGATCCCCGTCTTGATTTGGATTTTCTGTTATTCTAAATCTGAAAAATAACTCTAAATCACTATCACCTCGTCCATTGGGTCCAACCTTTGAGGCAGGAGCTTATAAATATAATATAGTTACAAATATATAATGGTGTGTTGGAATGAAATATTTATGGTTTTTCTGAAAAACAAATTTGATAGGGGAAAAAATCTGGGAAAAAAAACTAAAAAGCTGCAATAAACTCCCTACATAACTATGTACACCCTTAAATAAATACATTATTCAAGCACCTTTTGCTTTATTTTCATTGTTAAGTCACCTTTAGGGATGTAACTGCACACAAAAATCACGGTTTGGTACGTTTTCGGTACACTTTAATCAAGACAAATAAATACAAATGTGCATATGGCTTTTTTTTTTTACATTATTCAGCAATAGACAACAAACCTTTTTTCCTGGATTTCTTCCCTTTTAATTCCTAAAATTAATTTTATTTCATTATGTTTTATTACTTAAAAAATATTAAATTATAGAATTTACAGAAGATTTGATTGGATTTTTTAAAATTATAAATAAAATAGTACAAGCAGACATAGCCAGAGTAGAAAACAATATAACCACTTAAAAACAGTCAGTGTTAATGTTTAGAAATGTTTAAATACTACTTTGCCCATATTTGAGAAAAAACCATACTTAAATCACTTTGGAGTTGTTTTAATAAATCGACAGCCTAGTCTCCCGGCTGTACTTCAGGTGAGTAATTCAGTTCAGTGCAGAGCGTGGTATGGACCTTATTGCTGTTGAAAGATGAGTTCGCTGACAAAGGTCTGGTTCAGTCTATCTTTCTTTTTCTACTGTAGCTGCATGAGAAACCATTAATGTTCCTAAATAGCAGAGTTTAGTGATAGCTGGTAGTATTTTCTGTTTTGTTTTGGTGTCACCTTTTAAAGTTGTGCTGTGGAACCTTGCACTGCGCTCTGAGTTCTGCACAAAAACATTCTGTATGTGTTCTGGTAGCAAACAGCTGTATTCTTTCGGTACACACTCGTACTGAACCGACAGGGCCGTATCAAAAAAATACGAATACATGTTCTGTTACAGCCCTAGTCTGCTTTAGTTTACAACTGCCATAGTAAATCTCACAGAACCTCATTGCACAAAGGTATCAGTCAGGAGAAGAATTCAAAAAATCTACTGTATTAAATATGCATGTACCAAGGTAGACTGTAGAATAGACTTTACAAAAATGATTACCTTTAAAAGAAAAGACAAGATGGGAACTGTTCTGGGTGGACAACTTGCCAGATTTGGTTATGCTAGATATTTTTATTTGCATCGTTAACATTGTTTCAGTACAATATTGGTTGAAAGATCCTGCAGACTTAAATTATTTCCCTTCTCCGAGTGTGCTCAATGTCGCTCTTAAACTTTTTTCTTGTCCCATTCGATTCTAAAGTAATTCAAAGTGAGAAACCATCCATGTTGTACCTTCAAACCAGTTCCAACAGCTGATATGTCCAGATTTTACCGATCAGTAATAAAGGTGGATCGGTTCTGGGACCACTGTTTCAGATATGTGCTTCAGATACAGTAATTTTTATTTGATGCAAGATCCGGACCACACTGTTGTAACTATTAATAATAAAAAGGTTGTCTGGTTTTCTGAGCATCAATAATTATAATCAATAATTTAATATTAATATAATTATTGATGATGTTCGAGTTTAACCTGTTTATTGAAGATATAGGGGCACAAATCTCATAAATGAGAGAGTTTTAATTAAACCAGACCGTCAGTCTCTTCTGAAAAGGGGTGGAGTTCGTCCGCGGGTGTTAAAACAAACTTCACAGCACACACTGAAATAGAACAGGAAACTTCATGTTAATTAAGGGAATTTAATAGGTAATGAAATAGATTACCCCTCAATGCGGTCAGCCCAAAGCCTTATCAATTGGCGCGATCGGTTCACAAAGGGAGACAAAGGAAGACCGCGTGGCGATTCAACAAAGGCTAGTTTCAATTAGCAATGGTGGCTTGGACAAAAGAGACGGGGGCGACGGAGAAAGGGGATCAACGGAGGCCACGCGACCTGTCTAAACAGACACGCGCCGACCGCAGCGGACAATAAAACAAGCCGGGAAATAATACAATATAATATACTGCTTCTGGTTGCAACCAAAGTCAAATAATAAATCACAAAAAGCATGCACGTTCAGGGTCGGTGTACAGCGACAGACGACCAAGAATAAAAGTGGTTAATAAGTTGACAGACTTATTTTAACCAACAGAAAACGGATATATATCCTACACCTTATCTCCTCTACCCAGACCAAAAGATATTAACCAGGTTGATCCTACCTGGTGAGGCAACTCTCCACAGTCCACGACGAAGGGTGTAGAACGACTTGAGAGTGTCCATTTTAAAGGAGCGGTTTGCGCAAAATCGAGGTCAGAAAAGCGGACGTCCGACTTTAGGCGCTGAGGGACTCAGGCCTTTTTTAAATAGAGCTCAGAGGCCAGCAGACTCCCTGGTTGCTCATACAGGGAAGTCTGTTTGCTCTGCCGATTCACTTCGAAGCTTGAAAGGGAAGTTCTTCCTGGTCCAGCAGGTTTGAACGAAAAAGGGAAAAATGCTAGCAATGGATTAAAGCGTCTCCTTGCGTCACCGCTGGGGAACCAAAAGACGAGGATTTCAATATTTGCGCTGCCTTTATCATCAACTCTGTATTATCAACTCTTTATTATCAACTCTGTGATGTCACACAGAATCACTGGCCACTGACCAATGAGAATGGGTTGAGGGCAGCGCAACGGATGCTGGGAGATGCAGTTCGTTCAGTAAAAGGCAATAGCCTCAACAACACTAAGGTGTTCTGCTTCTTTTACTGATGCAGTATTCCGGTGTGGAGTAAATCAATGTCAGGTTGTTTCGAAACCTTGAATAGCTAACTCTTTTTTTTCTCTCAACCCTTTTTCCCTGAATGGATATAATCTATTTGAAATCAAAAGATCATAAAAACTTTTCTTTAAACTTAGACATAAATAAATCAACTTAATAAATGAAGAGTACGCTTTAAATTGGGTCATTTGTAAAATTTAGATCATTTTAGGAAAGTTAAAAAAATTTTTTACAGAAAACATTGCATTTCCCCCTGTTTCTTTTATTGAGCTTCTGTATTTTTACCTAATTCAGTTATTAGACCTTGTGTGATTAAAGAACAACATAATTTATAATTACACATAATTAATTCGGCTGCAGTTAAATAAATCCTAATTTGAAAAATATTAAGAATGTGATGCAACTGTTCAGTGGGATAGGTAATGAATTCATTCTTCAGATATGTTGTTAGACTGATAATGCTACTGATTATGAGTGCAAAATTATTAAAGCTTAATGCATGACATAAACATGTAATCATTCTCTCAGGAGTTAATCTTAGAGGTCACTCTATTTGTGGTGTGTTTTTCTAACAACCAGTCATACATTTATTGTTAAACAAAATATATGAAAAATGTTTTTTGTATATTAATCTATCTACCAGCTTTAATGAAAAGTCAGCAGTGACATTTTTGGTATCACTGACATTTGTAGTTTTCAAGCAGTAGTTGTCAGATTAGTCATCTGAGAGGAGAGACATCCAAAGAAAACCTCATCTGATGTTGAGACGTATCATTAAACTGGATTTCATTTTTTTCCATCTCAGAGATTTTATTTATGCATACGCAGGAACAAAACCAAAACAGAGTGGGTGTGTTTAGGCATACATCAGGTCTAATAGGTATTTGTCAACAGTAGCATGCCTGAAGTTCCTCAGCATGTAGAAACAGAGCAGCAAACACAACCATCCTAAGACGGGAACCTAATTTGTGTTTTATGATCTCAAATAAAATTATGCATGCAACTTCTGGCGCTTTGAACATGTCTGAGCGGTTTCTCTCTGGGAGGCGTGTTTACAGACATATCTGATGACATCTGGAGTGTTAACTGAGTGAAAAAAAAGCTCTGTTTGTCAGCTCAAATTTCTGCTCAGACGACCCGACAGGTGTCTCCAAGCTGCACGCCTGTTCTCCTTCTTGGCCATGCTGTGCAAACACATGCGTAATTCTCTGATGGCTGCCCTGTGTCCTGGTAAATCTCACATAGAGCAGGCAGTAATGAGAAAAAGGATAACTGTGTTCCATCAACAGCTGAGCCCTGCTGTTCCTGTCAGCGTTTAATGCACACATATAGCTGCTGGCACGGCAGTTGCTAAGGAAATGATGGTATCCAAGCAGAAGTTTGGCAGGCAAACATTGCTAAAGTTGATTCAAAGGGTTGGATGCCACTGGATTTGATTTCAGGCTACATCCAGAGTTAATTTATCCGTAATAGTTTTCTGAAAAGAGTAGGGAAATTGGCTCGATGTCTGTAAAAATGTTGCAGCACTGAAGTCTGCAGATCTGGGAATGCCATTTAAGTTTCACAGAACATAAGGAGAGAACTGAATTTGTACTGGTGGACGAGAGAAGAGAGTTAAGGTCTTTGTGTTTAACTCATAAATGATTTAACCGGGTTTCATGGTCATTTGTATTCTACAGGTTCTCCATGCTGCTGGAGTGAGACATACCAAAGAGCAAATTATTGTGTATAAGGTTCCTTTCTCCACGAGAGACAAACACAGCACAAACCAATACTGATGTGTGCATATACAGATACCTGTTCTGGTATGTTACATTGTCTTTGATTCTCAGATAAGAATGAGGCACATGCATTGTACAATAAAAGATTACATTGCATTTTAGAGTCTTAAAGCTACAAGGAAGACTTTTAAATAAAATCAAACTCACTAGATATTGTTTTTTTCACATACAGAACATGTCATGGTCAGTTTTTCTATTTGTCAGCTATTTAGTTTTATATTGGTATCTAATCAAGATGAACGTGTGCCTCTGGTGACATCATAGAAGGCAAAAGGTAATAGACAGGGTTCCTTTGAGTATATTTTTCTTCTTTGTTTTCTTTTTTATCAACGGGTTTTAATCAAATTCCCCAATTCAAAGACAATTACCTGTGTGCAGATGCTGATGGCATCTGATCAGCTTGATTTGTGTCCTTCTTGTGATGTCATCGACTCAAATGCAAAAAAAAGCAGTGTCAGCTTGTAGAATGTTTATGTTTTTTGTCAAATCTTGAGGCAGAAATACATCATAACCTATCTATGCTTTCACTGTTCCTGTTAATGAAAGAATATACCAACATATAATATATTTTAATGTAAGTCAAAGTTAATGTTTTATTTCTGTTCAAATCAATTCAAAAATACTTTATTTATTCCAAAGGGAAATTAAATCTTGTCGTAACTCCAAGTACAGTCAAAGAGTCTGTGCGGAGGGTGATGCTGTGGCAGGAAGGATCTTCAGTAGCGGTCAGTCTTGCAAAGAATCTGAGGAGGCCTCTGACTGAAGACTGTTGTTGTATGACAGACTTATGACTGTCATGACAGGCTAGTAGTTCAGTTTCTGTGCAGCAAAGATTATATTCTACAGCTCCATGTCCTGTATGACACCAATATTGTTGGCAAGCACTGCTAATCCACATCATTTGCTTTTGCTGCTCCTCTTTAAACCTCTGTCCTACCTTATGGTAAGAAAGCCGGACAGAGAGACGTTGGGATCCTACTTACTTAAAGTAAGCTCTTTTTAAACTTTTACAAATGTATTTATATTTGGGCTTATTTATTCAGATGGGGTTTTTTTTGTACTGACTCTCATACCCCATGTCCTTTCCCTCTCTTTAGATTCTCTGACCAATCTGGATCAGACAAATACCTGCTACTTACTTCAACTGGACACACACCAGGCGCATTTCCACTATCGGAACTTCAGGGTAATTTAACCAGATCTTTTTCTGGTAATCTGTTGGCCCCCATTCTCTCAGCCGCTGTGTGTCCATACATAGTCAGCACTTTAAGGAATCAGCTAAGACATCTGCATATCACTACAGTTTAAGCAGAGTAGCGTCACTGATCAAAGCCAAAAGCCGCCCACAAGATAACATAAAGAAATTACATGGAGATCGACATAGAAGAAGCAGGGCTTGTTGCTGTGTTTCTGTTTGCTGTTAACTGCAAAGCCGGTTGTTTGCTGACGTCTGCTCACGTCCCTCTGACATATAACCAATCAGAGTGACTTAAAAACTGGTTTGAACTATGGACCTTTCTGTCCTACCATCACAAATGTAAACATGTGGAACTTTTCATTTGGTCAGATACTGTTAGAGTAAAATTGAGCCTTTTGGCAACAAACACTTAAGTTGGCCCTGAACATGTACTGAGATTTGTACTGACACTGGTTTGCACACCCATTATTGCAGCTTTTATTTGAATGGTGGTTGGCCTTCTTTGTATAATCGTACATTGAAACATTGGTGTTTTTTATTTTTGTAAAGCCATTTTATTTGATCGGCCTTCTTCCTTGTGTTCTCTCAGGGTTTCTAAAGTCAGCAGGAGCCATAATCTATTATTTCAAACTATTATTTCAACCATGCTATTTAGCCTTATGTCAAAGTACAAAAATCCAACAGAATGTGAACCTTCACAGACAACATTTTGCTTGAAATTCCTGATCATTCAGCGGGCTAAAGAAACAACAACAAAAGAAACCATACTACTTTAACACTAACATATAAGAGCTGATACATTTATTTGAAATGGGCACGTGACAACCAACCCCAAGTGACCTCTTGATAAAAGAAATTAAACTAGCCAACACGGCTTTAGCTAGCTTAATACATTTGTGCTCAAATCAAAGCTCTCATCTTTGACATTTTTAAATAATTATTGTGTTTTTAAAAGCTAATAACTTACAAACTTTTAATACAAAAATTACACATATACAAAATGTATCCTCACCCCAGTGTTTTGTGTTCAAATCAAAAGATGAATAGTGCAAAATGAGCAGATTGATAAGCCAAATGTTTGATATCAAAATCAAACCACACTGCCCTCCAGTGTGGCTTTAATACCCAATATGACAACCAGCCCAGGTTCCCCTTATATAAGTTGAGTCAATAAAACTTATAGCAATATTTAATTATATTACATTTTAATGCCATTATCGGCCAAGATATTGGACATTGCTAGTCAGAGCCGAACAGAAATCAACAAAATCTTTTTTTTTTCATGGCCATCTCACTCCACAGACCATAATCCATTAGAAAACTGGTGGGATGAACTCTATGCTTTAACCTTGTGACATGTTTTAGGAGAATACTCCGTATTGTCCCCCTAGCAAAAGGGGGTTGCCCAACGCACTAGCAATAGTGATGCCAGTAATTGTGCCACCAGTGATTTTGTTAAAAATTGTTTTCTGTCACAGGATTTTTTTTCTCTCACTGAATAAATGTGAAATTCTGCTACTGCAATTAAAGATGTATGTATTTGAAAGCATTTTATGGTTACCTAGGGAACCACTAAGAATGACTGCATATGTATATACACTTGTTTTGGTGGTGTCGGTCAAAACGCAGAATATGTTGGAGAAACGCTGAGGAGGAGTCAGAGTCAGTTTCAAGATAAACAAAATCCCTTTAGCAAAACAATGGAGCTGAATATTTGGTATGACATGTAAGAAGATTGTTTCCTTCCAACAAACCAAATTTCTGGATGTGAAACAGAAGAGGAGCCAGAGGAGGAGAAATAGTAAAAAGCGGAGGGGGGTGGGGGGGTTTAGCCGTGAATTTCCTGGCCTACTTTCCTCGATTCATCAGCGAGTTCTTCCTTCTGGGAACACTGGGATGTACAGTATGCAGAGAGAGTTCAGCCACGCTTGGCCGGCCACCGTAAGACAAACCCCTGAAATGGCTGCACCCAGGGTGGGTTGGGGGAATTGGTGGAGAATCAGCACATGACGACCGGTCCAGGTCCAGTCATTTCTCGTTTCCATCTTCGCACTCTATTTCCTTTCCCCCAGCTCCCCTGGAGCATTGTGTGTGACTCTCCGTATATGTGTGTGTGTGTGTGTTTGTGCTTGGTTAAGATTAGACCTTGCAGATGTTCATATTCTGCTGTGTGGATTCCTGACAGAGGCGGTGTATAAAATATCTGGAAAGATTGACACACAGTTCACCTCCTCCGCTCTCCCTCACTCGTACCCATATCCCTAGGCTCTTGTCACTGAGCTGCAGCAGGTAGATATCTGTAATTATTAAGGTGGAGGAAAGGCTCACCCTGGATTGCCTACAGGTGTTTTTTAATGCGGAGGAATGCACACAAAAGCAGAGAAAACAAGCTCCATCTAGAGCTGCCTTAATACATAAATCTTAAGGGAAGCATCTCAGAGCTTTCTAACTCCACGTTAAATTTACGGTTTTCTTTTCCTGTTCCTGCAGATTTGTCACAATTATTTCTCTAAAAAAAGTGCTTGAGGATTATTGCTAGGTTACAGACAGGTAGGGGTACTGCAAATCTGTTTAAGTCAAGGTGTTTCCAAGTAGAGATGACTTCTTAGCTGCTGGCTTAAGAGTGAAAAAAATTACGTACGCTGTAGTGTCACCTCTGTCTAACTCTTCTCTACCAGTTTGGTTAAAATGATAGATGCAGACAGGCTCTGTAAGCCAGATGGAGCTGCATGAATTCACACATAATTTCCAGTGAAAGCTCGCTGATTTTAAATAGTGTCTTAACAAAGTCTTGGAGGGTTGGGAGAGCCAGTTCACGGGAGACTACACGAAAACAGCTTCTGCCAAAATATCACCCAAAAGTTTCCCCCTCGAGACAAAGACAAAGTTTAAGTCTGGAAAACGGGATTATGACTCATGCCTTACAATGGTTGGCTTATTCAGAGGCATGTATCTACATGGATGTTACAGACCCCCACAAGGCATCTAGAAAACAAATAAGGCCAACGTACAACCCCCTTTTACACCCTTGATCTTCCTATTCTGGAGTTACGGAGGGAGCCGGGTGCAAGGGACGTCTCCTCCTGGCGCCGGATGATGTCCCATGACAGATTGAGGCTGCAAGGATGTGTTTACCGTGCATTTGTGTGTTCTTATTTAAGGATTTTATGAGAATGAAAATAATGGGGAGACTGATTGCGCAGCTGGGGGAAAGCAAGCCTCAGCTTTATCTGTTTGTTCAAGTAAGCAAATCAAAAGTGCAAAACAAATATGTTATTTAAACCAAATCATCAATGGTTCACTCATCATCCTTTTGTGAAATGTAATTTATTATTTCAAAGATGATAATTTCTCTTATAGAAACTGGGGCCTCTCAGTCTTAGAAAAGTATTTATATCTACCTTTTCAGTTTGTCAAATTTCAAACAGTATCTTTAATATATTTCTTTGGGATTTTTTGTGATATAACAACACAAAGCTGTGAATGACTTTATAGTGGAAGTAAAATGGAAAAAAATCTGATTTTCTTCACTCAAAATAAAATGTGGTGGGCATTTGTATTGAGCAGCCTTGAATCAATGCCTACTAAAATCATCTTTTGTTGAAATTACAACTGCAAGTTATTCAGGGAATGTCTCCAGGAGCTTTGAACATCGAGATGCTAACATGTCTGTGCATTCTTTGCACTCAACTTCTCAACTTGGATGTAGTTCTAGACTTTAACTTCGCTAATATAGCAAGTGAATATGCTGTTATCTAAGACAATCCATTATAGCTCTGGCTGCATGCTTAGGGCTTTTCTTCTGCTGGAAGTTGAACCTCCGCCTCAGTTACAAGTCTTTCACAGACTAAAAGAACAAAAACATTCAGTGATACTCTTCATAACTTCTCCCTGACTCTGCATGTCAAACAGCCAAGACTCAATCCAGAACACACTATGGACTTAATTATCTACAAAAGTTTAAATATATCGAACTTTTGATATTGCATTATCTGACTATTTCTGCATTTTCTTTGAAAGTACCAAACTAAACTATCTAGACACAGTGAGACCACTATAATAAAAGCGTTTTCTAAGGGATAGTTCAGTTAAAACCTCCTACCGCATCCCCCTCATCTCCCAACTCAAACTCAGTAAACAAGCTTGTAGATATCTTTCTCAGACATCATTTATTCCATTGCTCCAACTCAAGTGAAAGTAGTCTCAGGTAGAAAGAAGTCTCCGTGGACAAGTAGTACGTGGGTAAGTCCACTGGTACGTAATGAAAAAAGGGAGGGTTGACGAGCCGAGACAAAATGGTGGAAAACTCGACACCAGGTTCACTGTGAGATCTACAAAGAGAGACTGAACAGATATCACTTAACTTTAAAAGATGCAAAGGAATCGTTATTTTCTGAAATCATTAACAGAAACATTAATAATGCGCTGGCTTTATTTGAAACACTCGAAAGACTAACCCCCAATTTCTACTGCATGCGCTCCGCTCCACTCCGGCACACACTCCGCAGCAAAAACGCTCCAATTGTAGTCAATGAGAGCATTTCCACTGCCACTGTTGAGCTGTTTCGCCATCCGGCAAAAATAGGATCGATTCTATTTTTGCCGCAGTCAATCTACGCAAATAACTAAGCACCAACCGGATATAGAACAACCACATTTCCGGGTGTTTTTCAAAATAAACCAATAAAGATGGACTAGACATTTTTTGTATGCATAGCTATATTAATATAAGTCCGCGTATATTTATACATATGTTGTCCAAAATATCTTGACACAGAATAACAGTTCTTTTCTGTTCGTTTTCCACAGAATGAAGAATTTTGTTCTGACTTCTGCAATCATTACTGACTTTTATTGCGAGATCTCACAATTCCTGCGCATGCTTCTTTGACCACCTCTGGGCGGCGGACCGGATCTAGAGCGCATGCAGTGGAAATTGCGAACGGCTGCGGAGTGCGTGGCGGACCGGACCAGAGCGGAGCGCATGCAGTGGAAATCGGGGGTTAGGAATCCTCCAAAAGCTAAATTTCACCAGGGCTTGCAATGAATTTGCCAGCTTTTTTACTGAAAAAATTCTAACAATTAGACGGTCAGTCTATACCTCAGTACCGAACAGACAACCAATGTGATCCTCAATCAACACCAATGTAGAGAAAATGTCAGAATTCAATTAATAAAACCAAAAAATCCTTGAAGAAATCATTAACCAATTAAGTTCCTCCTCTTGCTGTCTTGATATCCTACCCAAAGCTTTCCTTAAGAAAGTTTTCCCTGTCATTGGTTCCGATCTGATTCAAATAGTGAACTCATCCCTCCTGTCAGGTGTCTTCCCCCAGGCATTAAAGGAACAGAGGGCAGGATTTGTAAATAAAATAAACATCCATGTCCAGTTTTCTAATGCTGTTGGGTGATGAAGCGTTATAAACCGAAAAGAATGAGCCCACCCATGTATCGCTCCATTTTCTTACACTGGCTGTGTGCTGCAAAATGTGCTGCAGTTCGGGGCCCGAATTTTCCGCACTGTCCTACGGATGTGATGTCAATTGACACGGCTTGCGCGTTCTCGACAGCTTTAAAAGAGGAAGAAAAATGGTCGCAGACCTCCATTGATTTAATTGTGAGAATGGATTCTTCTCTTCTGCAACTGGGAAACGACCAAGGACGACTCACAGCCCACTAAAAAGTGGCACTAAGAAAAAGAAGTATGTCACTGTGAAGAGGTATGTTTTTTTGTGAAGCGTTTGTGCGCGCTCCCGTGCGGCTGGCTGCAGTTACTTGCAGCGCCAGCCGCGTTGCTCGTGAGTTTCGTTTCTTCATTCTGCCCCCTACTCCTTTAAAAACAGTAGTAATCAAACCACTACTAAAAAAGAATAATCTGGACAACATGTTAATGGAGAACTACAGGCAAATTTTTAATCTTCCATTCATCAGTAAAATTATTGAAAAAGCTGTGTTTCAGTAGTTAAATAGCTTCATAACAATGACCAACCGCTTTGATGTTTTTCAGTCTGGTTTCCATGCTCATCACACCACTGAGACTGCCCTCGTCAAAGTATTCAATGACATTTGCATAAATACAGACTGTGGTAAAACCACAGTGCTGGTTCTGTTGGACCTCAGTGCAGCATTTGACACCATTGATCATGATATATTATTGGAATGACTGGAGAGCTGGGAGGGACTCTCTGGTACAGTATTTGGCTGGTTTGAGTCTTAACTAAAGAACAGGGACTTCTTTGTGTCAAAAGGCAAGAACTCTGCATGTGACAGAGATCACATGTGGAGTCCCCCAGGGCTCCATCCTGGGGCCCCTTCTATTTAACATCTACCAATAAGATTAGCTATCATAACTATACAGATGATACTCCACTTTACATTCCAATGTCACCAGGTAACTATGAACCCATCCAAATCGTAAGTAAATGCTTGAGCAAATCAGTGCATGGATGTGCCATAATTTTTCCCAGCTGAACAGAAACAAAAAAGAAGTAATTATTTTTTAGCCTACAGAGGAACGATCAAGAGTCAGCACACAACTTCAGTTAATACAGCTAGAAACTATGGATCAGGCCCGAAATCTAGGTGTAGTTATGAACCCAGACCTGAACCTCCAGGGTCACATAAAGACAATCACGAGGTCAGCCTTCCATCACCTGAAGAACATTTCTAGGATTAATTTCACAACAGGACCTTGAAAAACTCATCCATGCGTTTATCTTCAGTCGGATTGAATTCTGCAACAGCGTCCTCACAGGTCTGGCTAAAAAGTCAATTAGACAGCCTACTCAGCATCCCTAGAATTAGAACTAAACATGGAGAAGCAGCTTTCAGTCTCTATGCTCCTCTAATCTGGAACAAACTTCCAGACAACTTCAAAGCTGCTGAAACACTGAGTTCTTTTAAATCACGGGTAAAAACCCATCTGTTTAGAGCTGCCTTTGTGTAATGTTTTCATATATCATATGTTTTGTGTGTCTTTCATGCTTTATTATGTACTTAATGTGTCATATACTCTGTGTATGCTTTATGCTGTTTTTACTTTTTCACCTAATCATGTATAGCATCTTGGATTACCCTGTTGTTGAAAGTGTGCCACAGTATACAAATACAATTGCCTTGCCTTCCAGAAATTCCTCTGTGTTTAGCTCCAATCATATTCCCATCAAGTATTTCCAACTTCTCTGTTCTTACTAAAGAAAAGCATCCTCACAGCATAATGCTGCAACCACCATGCATCACCACTTGGGGGGTGCGTTCAGGGTGATGTGCTGTGTTAGCTTTCTGCCGCACATAGTTTTTGGTTTACATCTCAAAATGTTTATTTTTGTCTCATCTCACCAGAGTATCCTTCTTTGACGTGTTTGCTGTGTCTGCTACATGGCTTGTGGCAAACGTTTTATGGTTTTCTTTCAACAAGGACTTTCCATAAATTGCAGATTTGTGGAGTTTACCTGTGAACAGATTCTGCCACCTGAGCAGTGGATGTCTGCAGCTCCTCCAGAGTTAGCATGGCCCTCTAGGTTTCTTCTAATAATGCACTCCTTATTGCTAGGTCTGCAGTTGTATTGTACTCCTTTTGTTTTTACATGATAGACTGAACAGTGTTAAGTGATATGTTAAAGACTCCTGATATCATTTTATAACCTGATCCAGCTTTAAACTTGTCCACAACTTTCTCCTTGACATATCTTCTGTGTTCCTTGGTCTTCATGATGCTGGGCTGGACTCTCTGGTAGAGTACTTGACTGGTTCGAGTCTTACCCATAGAACAGCTACTTTTAGTGTCAATAGGTAACTTTTCATCGGAGTGGTACAGAAGTCACATGTGGGTTGCCCCAGGGGCCCATCCAGTGGCCTCTCCTATTTAATATCTGCATGCTCCAGCTAGCTCGTGTCATAACAAGCAATAAGATCAGTTACCATAACTATGCAGATGATTCACAGCTTTACATTACAATGTCACCAGGCGACTCTGAACCCACTCAAGCTTTGAACAGATGCACTGAGCAAATCGATGCATGGAGGTGGCATAACGTTCTCCAGCTGAATAGAAACAAAATTGAAATAATTATTTTTGGACCTAAAGAGGAATGATCAAGAGTCAGCACACAGCTTCAGTCAGTACAGCTAGAAACTACTGATCAGGCCTGAAATATGGGTGTAGTGATGGACTCTGACCTGAACCTCCAGAGACACATAAAGACAAGAACAAGGTCAGGCTTCTACCTCATGTAGAACATTTCCAGGATTAAAGGATGGATATCCCAGAAACATCTTGGGAAACTCATCCACGCGTTTATCTTTAGTCGGATTGGTTACTGCAACAGCGTCCTCACAGTTCTGCCTGAAAAGTTCATTAGACAGCTGGCGCTGATCCAGAACGCTGCTGTTCGTGGTCCTCACTAGAACCAGGAAAGTAGAGCACATCACCCCAGTTCTAAAGTCCTTATACTGGCTCCCTGTGGCCTTAGCACCAAAATACAATAAAGATCTGTTGTTGTTGTATTAACCTTCCAGACACTCAGGTCTTCTAATCATCATCCCCAGAGTTAAAACCAAACATGTAGAAGCAACATTCAGTTTCCTATGCTCCTCTAATCTGAAACAAACTTCCAAGAAACTGCCAAATCACTGAGTTCCTTTAAATCAAGGCTAAAAACCCATCTGTTGAAAGCTGCCTTTGATTAATAACAACGGGAACATCTTAAACTGTAGTCTGTTTTTCCACCTCCCATTGTTCTTTCCTTCCTTAAAATGTAACATGTTTTGCTTGTTTGTCATTTTATTTTAGTTCTAAGTATGTAAAGCAATTTGAACTGCCTTGGTGATGAAAGTGCTCTACAGATACATTTGCCTTGTCCTCCCTTGCCTTGTTTGTTCACTGATGTTCTCTAACAAACTTCAGAGGTCTTTACAAAACAGCTGGATTTATTCTAAGTACACATTACACTCAGGTGGACTCTATTTACTAATCAGTTTACTTTTGAAGCCAATTCACTACACTGAATTTTATTTATGGGTATTCAAGGAAAGGGGCAGAATAAAAATACATACCCCACCCACTTTTCTTGCTTGTTTCTGCAGAAACCATTTATCTTTACATATCATAGTTATGCACTATTTTCATGTAGGTCTATCACATAAAATCTCAACAACAAACATTAAAGTTTGTAATTTGAAAATTTCAAGGGTAATGAATGCTTTTCCAAGGCACTATAAAGGTTTTTTGCTGTGGTCTTCAAAGACAGGTTAGTTATGGACTCATTAAAAAGATAAAAGACATTTAATAAGTCAGAGAATAAGAAAGACCCCATCGAAATTAGATAATTTGAGGCTAGTTTTTCCCTATTTTAATCATTTAAAAACCTAAATAGTTTAGTGCTCTTTGAGGGGTGTTTGAAAGGATAGATTTCTATCTTTCTATCAGCTTTATTATTCATTCTTTTATCAACAAGGATAAAACATTTATGCTTTTGCAAAACAAAAAAAGAATTTAAACAAAACAACTTTCAGTCTCATCTCCACAAAAGGCTTAGTATTAAAATATTCTGCTGCGTCTGCCAGGGGAAATCTTCAAGACCAATTGTATTTCTGTGTGTATTTCTCTGTGTGTGTGCGTGCGTGCGTGCATGCGTGTGTGTGCGCGCGCGCGTGTGTGTGTGTGTGTGCGTGCGCGCGTGTGTGTGTGTGTATGCACAACAACAAGGAGTACTGTGTGAAAACTTGTGAGGCATGACCATGGCCCATTTAATGAGACAGCATGTGGTACAATGCTATGTGTGTGAAAATAAAGCACTCATAGTGCAAATTAAATTAAGCAGGTTAGTGTGCCAGAAGAATGCGAGTACGAGGAAGACTCTGTGAGATAGCGTGGGCTGTCTGTGATTGTGTGCATGTGTGCATCATGTGATTAGCATGGACAAAGAACAAAATGGACATTATACTGACCGCTGCTTGGATGGCAGACAAACAAGAAGACCACACGGTTATACAGCTCAACACACGGAAACGCTGAACCCACTTCACACAAGCTGCAGTTCGGGTAAACCTTCTGCCACTTAATAACATTATTTTGAGGTCAATAAAGTAAGTATAATGAATAAAGAAAAAACTACATTTGCTGAATGCCAATATGGGTTTTCAACATGCAGATGCTAAGATTGCTATCTTTAAATAAAAAGGATGATTGCTTTGTAAGCTTCTAATTTGTTAAATCACAACATTGAGTTAAATGCAGGCACTTCTTTAGATATTTTCAGGGTAACATCTCAAACACACCTGCGTGAGAAATCAGGCCAGATATCAGGAAGAGATGGACTTCTACAAGCCTCGGTGATGCCTGAAGTGCCACATTCATCTGCTTAAACCATTACACGCAAGTATAAACATCATGGATAAATCCAGCCATTATGCCATTCAGGAAGGAGACTGGTTATGCATCCCAGAGATGAACAAGATTAGGTGTTAGTTGTGAAAATCAACCCCAGAGCAAAAGCCCTCTAGAAGATGCTGGCTGAAGCTGGTAAGAAAGTGTTATCCACAGTGAAATGAGCCAGTAAAAAGCCAGATTACAGTTTGGAAATACACACAGGGACAAAGAGTCTGGTTGTAATGTCCATCATTAGATATAGAAGAATGAGGTAGAAGCTTGCAAGAAGACAATCCCAATTGTGAAGTACGGGGGTGGCAGCATCTATTCACGTTAAACTTCAGAGGAGCAATGAAAAGGTGTATAAGTCCAAGGTAGTCAACAAACCTGACTTTAGTATTTTTATTTGTTTGAGAAAATTGTGTTCATCCTTAAAAATCAGCACAAAAAAAACTTTACTAAAATTATAGCGCTCAAGCTCTTCACTATAATTACTTCCCTTCTTTTTGCCTGTTTTCACTGGTTCATTAATCTTTGGTGATGAGATCAAAATTCTTTTTTTTTTTTTTTTACATTAGAAGCCCTTCTTGTCATCACCCTAATATTTAGCTCCTTCCACAGATTACTTTCAGTTAGAAGAGACATGTTACTAAAATGAATATTTTAAACCTAAATCTGCCAGGAATATAATTATTTTTGGACTTCACCTTACATAAACATCCATTTTCTTCATACCCTGACTTTCGTTTCAAAAGTTTAATACAACCCTCTAACAGCAATAAGGTTAACCGTTAACATGTAGCGGTTGAGGATAAAAGCTTATGTTATTTAGCTGAACAAAACTTTCTCTGCTGGCAAGGTGATGCTCCAAGACAAGAACAATTGTTTATAATACCTCTAGAGATCTGATTATTTAAAACTGGTGGGTTGCTACAGGACCGTTGGTTTTTTTAATGGTCCATATGAGCAGTTGTTCAGGGCCACATAAGCAGAAGCAAGAGTTCACCCAGGGTACACTTCATGCAAGAACCACCATTGTTGTTACCTGTCTATTAGCACCAGTGGTTTATTACTTTCTTACCTTAAAATTAGGGGTGTAACGGTACATTTACTCTTATTTGGATTTTTCTGTACAGCCCTGTCGATTCAGCACGCACGTGTACCAAACGAATACAGCTGTTTTCTACCTGAACAAATGCAGAATGGTAATGTGCAGAACTCAGCGCAGTGAAACGTTCTACAGCGCAACTTTTAAAAATGACATCAAAACAAAACAGAAAGGACTCCCAGCTATCACTAAACTCTGCAATTTGGAACATAAATGGTTTCTCATGCAGCTATAGTAGAAAAAGAAAAATGGACCGAACCAGAACTTTGTCAGCAAACGCATCTTTCAACAGCAATAAGGTCCATAACACGCTCTGCACTGAACTGGATGACTCACATGAAACAATGTCAAGCTAAATGTGAACATCACTGCTACCACAGAAAGGCCAGCTGACGTCGAAATGGCTACCAGCAGCATGCAATAAGCCCAAATTCCTTATTTTGAATAAAATGCAAGTCAGCGGATTCCCAATTCATGAGAAAGGATTTTCCCAACAGCTACCCATCCTGCATCCAAGTACAACTGGGAAACTAGGTTGTCGAAATATCAAAACAACTCCAAAGTGATTTAAGTATGTTTTATTCTCAAATATGGGCAAAGCATTGTTGAAACGTTTCTAAACATTAACACTGACTGTTTTCAAGTGGATTATATTGTTCTCTACTCTGGGTATGTCTGCTTGTACTACTTTTTTAATCCAATCTAATCTCCAGTCACTTCTATACTTTTAACTTTTATAAAGAGCAACTCACCTCCGAATAAACTTTTATCAACATAAATGACTGTCTAATAGTGCTGTCTACACATCTGGTTATTATTTTGATATATTTTTGCATCTTAGTAAAAATATTAATTTTCTGCCTAAAACCATCAGTATGGCGCCCTCTTCAGGTTAAAATTTTGTACTGCACTTGAATATGAATCGGGCATTGCTATTCTCTCTGCCACTCTGCCGCTGTGGAGTACAAAACAAGCAGAGTCTCCACCCACGCGTCCTCTACAGAACCTCCCTCCTTTTCCACTCTTTCCTCTGGTGAAGGAGGTGGAGAGAAATCCTCCCCCTCAAAAGATCACTCTGAGACAAAAGAGCTCACGTTGCTATCCATCGTTCTCGCTGTCTGTGTCTGTGCCACTGCAGCAGTGCTGCTGTCAAGATATCAATCACAGCCCAGACCACGGCCCAACCCTCTCCCCCCACCCATTTGCTGGTCTGCCAGGCTGCAAACCGACTGCAACTCATCCCCCTACCAGAGTCTAACTTTGTCCACATTTCCTGTTTGAAAAATGCAGCAAAAGGAGGCATTGCCTGCCTGACCAGGGGCTGGGCGGCGTCAGCTCTTCCTTGCTATTCCAGCTCCAACTCGCTACGGAGGCATGGCCCGAGACTAGGTTTGTCTTATACCCCACAGCGTCAGCCATCACCTCAAAACGAATAGCAATGCCCAATTCAAATTCAAGTGCAGTGTAGAGTTTTAACCTGAAGGGGGCACCACACTGACGGTTTTTGGTAGAAAATTTATATATTTACTGAAATGTACTAAAATATAAAAAATAATGACCAGACATATAGACAGCACTATTAGACACTCATTTATACTGTTTATCAGGAAAAAAAAAATTGGTGGTGAGTTGCACTTATAGAACATTTAAAAATTCAAATTAATTTCAGGAATTGAAAGGAAGGTATTCAAGAAAAAGAGGTTATTTTTCAATGATGATCAAAAACGAAAGTCATATGCACATTTTTATTTATTTTTCTTGATTAATGTGAATTGAAAATTTACTGAACCATGATTTTTGTGTACCGTCACACCCCTACTTGAAATCAATTATCCTGAAAAACAATTTTGCTGCTTATTGATGATTACACTGCATCCCCAGGAGAACTGCATTTGTTGATTGATCTCTGATTAGCCAACTACAACAAATAGTTATTCACTTAACAACAGACTTAGGAGAGGACTCCTGCCCTAACCAGTGATCCATGTGACTGCTCAGATTGTGGAAGGGGCTGTTTTAGTCACCTTAGCCTTTCTTTACTCTCTAAGTCCTCTGAAAATACCCAAGGAGCCAAAAAGAAAACACCTCGCAGCTGTTCTTTCTGCTGCCAAGTAATTCCTGTGATACCTCACTTTACTCAGGCGCACTTCTGAATCCTGACGAGATTTTCAAGCCTACCTCTCCAAGCTAATCTTTGTCCAGTTTCAACTTCATGCCACTAGTTTAAGTTTTCCTTAGAAATGCATTTTAGATCACAGATGTCCTAAGGAGCAATAAGAGCAAGATGAGGAGAAAACACAAGAAGAGGGGGGTTGAAAGTATCACGTATGCCAGTGAGAATGTCAGTGTCGTGACCTCAGAGAAGAAGGCAAAAAGATCAGCCTCTGGAGTGCTTATCTTGCTCTCCATCTGCAGTAGATTTTGTGACACGAGGAGCACAGAGGGAGAGAAAACACTTCAAACCCACTTCAATGGTGGAACAAAAGCCCTTCTCCTGTTTTTCTGGCTGGAGAGACAGGCACACAGCATGAATAATTAACAGGGACAAACAACAGCTATCAGGTGGTAGATCTGAAAAGTTGGTGCTTGTCTGCTGATAGTCAACAGAGGCGATGCTAAACATGCAGGGGCACCCATTTGTTCCTTGTTGCGCCGCTTTTTTTTTTTGTCACTTTCACACAAAGTGAGGAATATCTACATGCAAAGTATCCATCTTTACATTTGGCTATTAACATCCACCATTTCTGTCCCTGCAAAAGCTCACTGTGAACATTATGATGTGCATGATCTGATTTAGGTTTTATTTTCTGTCTGGGTCAGTTCTGTCTCTAATGCCTCGTTTCTACTGAGGAGTACGGCACAGATCAATGCGGTTTGGTACTCTTTTTTTTTTTCTGGGTCTAACCCACTGTAAAAGCAGACCGCACAACCTATCCGTAACCTAACCTAACCTATCCATACCGCACTATCCCTGGGTCCATTTCAGTTGTAGGTCCAATACAGTCATTAATTGGGTCCATTAATGGGGGGACAAAACAACAACATTGCGACAAGCACTAGTGTGTATTAGTGCATCATGTGTATGACACCTCTTTAGGCATTTGGTTTTACATGCCCAGTCCAACTGGTGGTGAAAATGCTCTCTTGAATATGCCAGACCATAAAATACTCCACCAACCCAGCCCGTGCTGTTCTGTAGAAACTAGGCATGAGTTCCAGGACCGATATTAAGACACTCGAGTTCAGACGCTCCAGTATAGGACTCTGCAGATGATGAATAGATGATTTATACAGTAAGTACTTTGCTCAGTCCTCTTACCCCCAATTTACACCGGGTGTGTGAGAGACACATTACAATGTTGGGGATGTGGAGCAGCTGACACCACAAGGCTCTTTACTAATAGCTTACTGATTGCTTCCACGACATTCAGTACGTTTACATGCACATCTAAATCGAATATTGGCAATAATCGAACTAATAGCTTAATAGCAGTCTTTGTCTCAGTTTACATGTCACTCAGAAAATCGAATTATTGAATGAAGTGCATTCGGCTCCGCAAAGCTAGGTGGCAACATGCTTTCTTCTGGTCAGACTAGAGAGTCACACAGATAGTGAAGAAAAGCTGGCCGCAGTGAAGCAGATGGAGTAAAAGCAGGATGTACACAATGAGTGAAGAAATGGATGACAACAACGCTGCAGCACAGAACATCTTGTAACAAATATACCGTTTGATTGTGTTACACTCTTTGTTAAATACAGGAAAAAATAGGTTCATGATATCCTCAGATGGAAAAATGCTCTTGTCTAAACTTCCTTAAATTAAAATTGTTCAATGAATGGAGATTTAAATGGTATTTTGGGATCATTATTGGTCCAACATTGGAATTTAAAACACACAATGAAAGACTTTTCGGGTGAGTGAACATGTGGTTTCTGTTATCTTTTTTTGCCTTTTTTTATTTTGTTGATCTGTTCTTCATGAATATGCATGCAGAGTATTAAAGAGGTTGGATACTCTCCACCACTGTGCTTTGTGTGTTGCTTCTAGATGTGGAAATTGTGTCCTTTGCTGTTCTCTGTATATGCTAGGCCTACTGCCAAATCGCCATCCCTGTATGTCCACAGACAGCGCAAGTTGATGTTTTTCTTTAAGAAATCTCTGCTTTTGCTGTTAGGTTCTCAGTTAAATTTGCACTGACTTTGGACGTGAAAAACACAGTGGATCAGTGGACCAACACCAGCAGATGGCATGTCTCTCTGCTCTTCCTTCGGAGTCTAGGACAGGGATCTGCAACTGCAGTCTTCGAGGGCAGGCGCCCTCAACTTTTAGATGTGTCCCTGGTCCAACACACCTGAATCAAATGGCCGAATTACCTCCTTAGTATGCAGTCAAGGGTCATTTCTCAATATGTGTACTTGTCTGGATTTGTGTACTCGTGTACTTGAGAAACGTCATCGACGTTGGCCCAAGTACTGCTCGTAAGTGCCCGGATGTGTTCTTGCTCCGCCCATTGTATCAAGGACGCATTAAAGCATCCTTCTGCAGACATCAGCCAGCGAGGCTGCACTAAAATACCAAAAATAATGACCAGACATGTAGACAGCACTATTATGCCGCGTTCACACCGCACGTTTTATGAGCGTCAAACAACGCTCACAAAGCCAGTAGTTTGATGCCTGTACATTTTTAAGCCTGACGCTGGCAAAGCTTGGGAAGCCTGACGCTTGTAAAGCTTGCAAAGCCCGCAGAACCAATCAGAGCGTCTCACTGTAGTGACGCTCATGGGATGATGCATGAAAGTTCAGCTACCTGAACTTCTGCGTTTCTCGCTTTTGACGCTTGAAGCACATAAAGCGCAGCTGAGACTCTGACGGCCCTCTGACGGCCTCAACCATAGACTTAACATGTAATCTTGCCTCTCTTGGCGTTGACTCTTTGGGCGATGTGAAGGCGGCATTAGACACTCATTTATAAAGTTTATCAGCAAAAAGAAAAGTTGATTTGGGGTTGAGCTGATCTTTAAGTAATGACCTTTTTTGGCTTACCCTCAGAGTGGAATGATTGATAGACAACATTCAAGTCTGCAGTCGTCCTCTTTATTACCCAGACCTTAACATTCTGTATTAAAACTCCTTTTTGTTGTCTGATTTTTGATAAACTAACTTTTGAGTTTTCATTAGCTGTAAGCCTTAATCCTCTAAATTAACTGAAAATTAAAAAAAAAACAGTTAGAAAATATCAGTCTGTTCGTAATGATTCTATCTAATGTATGTGTTTAACTTTTTGAATTAAAATAATAGCTCGATATAACTTTTTTCGATGACATTTTTAAATTTACTCGGTTCAATAAAGGCCACATCAATGCCTAACCAAATTCTGACAATCAACTGAAGGCGTGTCTCTGTGGCCGCAGAGTCTCCGCCCTCCGGATCCGTGCAGGGCTGCTCCTGGATCAGCCTCTCAGCTTCCACTGAGTTCAACAAACTGTTTGCATAGCAGCCTCCAGTCAACACTGCGTGCTTGCCCCAAACTGTGCCAAGAGAACTCGGAGCGGTGGATTTTTGTGTTAGCCGGACCCCGTGGGGCATGATTCTCTCCGGTGGACATCCTCTCTGATCAGCATTTTGCGTTTGGCGAATTGGAGCATCCAGCGCCAGGCTCCAGATTGGTTCTCTACTGAGGTTTTCTTGGGAGAAGCTGGTCGTCACAGACAGACTGAGGTTTCGGCTGCGCCTTTTAGGTAAGAAACATCTCTCTGTTTTTGTGTTCGTGTCTTGGAAGTTTATTGTTTCATATTAAAGTGGGACATAAATAACCAGAATTAAAGAGGGGGTTCTGATTTAACGGACTGGGTCATGAGGGCTGTGCGCGATGTTACGTTCCTACTTTGTTGAAACAAGTTGCATTTCCTCCCCCTGAAATGATCTGCAGAAAAAAAGTAACAAAACTGATATTTAGTTTATAAAAAAGCTCTACGTTAATGCTTCAGACTTGTATGATACTGTTGGTGCGTGCAGACCCAGTTTAAATCGCAGTTTTTCCATTTAATATTTAAAAACAGCCTTTTGAGTCTGACAAATCCTCCTTCAGGACATTTGTGCTTTCCTATAAACACGGTGTTTTCACATGGTGAAAAGTCGGGGCAGGAGGCGCTGTGTAGCGGCGTGCGTCCGTCCGTCCGTCCGTCCGTCTCCAAGCTGGCACGCTTCCCACGGCGGATCAGCCTCAAGCCGAAGAGGCTGTCTGCAGAGATGTGGGGGGGTCACCAGATGGAGGTCTCCGACGGCACTACATTTGCTGCAGGGCAGAAATTCACTGTCAGTTTGCATTAATTAGAGGGATGCATCATCCAAAAACCACCTCAGCCTCTTCCCTTCTGTCTTGTCAGATCTCCGTTGAAGCGAGGACAATGCATCCAGTGACTCCAAAGAGGGGGAGAAAGTCAATACTTTAAGGACACAGTCACTTTATAGTAAAACGTCAGCCATGTAACTTCTCCAAGTGTACGGACTCCGGATGCTGCTTTTATTATAGGGAAAGTTTCTTGCTCAGAATTAACTCGGAAGTTCAGAAGCAGAGCGCACGAATTTTGGATGATAGTAAATATTACTTATTCAAATGATTTAATTAGGTATTTTAGAAATACCTAAAACTTCTTAAAAATCCTAACTAAACATTCTGTTTAGAATTAATCTAAACATGTTGGTTCAGATAATCTAACTATTCCTCGTGTGTGGTGTCCAGCAGTGAACATTAAGGCTATGTTTATTGGTTGTATGAATCAATCTATCAACTTATTAAAAGTTGATATTTAAATTAATAATCTTTCTGTTCTGGAGCAAGAATTTAAGTTTGTAAGAATGGTATAGTTTATATAGCACCTTTCCAGTCAGTACTGACCACTCAAAGCACTTTACAGTACATCCAAATTCACCCAGTCACACATTTATACAGCAATACACAAATCAGTTGGGATCGGTAGGGTTAAGGCACTTTCCTTCTGTCAACATGCGTTTGGAGAAAACGGGAATCGATCCTGCGACCTTACAATTGGGAGAAAACTACATCATCCCTGAGTCACAGTCACCCCATATTGAGCTTTAACCACTTTAGCCACAGTGCTAATGCTACGGTGACCAAGCGTCCTCTTTTTCCCAGGACATGACCACTTTTCACATTATTTTTACACATCTAGGGAGCATTTATTTCCAACCACATAGAGAAGGAACACTTTAAATACACTTAAAAAAAATCTAAAGTCTTCTTTAAGTAAACAGAGTATGAAATAATTTTTTCAGGACCTCCATGAGGCTGAGACAGTTGTTTACCAATGAATGGTACAGTTTAATCTGGCTGTCAGGGAAAAAGAATACGTTTACAAGCTTTTAAGAATAGATGTAAAATGTTTGCATCGAGCTTGAACTAGCTCAGCGACAGTGCAAATACTAAAGTCAGATTTGCCAGTAAGCTCATCTTATTGAGGCCAATACAGCTGTTACCTATGTATAGTAGTTTAATCTGGCAGTCAGGGAAAAAAAAGTTTACAAGCTTTAAAGAATAGATATAGGCTAAAACGTTTGCATCCAGCTGGAACTAGCTTAGCTGCAGTGCTAACGCTTAAGCAAAATATCCACCGACCCAAGGTTCTTAACTCTTAGGCAGGAGTTATTAGTGAGAATATCTTATCTGCTGTTCTCATGAAAGGCTTAAATCACTTTATGTCTCTTAAAAATAGATGTAAAGTGTTTGTATTTAGCTTTAACTAGTTAACGACAGATATAAAAGCTGCCAGCAGTGCTTTATGTTCTAATCACAGACCAAATAATATTATTGTTTCTTTTTAACACAGGAAAACAATCCAGCTGAGTATACTGATCTTAATAATTAGTTACAATTTAACTAATTTAGTTCAGTTTTCAAAATAGCTTGAAATGTAATCTATTAAAATACATTTCAGCTGTTTTATTTTGCATAATTTATCCTCAAGAATCCTGATTAAAATGTGTCCAAATAAGGTTTTTTACACTAGTTTTATTGGTTAGTTTTTCTTTTGTTTATTTGTTTTTTGTCGGTGTAGAAAAGTGATGTTTTTTTTTATCCCACTCAGACATTTAGGGTAGTTACAGTAACAGCTAGGAATCTGGATCTAATCACATTCTGCCCCAGGAGATTGTCTCCAAGGGACTCATTAACACACAGCAGTGTCCATGTGAGTGTGCCTGCAGTTGAGGTTGAAGCCAGCCCTCCAGCTCCCTGAGGTTTGCACGGCTTGTCAGAAGAGAGGAGACTCATATCACACCCAGTCAGTTTGGACACACTGACAGATAGAGCTTGTGCACAGAGTAACAGCCAGCGCTGCTGCATTATATTGAGAGAAGAGCTCTGTTTCCTTCACTTTCTGCTTTTCTTTAGTCTAATATCATTATTCCTAACCAAGTAAAAGGAGGCTGGTAGAGACAGAATTAAAACAGAAATCTGTTTGTTTACTATGTTGTGGGGGAACAGTTGCCCTGTCAAGTAAGGGGGGGGGGGATAAAGAAAGAATAGTATTGATGTGTTTGGAGCGGCTGCCAACACGGATGACTAAACTCCGCCTGCAGCCTTTCTCTCCTCGTTGTTGCTTGTTACATATGAACATTGGGAAGTGGAAATAGTTTTTACACTCCGTGATAAATTAAGAATTAACATCAACAACTGTATTAGTGAACGAGCAGCGAAATGTTATACCGTAAATGTGACCAAAGCTACAAAGAGTACTGTATTTAAATGGTTCAACATTTCAGTTGATTCCAGTGATTTATTTTTTTTCACCCGCCCACATGCAACACCTAACGTCTTAATAGTATCCCCATTAATATGCTGTTTTTGATTCAACATTTACATCAGAATGAAAAAAACGGCAAAAAATGACAGGACGTGGCGGAGTGGTGAGTTCAAAGCTCACGTTTCGTGTCGGTCTTGGGAAAAAAAATGTGGAATTTGTGAGCTGTCTCACACAGCCTGGCAGTAGCACGCTGAAAAAGACGTGACGCCACATGACCTGGCAGAACATTAAAGGCCTAATGTTAGTCAGTCAGTGGTCTTTCCTTTCCTGTCTCCTTTTCCCACTTTAACTCGTCCTTAATCTCAGCTGGCACAACTGCAGATGAGGTGGATCTCTCTTTGGCAGGTCTTTTGACGCGACTTAACCATATTCTCTCTTAGCCTTCTCTCCCTGTCTCCTCCTTATCTTCTCCGTTATTCCTTCCTCCTGTCCTTATCCTGTCTCATCAACTCTTTATGGGTTTCACCCCTCAAATCCAACTTGCAAAGCACGTCTATATTCCTATCGAAGCTTTTGGAGCACCGAAAGTGCATAGGGAAAACCAGGCTGGGTCATTGCTCTCCGCTTGCTTTCCCCTCTGCATCAGTCCCACTACTCTCTGGCAGCAGTGGTCCATATAGAGCCCACAACTAAATGGAGCTCAATGAGAAAAACATTTTTTTTTTTCACGATTACAAGAGGACCCTTCATTTAATGTGTGTCATACACGCACCTCGGCCCGTAATGGGTTCAGCATATTTGTTGTCGAGAGACTGGAGAAAATGAAATTTGCTTTTCAGCTGGCAGAAATAATTTACTCTCTGAAAGGTGTATTTTTCATCAGTTGTTTAGGAGCCAAGGGATGTACAAGCGTTGATACTAAATGTCTTGAACGTCTAGCGTGAGCGGTTCGATGGAGCAGCAGTTTTCTTTATTTATCAAAGGTTTGGTGCTCGTCTGGCAACAGCTTAAAGATTTGATTTTAGTTGGGGGGGTCCAAAACATGCGCACACCAGAGCTACAGATGAAGGGTTTGGGTTTGAGCTAGTCCAATATTTTTAAAACTATGGCTTGATTTGTCTATTTTTTTTATTTGTCATGTCATCAAACCAAATCAATTTACTGTCATTTAGTGAAAAAGGAAACTGCTTACAAGAAGATCTTTCAGATCATTCAGCAGACAAATGTAGTAAAATACTATAGAGATAAAGCTGATATAGGAAAAAACACAAATTAAAGTAAAAAGTGTACAAATTAGTGCAAGACAATGAATTGGATCATCTAAGCAGCTTCAGCATATTTCCGCTGGAAGCTGTGTTGCAGTCCGGCGGTTCTCCTTTTTGATGTTGTGGTACTCTTTGATCACAGCAGTTCAAAAAATTTTGAAGGGTGTGAAGAAAAACAGAGGGTAGGGAGGAATCAAAAATGAGCTTTTCAGCTCCCCTCACTGTCCCCTGCAGGGCTCATTTGACTGCCATCAGGCCGGGCCTGATACCTGAATGGGCGGCCCAACACCGATTACAATGCATGTGTAAATTAAGTTGCAACCATCCAATGTATTGACCCAAGACAACCAGCAGAGGGTACTGTAGGGACTTTTTGAGGCATTAAAGAAGATACTTTGATACAGTTGTATTGCAAAATGGATATTAGAGCTTGGCTTTGTGAAAATAGCAAAGCTAGCACAAGCAGGGATAATCCTAATAAATCACCAGTCTTAAAGAGGCAAATGCAACCTTGAGTGACGTTCTGGTTCTCACTCCATATCCGTCGGTGGCGGTAATGCACCAATTTGTTGTTTGCCAACCCCCAATAAACATCACAAAGAAGAAGTAGCAGAGCGCTGTGTAATTTGTAGGCTAATATGAGCATGCTAAACATGGAGCATGCTAAACTTTGTAAGAAATACACAAGGAAGGGAAATTGCAAGGTTTTGAGCAGCAGATGATTTGGGATTGTGAATGTAAGACTCGTTACGGGCAAGTCATTTTATTGGAGTACATTAATTGAACCTTTGCGGAGGTTAAAAGGCAATTTTGTTCAAGATGGCTCGGTTCTGTCAATAATTTGAGGCTTCGAACTGTGAGTTACTCATTATTTTGCTTTCTGAGTGGTTGGACAAAAACGTCTACTGTGTCTACAGTTATAATCGTATCCTTGATAGGCATAAATCAGCATTTCAATGATGTATAACATCTATATGTATATAGAAAGGGTGTTGCAAAAAAAAGAAGATTTGACCCAGAAGTATGTAATGTGCCGCCAACGGGATGTAAAAATACTAAGAGGTTAAATAAAAATACTTTTTACAGCCTGGGAATATATTTGTGCGGAGATCATTCTCATTACTGCTGGGTGGAAGTGTGAGCACATCTGAAATGAGATCGCCCACAAACATTATCCCTGCCCCATCTTGTCTGTAAGGTTTTCATTTACCCGCTTTCATTCAGAGCTCGGAGAGTGTTTCTCCTGACTCCTTTTCTTTGTCAGTCGTTTTGTTCTTGGTTCACATAAACCTCTTTAAAGTCTTCCATCCTGTTTTTACTGCTTCTCTCCATGAGATGCCAAAGAAAGTGTCGAAATCACAGGAGTTTTCTCCAGCTGTTTGAACCATGCGGTAATGCATGGTTTCTCTTCCCCTTCCTGGTGCTGTGCACTGCCAGTCAGCTAGCTGAAAGAAGACCACTACATTCTTGCCTTTTTTATGTTAAATTTGTCTGACTCAGTTTTAAAACCATATTTATTTAGTGATACGTGCACCAAACATAATTTGCTCTTGTGAACACCTAACATATGTCTGATCTATGTCTTTTTCTACCCAGCTATGAGCATTACTACTACTTTTTCTGTTCCCTCGCCTCCCGCTCAATCTTTTCAGCATCCATCTCTAATAACAAGATCATTAACACATAAAACTTCCCGTTCAATAATCGTTGGAGGAATCAGCTGCGGCAACAAATCTTGGATCAAATCATAGTGACCAGAGTTTAAATCAAAATCTTATTCTGTTTAATTCAGAAATACTTAATTAATCTCCAGGGGAAATGTTGTTGTAACTCATATTATACTTCTTCTTCAAATAGTTTTAGTAGATGGTGATGGCTGTGGGCAGGAAGGAACACCTGTAGCAGTCAGTATTACGATGGCTCTAAAGCTGCCTTTCAATTCAATTCAGTTTATTTATATAGCGCCGATTCACAACAGATGTCATCTCAAAGCACTTTACAAGAAAGTCATTTCAATACAAACATTCCAATCAGTTTAAAGTTTTAGCTAGTTTTCTAATCAAGGTATCCCAGCAGATTGCATCGAGTCATTGACTTGAGGTTTTGTCCCGTTGATGCAGCCTCCAACCACAGCAATCCGTCATACTGAGCAAGCATGAAGCGACAGTGGAGAGGAAAAACTCCACTTTAAAAGCAAGAAACCTCCAGCAGAACTAGAACCAGGCTCAGTACGAGTGGCCTTCTGTCACGACCGTCTGGGGATTTGATAAGAAAGACCATAAACACAGAAAGAGCAAAAGAACTGATGTAAGAGTACTTTCTATATTAAAGAAAGTAAAAAGTTGATAACAGTACACGGAGGATCCTCAGTGACTGGAATGCCCCCCGTCCAATAGGGCATTGCAGCCAAGCAGGATACCAGACCAGGTGTAGCTTCTATGGAGAGAAAAACACTGAGAAAAAACAAAGTTAACAGTCGAAATAACAGCAAATAATGCAACTGGAGAGTAGTAGAAGAGAAAAGTAGAGTGAAGAAAAGTGGTCAGTCTGTCCTCCAGCAGTCTAAGCCTATAGCAGCATAACTACAGAGATAGCTCAGGATGACCTAAGCCACTCTAACTATAAGCTTTATCATAAAGGAAAGTTTTAAGCCTGGCCTTAAAAGTAAACAGAGTGTCTGCCTCACGGACTAAAACTGGGAGCTGGTTCCACAGGAGAGGATCCTGATAACTAAAAGATCTGCCTCCCATTCTACTTGAATGTATTTTAAGGGAATAGCTCACACGCACTAATTGATTTTGTGACATCTCGACAAACGTGGACTCAAAGGCCACTCAGAGAGGAAGAAGGCTTTTCTTGATAAACAGTTAGATTACAGTTTGCAAATGCTCTGAGACAAAGACCTGAAGACATGTCCTGTGTTCAGATAAAGCTAAAGTTGAGGTTTTTGGCTAGAATGAGTGTAAGTATACTTGAAGGAAAGAGGGGGAAGCTTGGAAGTCTTAGAACACAATCCCAACTCTAAAGTACGGGGTTGGCAGCATCATGTTTTTGTGGGGATTTGCTGTTGGAAGGACTGATAGATGTCACAAAATAGTTGGCATCAGAAATATTTTGTGGGAATATTGGTGCAGCATCTTAAGATCTCAACCAGGAATTCACAACTTTGGCACAAATGGGACTTCCTGACAGACCTCATGCTAAGCCTAGCATCAAAATAGTTACAGGGCCATCACAAAGCCCTGATCTCAGTGGCTTAGAAAAGTTGTAGGCAGAGCTAAAAGGTGTGAAGGAGCGAGGCGGCCTAAAAACCTGACTCAGTTACACCAGTTCTGTAAGGAGGAACGGCCCAAATATCCAGCAAACTATTGTGAGAGAAAGAAAAGAAGCCAATGATAGGATACCCAAAACAAAAACTCTTGGCCAGACTCATACAGTTTTAAAGGCAATTCTACGAAATACAAAGGAAATACATGTAATCCCTGAGTTTAAAAAAAAAAATCTCTGAAGCAAATAGAAATAATTTAAGTAATCCTACTTACACAAGAAACTTTTAGCCTGATTCAGATAATTAAAAAAATGCTATGCATCTTTTTAACCAGTGGATGCAAATATCTGGTTTTATCTGTACATCTTTGTTTACATTTGTGATAAAGAATTTTGTATAAATACCTCCAGGATTTCCCCTCTGATTTTTCAGTAAGGTCCTGTATGCACATGTACCGAAGAAATACTGCTGTTTTCTATCCGAACACCTGTATGTTTATGTGTGGAACTCAGAGCGCAGTGCAACTTTAAAAAGTGACACCATAACAGAACAGCCTCCCAACTATCACTAAACTTTGCTATTTGGGAACATTAATGGTTTCTCATGCAGCTACAGTAGAAAAAGAAAGATGGACTTACTTAGTCACCGAACGCATCTTTGAACAACAATAAGGTCCATAACACGCTCTGCACTGAACTGAATGACTCACCTGTAACAATGTCAAGCTCAATGTAAACATCACTGATACTAAAGAAAAACCATCCACACGGTTACCAGTAGCATCCTGATTTTGGCATTGGGGGAATCCCCGTTTATGGGATAGGTTTTCCCAAATGCTGGCCATGCTGCATTCAAGTACAACTGGGAGACTAGGCTGTCAAAATATCAAAACAACTCCAAAGTGATTTATGCATGTTTTCTTCTCAAATATGGGCAAAGTATTATTTAAACAATTCTAAACATCAAAACTGACTGTTTTCAAGTAGTTATATTCTTTTCCGCTCTGGCTATGTCTGCTTGTACTATTTTATTTATACAAAAATCCAATCTAATCTCCAGTCAGTTCTATACTCTCAACTTTTTAAAGTTGTAGAACATAATAAAATCAAATTAATTTCAGGATTAGAAAGGAGGGAATTAAGGAAAAAATTGCTTTGTTTAATGCTGATCAAAGTGAAAAAAAGATATATATACACAGTTGTATTTATAGTTATTGTTTAAGAGTACCAAAAATTTGCCTTTAAAACCCAAAATACTTACCAAACTAGAAATTTTGTGTACCGTTACTCCCCTAATAAAATAATGTTGGTTTTTTTATCTACCCATGGTTAATTGTTATATAAAATGTCCAGTAATTCATGTACCATCTCGGAAATTTTTTATTATTAGTAATAAACAAAAACAAACCATTTAAAAGCCATTTATAACACTTAAAATTGCTTAAATAGTTCAATTAGTTAAATTCCAAAATGTTGAAATCCGTTTACCCTCTGCTTATTTACGGCAGGACTCCTGCTTTAATAATCTCCGTTTAGAATAATAGCAAGAGCATACGTCATTCACACTTCTGTCCAGGTTTTTATCCGTTGTGTTTCTTCCGTACGGGGCAGGAAGTTGTGAGTGACCCAAACAAGGGGCCACTACAGAGTTCACAGAGAGCAGGAAGCTGGGGAGCCTCGCTTTCCTTTTTTTTATCAGGAGGAAGCAGGATGGCTGTTTGTGCTCAACCCAAAGAATTCTTTGTGCTTATCTCGCGTTCACGCCTTTTCCCCTTAATAATGGCTGTGCTGAGCAGGTAATGAGGTAAAAGGTATGTATTTGACAAGCTGTGCTCGGGAGATAGCGGGCCCTCCAATAGGCTTAGGGTTTGGTTCTTAGATGGGGGAGGAATTCTCAGCTTCATCTCAGGATGGTACAAATGATCTTGAAGTTTCCCCACAGCCATATTTTCCTTTTACATATATTTTTTTCCCATAACTAATAAACCAGTTTACTCAGGTATCCATTAAAGGCTGAGGTCTTTACACAGAGTGAGAACGCTCAGTAAATCTCAGGGCTTTTTTGCCGCAAGGATTCTTCACCACCTCATGCTCTTTTCATCCCCAAGATGTATTCAAAGCTCAGAGAGAGGCTTAAACTGGGCCAGCTGTCGAGATACGTGACACGGGTCTGACGTGTGGGGGGAATTACCTGCCTGGCTTCAGATAGATTGGACTGGAGCTCTGATTCACTGAATAATGCTGAAGTTTGGGTGCAGAGAGTGTTGCATTAAAAAGCGGCTCCCTTTGTACCATCAAAGTGACCTGAGGAACGTTCCTCAGGTCACTTTGATGGTACAAAGGGAGCCGCTTTTTATTTATTGCAAGATGAATTATGTTTTTTCTGAGGTTTGCATCGCACTACTGAACTGGTCTCTGTTAAATTTGGAGTTGAAACAATGGGTAGTACTGTCAAAGTTGCTCCAGGAAACAGCATCTCATTTCATTGTTCTTATTTGTTTTCTGCACTGCTTAACACCGAACTTTCAATATTCAATGTCCTAATAGGAATCACTACTGTCAGTTGTGTTCGTTGCATAAATCAACTGGTTTCCATTGTCCCATGATTTATTTATTAACCAATATGGAGGATAGTGCACTGCTTATGAACTGACTGAGACGGGAAAATCTGTTTGCAGAATGAATAATGTAGCTTCTTGGAATTATCGAGTAAACGGTCTCAATAGATTAATTCTTGTTTTTAAACACACGTCTTTGTTTAAAAAAGATATGGTTAAGCGAAAATCATTTAGAACAAATCTGGAATCACTTTAGGCAGATTTTCTATTTTTGGGGGGGGGGGGGGTTCTTATCTAAATGAAAGCAGATAGACCATAACTGTTATTTCATTGGCCTCTAGATCTAAGAATGCCTACATGGAAATCCCAATCCAACAAGATTAAAAAAAGGCTTAGAGTTAAGTTTAGCTGTTCTGTTAAAGTCTGTATGTACAGACCTTCAGTTTGGGGTGTTTAAACTAAATCAAAAATATAACATAAATCAAGTTTGAAGCTGTCCTGGGCATGAAGGTCTCCATTTTTAATTTGTTTTAGTCACCTCTCATTGTGGCCCTGCCATTAGACTGAAACTGTGACACTGCATCGATGCTTGACTTGACTGGTTTCCTGTTCCTGCACACTGGCATCTTATCAATCCTTTACAGGGCAGGTCTCCTTCTTAAGATACTAATTGCAGGCACAAATGTTCTCGCAACCTTCTATTTCTGTTCCAACCTGTTTCGAATTCATCTTGCAGCTGGACTCCCAAGCAGCCTTCTCTGAAACTGCTAATCCACCATGAAATAACCTTGGAACAGTTTAGTCAGGATTTAAATATAAAGTTTTAACCAGATATCAACTGTCAACTTCATCATTTATGGGATGTTTGCAACAGCATCTTAGCTAATTTTTTCTGTCCGCCACTCTGGAGGGCATACAGAACACTGCGCTAACCTAGCCACAGCTACGCTTTTTCAAGCAAAATTCAGAAACGTATACATGAGATTTAATATTTTATAATTTAGCAATCATGATAAAAAATTTGAACTTTTTGGACATGGCAAAAAACAAAAACAAAACACCTCTGCTTAGGCTAGCTAGGTTTAAACCTACTGGAAATACTTTTTAAAAACAAGAGCAGGTGATCTTTGAAAACTACCATGTAATTATCCCTTTTATAAATTTCAATTTAATTCAATGAAAAAATTATTTATTAATTCCAGCAGGCAATAACATGTTTTGAGTCATATTTTACAATATACATACATACATACATACATACATACATACATACATACATACATACATACATACATACATACATACATACATACATACATACATACATACATACATACATACATATTTTCTTAGATACACATAATACATATTTTCTTCAAAGAGTTGTTGTACATGTTGATGAATGTGGGCAGAAAGGATTTCCCGTTGCGGACAGTATTGCAGCGGCTCTGTAGAAGACTCTGACTGAGGACACTCTGTTGTATAGCACTCTCATGAAGAGGATGTTCTTCATTTAATGAAGAATCTAGTCTTTGCACAATAATCTCCGGAGGTACCAGAACCGTTCCCAGGACAGAACCAGCCTTCTCTACCAGCTTGTTTAGCCATTTTAAGTCCCAGGCTTTGATCCTGCTACCCCAACAGATGATGGCTGAAGAGATTGGCTTCTCCACAACAGACTCATAGAAGATATGTAGCATCTTGCTGCAAACACTGAAGGATCTTAGCTTTTTCGGGAAGTAAGGTCTGCTCTGTCCCTTCTTGTAGACTGCTTCACTGTTGCATCTCTGGTCCAGTCTGTTGACCAGGTGACAGCGAGCTAATTTTGGGAGCGGTAACCAAAGTCTTTGATATTCAACTTTATTAAATCATGATCTGCCTTCTTGAAAATCTGTTGACAATTTATGTAAACAATACAATTGAGGGAAAATTGCAGCGTGTACATGCATCAGCTGTTTTGTAGTAGGATACTATATTCTCTCTATTTAACTGCAGAATTGTCTGCATGTACATTTTAATAAGGAGACACACCACTGGGTATGAAAATCATCATACCTTGTTCAGGACCAGATTTTATGTTTTTTTAAAGATGGCACTGCAAGCTGTGCTTGACTCAGACCTGCTTTTACCGCTTCTCACTGTGACTCACTGGGCCCAGTGGTTCTCTCCTCTCCTGACTCAAGCATTTTTCAGATAAATTGGGGCTCTCTCCAAGCTTCTGGCTTTTTACTGTTGCGTCATCCGTAGCTGGGTACCAAATTTCCTCTTTGTCTTTTGTGCTGTGCCCAGTCTCTGCCACTAGAGAGCTTTTTTCCATCCACATTTCTACAATAACACGATATACTATGAAAGTATGGGGTGCTGTCTGTAAAGTTACACAGTCAAAAATTAACAGCAATAATTTGGGTTATTTTGCCTGTCGTAAGAGAAGAAATTGGGGTTCATTTTTCAGTCATATCTGCATCTACAGTGGCTTGCAAAAGTTTTGGGCCCCCTTGAACTTTTCCACATTTTGTAACATTACAGCCACAAACATGAATCAATTTTATTGGAATTCCAGGTGAAAGACCAATACAAAGTTGTGTACACGTGAGAAGTGGAACGAAATCATACATGATTCCAAACATTTTTTACAAATAAATAACTGAAAAGTGGGGTGTGCGTAATTATTCAGCCCCCTTTGGTCTGAGTGCAGTCAGTTGCCCATAGACATTGTCTGATGAGTGCTAATGACTAAATAGAGTGTACCTGTGTGTAATCTAATGTCAGTACAAATACAGCTGCCCTGTGACGGCCTCAGAGGTTGTCTAAGAGAATGTTGGGAGGAACAACACCATGAAGTCCAAAGAACACACCAGACAGGTCAGGGATAAAGTTACTGAGAAATTTAAAGCAGGCTTAGGCTACAAAAAGATTTCCCAAGCCTTGAACATCCCACGGAGCATTGTTCATGTGATCATTCAGAAACGGAAGGAGTATGGCACAACTGTAAACCTACCAAGACAAGGCCGTCCACCTAAACTCACAGGCCGAACAAGGAGAGCGCTGATCAGAAATGCAGCCAAGAGGCCCATGGTGACTCTGGACGAGTTGCAGAGATCTACAGCTCAGGTGGGGGAATCTGTCCATAGGACAACTATTAGTGGTGCATTGCACAAAGTTGGCCTTTATGGAAGAGTGGCAAGAAGAAAGCCATTGTTAAAAGAAAACCAAAAGAAGTCCCGTTTGCAGTTTGCCACAAGCCATGTGGGGGACACAGCAAACATGTGGAAGAAGGTGCTCTGGTCAGATGAGACCAAAATGGAACTTTTTGGCCAAAATACAAAACGCTATGTGTGGCGGAAAACTAACACTGCACACCATCCCCACTGTCAAATATGGTGGTGGCAGCATCATGCTCTGGGGGTGCTTCTCTTCAGCAGGGACAGGGAAGCTGGTCAGAGTTGATGGGAAGATGGTTTAACACAAAACATATCCATGTGTTAGAATGGCCCAGTCAAAGTCCAGATCTAAATCCAATCGAGAATCTGTGGCAAGATCTGAAAGCTGCTGTTCACAAACGCTGTGCATCTAATCTGACTGAGCTGGAGCTGTTTTGCAAAGAAGAATGGGCAAGAATTTCAGTCTGTAGATGTACAAAGCTGGTAGAGACATACCCTAAAAGACTGGCAGCTGTAAGTGCAGCAAAAGGTGGTTCTACAAAGTATTGACTCAGGGGGCTGAATAATTACGCACACCCCACTTTTCACTTATTTATTTGTTATCATGTATGATTTTCATTCCACTTCTCACGTGTACACCACTTTGTATTGGTCTTTCACGTGGAATTCCAATAAAATTGATTCATGTTTGTGGCTGTAATGTGACAAAATGTGGATAAGTTCAAGGGGGCCGAATGCTTTTGCAAGCCACTGTATATCTATATATTTAGCTAGCAAGCTAAACTGGCTAGCTAAAAATATAGCTTCGGAGTAAATATTTAACTCAGAGCTAAATAGGTTTGGTAATATGCAAATTCACTTGCCGAAGCAGAAGTGTCTATCAAAATAAAATCTGGGTCTTGTGAACCTTTACATAAACTCCTGCTGCTGCTGCTGCAGTCAATGTTGCTGTAAATCCATTGGTTAACGTCTTCATTGCCGTTAAAACAGCTAATCCTAAATGTTAAGCTGAAATGTTGGCAATGTCAGGAAGAAAATAAACAATGTTAAACAGGAGATATTCAGTCTTGCCAGCAGTTTATGTAGAGGTTTTAAAGACCCAGCTTTTATTTTGGTAGTACACGTCTTATTTGCAAGTAAATTTGCATATCAGCTAAATATTTAGCTCTGAGCTAAATGTTTAGTCCGAATCTAAATATTTAACTTAAAACAAAATTTTTAGCTTGTTAACTGAGTATTTATTTCAAAGTTAAGTATTTTGTTCGTACAGTAAATATTTAGCTTGTTTCCTAAATATTTAGTTTGGAGCTAAAAATGTAATTTATAAATTAAATATTTTACCTGTAAACTAAATATTTAAATAGCAAACGAAATATTTAGCTTGCTAGCTAAATATTTAGCTTGCAACCGTTACATTTATAAATGAATAAATAACATGGACACAAATATGACTTTGAAAACAAAACCCCCATTTATTTATCTTATGAAAGGCCAAACAACCCAAAGTATTGCTTTTAATTTTTGACTGTGTACCTTTACAAATGACACCCCATAAAGTGTATATAGAAGTGCTGTTATTAGATAGCTGAGGCATTGATAAAGTGCTCAATTTTATTACATATTTTACAGATTGGATCTGAACTCTTTATATAAACTAAAAATTGACTTCACAGGTTAGTTCATGTGATAAAATAATCGTTGCTCCCAAATACAAACTTGCTCCTGACACAAATTGATTGGGTAATTTGGAGTGACGCGGGTAATGAGGTCATTATCGCTGTGTACCAATAAAATGCAAGTTGTGGGTAGATGTACTCATTAACGTTTTTCTTTGGCAAACATTTAGTTGTGATCTGAATCTGTTCGGTTGCATCTGCAATGGATTTATAGACCCAGTGAGGACAGTTCCTTTGTATAAATGATGCAGCTTTATTGTCTTGTCCACCATGGCAAAATTATAGTGCTTCTGAGAGGTTTATTTCCAGCATGACTCGAGGTGCATCCTGCCTGGTTAATAACACTTTAATGTCTCAGGCAGTGATAATGATGCTCCCCGATCTCTCCATACAGCCTGCAGGTAAAACACAACTGAAACGGGTGTGATTTCATGTTTAAAACTCTAATCTATGCTGCATGTTTTTTTAAAACATGATAATTTTTACTTGAAAGTGAATTTTTCAAACCTCAGCAGATGTAATTGGGCTAATTTTATTCTAACTTATTATGTGCATTTGTATTTGCATGTGTTGCCAGTATGTGTAAGAGAAGGAAGTAAGTTACAAAAAAAAAAAGGCTCTGAATTTTTCCTTCCTCTAGGCCTGCTGTGTTTTTCTGCTGCCGTTGTAGCCCACCCACCTCGTCCACAGCACGGCTCCCTGCAGCTCCTGTGGGATAGCAGCAAAGTTATGGTACCTCCCACAAAGTGAGCTTTGCCACAGGTCTATTAGAAATATGGGCTCCTTTGTCAGCTTCAACACAATTAGAGGCGAAGATCAGAGTTTCTAATCACCAGGTTACAGCCTCCACCTGGGGAAACTGGGGGAGAAAAGGTGGCTAATGATCCCATTTGGACTTTGGTTTGTTTAAGAATCTTTGAGGTTATAAGAAGTTGATATTTTTACTCAACACCTTTACAAAAATGCGCTTGCTAGATTTTGCAGTGACCAGGTCCGATTAAAATGTCTTCTCATTTCAAAAAGATATGGATGTTTAAGACACAAAGTGTTAATAATTCACAATTGTCTCTTTAATTTACAACCTGAATACATGTTGGAAACCTTGAATGTGAGGAACTGCTTTAGCCAGGTAGAATTTAGATTCCTTTCTTCTTTTTTCTCTGAGCTTAAACAATCTGGTTGAAATAATAATAGATAACTTTTTTTTAAATTTGGCTTTGTAACCTGACACAATTCTCAAATTCTATCTCTGATTGGCTCATCGTCCATTGTGATGTCTCCTCTCCCAGAAGCTCATAGTTTTGAAATTTGGGTAGTTTCCGCACCTGATTGTCTGGTAGACTCTGTTTGATTGGGGACCAAAATTCACACCGCACTTTGTCAAACGAACCGAACCTTTCGAGCAACATGTTTACCTCCTCGCCTGTGGTGGCGCTGCAGCAAGAAGCACTGAACACAGGGACACTTCCTGTTCTGTAAAATGTAATCTAATATGAAATGGCATCAGATTTTTAGGATTACTCTGTTGTCCTTGGCAAATGTGCCAGTCAAGCATGAGCAAAGGACCACGGAGAGTTATGTATTTCACACAAGGAGGCTGAGACGACTCAGTGAGAAATCAGCTCCGCAGCGTGCAATATATAACTTCATAGCACTGATGTCCTGGTTATACAGATGTTGAGCAAGGTTGTTTTGGTTAAATTGACCTAAAATGCCCTGCGCTATAGTCCGCTTTCTGCTTTCAGAACGTCTTAGGCCCACTTGGCATTTACCTACTGTATGCAATGGAACCGCACTAGAGTTTACTTCAACCAAGTCCAGACCTTGGTTTTTAGGTGGAGCAGATTTGCATTTTTGGTCCGCATCAGAGTTTGATTGCGCATTCACACCTCCTCAAACGAAACGGACTTTCAGGGCAAACAAATTAGAGCTCAATTAAAGCGGACTAAACAGGGCTGGAGTGAATGCACCCTATGGCTCAGACACGAAAATAATCTGAACCACAAGAAGTAGGACTGTTTATTTTCCTCCATTTCAACTGTGAAGACAAGCTTCAGCTTAATCAGCAAGTTTGTTTTTTATCCTTGTAATACTTCAGTTCTACCATAACACCTGGTCCAGAGACCAGTACAGCCTTTCTTTTTTCCATTGACCTCCGGGCAGATAGGACAATTGTTGAAAACACAAAGCCTTCCCTCCGGCCGAGAGAAATGGAAATGGAGACGATGATGGAACCCCAAAGCAGAAATGCAGCATGTTTACTAGTGAATAAACCTCTTGAGCCAAATTAAGGTACTCTTCCCATATTTATCTTTGCCCTCTGGCATTCTGGGGCTGCAGGCAGATGCGCCTAGAATCATATTTTGAATTCCTCTCCTCCATCCCTTTCAAAATTTTAAGCACAAAAAATGTTAGGTATCGGAAATAATAAAATTAAATAAATAAATTCTTTAAACTCCAGTGAGAGAATAGTAAACAAAACTTGTAATCAGCTGAGGTACAATTTTTTGAACGTTTCTGTGAAATCTTTTCTTGTTTTCCTTGTTGTTATTGTCCTAGAATTAGATTAAGCCTCTTTGTGTTATCTTGTTTTTTATTTCTTTGAATTGGCAGGAAGTCGAGGCTGATGTTACTAACAAATCAGTCCTTGATTATATGTAATTAAGTTGATTGGAGATAAATAGAAACTCAGATGAATGTGTAAAATCTCCTCTTTCATTAAAATAGAAATATAAAATGAGAATGCAGCTCCCTGATTAGATGAATTCCTCCTTCAGTTTAAACCCTTAAAGAGCAGAACTGAGGCATATGAACCGGGAGCAGCGTGCGTGTATACCCCAGCTGTTTTTTCTACACAGCTTGCATATGATGAAGAACTTACAGCGTCATCGTCAAGTCAGATGAGGCTGCCCATGTGACCCTGCGTCCTCTACTGATGCGGGAAGATGTTTGCACCGATTGCACTGAGCGTCCTGGGACAAGCTCAGGACATGCTTTTAAAAGTTTAGAAATTATTTTATCTGAATAGTCTGATTAAATAAGAGCCTTCGCCTTTTAACAAAAAATGTTCTGGTTTTTTTGTGTCGTCTTTTATTCCTTCGCTTCTCACAGGGGAAAACAATTCGACGGAAAGATAGAGAGTGGCCTGCTGCTTCATGCTTTTTTGATGGTGGCTTATGAAATTTTTAACCTTCCGCCATTTTTAAAAGCGCGGCACTCCAGACAGCATTCGCGGGTCAGCGCACTAAAACACAGCCTCTTGTCCTTTGGGCAAACAGTCAGTCAATGCCAGCTGAAGTGTTACAACCCCAAGCAAACCATGCCATTAGTGTGGAAGGAGGGCTCTCGCATTTTAGATCCCTCTTTGAAACTTCCTCACGGAACTGTGGTTTTCTAAGTAGAGATACTGTTCATTTTCCTCTCTAATAGCTTTTTGAGTAAACACATTCGAACTGTGAAGTCAGTTCCCTTTTTTACTTAATCCACAATTCTCTGGTTGCTCTTTCCTTTGAAGGGCACAGAAAATAGAATCCAATGGAATGGAAATGCATCCAGCCTTTAATAAACTATTTGATGTTTATTAAAGGAGTTTGGTTTTATCACAAAAAAATTTTAAGCCCAGAAATTTGTTCCAGCATGTTTATCAGAGGCTGCACAGGCACGGCAGGTGTCCCTACTCACTGAAATTAAATTGGCTACAATGGTGATTGGTTTAACTTGCTAATAAACTAAATGGGAAGGAAAAATACAGCACAACATCAGGTGATCTTGGCCGCTTTCCTGCTGATTTCTCACCTGCCCCACACCAGGTGTCAAAATCATCCAGCTTCATGCCGACCACCTGTCTCTGGTGCTCGGAAGTGCTTTCCCGACCAAACGCTCGCTTTGGGAAAGTCTCCAGAAGCGTGCGCCTGGGAGAAACGGGCTCAGATTATGTTTCCCAATAACACTTGGCAGGATGCAGATCCCAGATGAAATGCTCAGATGCTGAAGCCAAAGTAATTTTGTTGGTGTTGCTTTCAAAACCCCCTGACTGAGTTGATGTTCTTTTAGCTTTGAAGAGACGCATTAAAAAAATCATCCACCCCGTACACTTGTGGCTCCAAGCTGCCGTTTCAATGAGACAAATGATAAAACAGAGATTAACTCTGATGGATCTGTTCAGTTCCTAAAACTGGAGCTAATATCTTGCACAAAAGAAACTATGACACGGTAAAAAAAATAATAATCCAAGTTGGAGCAGTTTTAAAATGCACTCGTTTGTGCTGGCAGTTTGAAAAATGAACACCTTACTATTTATATAGCAAAAAACAGATGTCTACAGTTTCCTTTTCTTAAGCTATATCTAGAGGAGCTTCGATGCATTCACCATGTCTAAAACAACTGTTCAGCCGGTGCTATGAGCCTGTTAAAACACCCACTTCAAGTATTCAGCCTGCTCTACAGTTCTGTGCACTTATTCTGTTGCTTTTGGCTCTAAATGCTGGTCTGTTGCTCTTCCAAGAAGCTGGAGACGTTACTGACAGCTGGAGATTTTAAAGGCAGCGAGAAAAAAAGAAGACGTATCTCAGCCTGTGGTACTGCATGCATGCTGAGTTTTTTTTTTATTTTTTAGATCTGTATCATCTAGGAGGAAAAATAATCAGCAACATTTTATCACATGAATGTGCATGTTGTTAAATTGGAACATTATCAGGACATTTTTTTTTATTTTAGTTTTTTTTCCAAAACTAATTTAGCTTAATAAACAGAGCACTTATTTCTGTAGATTTGGATGATTGTGGCTTAAAGCTGGTGAATGACTTAAAATGAATTAAAACTAAATAAAACCTTTCTGAAAATTGATAATATTACATAAGACCGATTAAAAATGGGGTATCAATAAAGAAATGTCAAAAGTACGTGTTGTATAGTATATGCACTCAATACTTGGTTGGGGCCCCTTTTGCTTAAAGGTGCAATATGTTAATTTTACAGTGAAATAATCACACAATCTAATCATGTTGGAAGGAAGGTTACATTGAAACCGATTTCCTTCTCAGCCAGCGGAATGGTTGCAAGTTTAATACTTAATACTTCCTGGTTCCAGAGCCAATTACATCTGAGTCTGCAAGGTTGCCAAGTCTTCAATACAAACACTGCGCCGCCATTTGTAATTTGACACCGACCGTGCTAGAGGCTAACGCTGAGCTAACAATTCTAGCTGTAAATTAGAAAAAAATTGTTGGCTCTAAGAATATATCAAGTTCCTTTTTACAATTACCAACAGCTCGATATTGCAGTGAAATATATTTATCTACTTATGAACTTACTGTGTATGACTCGTCTGGCAACCTGCCTTGAAACTCACAAAAAGGAGGGTGTGAGTGGCTGAGAGAGGGCTCTTTTGTTTTACTACATGGACTGCAGTACTCACATTTGACCACAAGATGTTATTCTTACATATTGTATCTTTATATCTTTAAATTGCTGCATCAGTTTAGCGTGGGACGGAGGATGTTCTGCCCTTACAAATAGATAGATAGATAGATAGATAGATAGATAGATAGATAGATAGATAAGCTAACCACACTGTTGTTCTTTTCTGCCACATTGATTTCGTGGGATGTAAGGCATGAATTTTGATAAAAGAATGAATGGTAAAACTGTGAACAACACACAAAATAGTATGTATGAGCTGACATGTGTAAACAACATTTTTACAATTAGAAAATAGGCAATAATTCCTTTAATATAAAAGGTGAAGGACAAGTAAATCCTTGCAAGCCAACGTTAGCCACTTGCTAGTTTTCCTTCTCTCACTGAGCAGGAAGTAGCGGGAGGTGCCACTTCCGCTAGGGTGCCAAAATAAAATGGCCCGTGTAAAAATATCCCAGTGAAGAAATAAAGGCTGGATGAACCTACTATCTGGGGAATCTTTAGAAGCCAGAACAGAAGCCAGAACAGAGGAGATCAGCCTGTGGTTCTGCTGAGGTGTAACGAAAGTCCAGGTTGCTTTGAAAGCGGCCTTCACGTCATCTGCTTTGTTGGGTTTGGTGTCTCTCACCTTCCTCTTGACAAAATCCCATAAATTCTCAGAGGTTTAAATCAGGTAGGTTTGCTGGTGAAACCATGGTGTTACTGCTATTTTCAGCAGTATATACAGGTGCCAAGTCTAGCTGGAAAATAAAAATTTTATCTCCATAAATCTTCTAAGCAGAGGGTAGCATGAAGCTCTCTGATATTTCCTGGTAGCTGGCTGCGTTAAGTGTGAACTTGACAAAACACAGTAGACCAACACCAGCAGACGACATGGCTCCCCAAAACATCAAGCAGTGAACCTCTCCTCTCTTCCTTTAGACTCTGGGACTTTGATTTCTAAATAAAGTGCAGAAATTGAGTTTGTCTGAAATAAGAATCTTGGAAAACTAAGCAACAAACCACCCCTTTATCTCTTTAACTAGAGGGCATGTGATATTTTCTTTGCTTCAGAAGTGCCCTAACATAAGGAATGAAACATCTTAGATGTGCAGTGACTCTTGAAGCGCTGCAGTTTAAAGCTTTGTGAATTTCCCCAAAACTCTAGAATAAGTTTTGCTTCACAATCCTCTCCAGGCTGGGGTTATTGCTGTTACTTGTTTTCCTTTTTCCACTATACTTTTTTTCCTTCCACACAAGTTTCCTTTGATATGTTTGCGTACAGCACTCTGTGAAGAGCCACATTTTGTTATCAGTGGGTTTTTTTAGTTGCTTACCCATCTTGTGTGAATTGTTGAAAGAAATTACCTTATGTGATATTCTCTGTGATATATAGAATTAATTAAATATTACTAATAAATAATATTTATTTTTTCATTGAGGCACTAGAAAATGGCTTTTAGAGTGGAGTGCTTATTCAGTAGGTTAAAGTTACATCTATATTTTTCTCTCAAAAAGTGTGTTGCAGTAAAATTGCAAGATTTTTTACATTTATTCACAATTTTAAAGAATTTTTTTATGACATCAATTGAATATTTTAAATGTACATAGGGTTGTGGATTACAAAAGATGGAAAAGTGCACTTCTGGGAAAATATAAACAGGGTTTGTTGTTTGAAACCAAGAATGTCTGCATTTCCCCCTTGTGATTGTTGACTCGGAAAAACAATTTATTTTCAAATGCCAAAAGAAATGTTAATTTGCGTTCCCTTTGCATGTGAATACAGTTCTGTGCGATCAATTTCATTTTTGCTTTGTCTTTATGGTAATCCGTTTGTTTTCCATTCCTCTGACATCGATAATACACCCCTTGCATTTAAAAAATATTCCCATATAATAGCTTCTCAATAGATGCATGGTGCAGTTTGGATGAAAATCTCTTGGGGCTGAAAGCTTTACAAGTACCCCTAAACATTACACCAGTCCTTTTTTTTTTTTTTTTTTTTTTTTTTTAATAGGAGCTTATATCATCATGAATATCCCATCTTTGCTCACCCCATGGGCCAGTTTTATAGGCAAGGAGCACTACACAGGCTGTTTATTTATAACTTTATGTTTGTGGTGAGGCTGATTGAATTATGCATCCCCAGTAAAGCTGCAGTGCAACCTTTTGGAACATTGCTTTCAGTTTCTTTACCGGCCCCAATAATTATAAAAGTTGGTATCAGCAGGATCTGCTCATCAAGAAATGTCATCATTTCCCTCTGCTGACACAACTTGAAGCAAATCCACAGTGGTGATACAGATTCTTTTTATTAGCTTATTACCTGGAGGAGCTCTTTCACTGAAGTATAGCTGCTCTTGTTTTAAATCTTAAAGCCACCTTTTTAGATCATTTTCCCTGATCATACTGCCGATGTTTCTCTGACCCTCAAATTGCCTCAGATCCATCATGTTTTGTGGTCTGAATCTATTGACTTGTGTTTCTTTTGGGACTTAATGTTGGAGCCTCTCCAAGCAGCTCGGTTTTCATCCTCTCCCCATCTTTTCTCTTGCCCCCATAAATCAATGTGATGTAATTGTATAAACTCCCTTTTCCCACAGCTCTGAACTGGAGGCACAACATTCTCAGGGAGAAAGTGTTTCAGCGTGACCAGTTAACCTCAGCCTGTTGATTCCCACAGTGTTGTTGTCCCTGTCTAATAAAACACAGACATTGCTCTTTAGATATCCGTTTAAAAAGTGCATTTGCTCCAGTAGTGTTAAACATTTGTTCAGTTTGGTTCGGGGTCTCCAGGGGCAAGCCCCTACGGGGTGCCATTTGTAAAGTTACACGAATTGGCAACAATAATGTGACTTTTTTTAGCCTGTTTTTAAGATAATTTTTGAAAGTATATTTTCACCTTTTTATTATTCTGTCTTTTATAAATGTCAGTTTATAAATAAAAATGTAATTAGCAAATTAAACATTTAGTTTACAAACTGCGGGCCAGATTGATCAATATTCCAAAGAAGGACAGCAAAATTTTCCGCGCCGCAAATAAATTGCAAGAGAGGCGTGTTCCTGATTTGCGGGTAATCTACTAAATAAATCAGAGACTACATATTTGGCTAAACATTTGGTTTAAAAATTAAATATTTAGTTAGCAAGTTAAATGTATAGTTCAAAGCTAAATATTTAGTGTTTTTACTTGTTTAGCTAGCTGGAAAGATGCTAGCTAGTTAGTGAGCTAAATATTTAGCTTCGACCTAAAGTTTAGCTTGTTAAATAAATTTTTAGCTCAATAATAAATAATTTTTAGTTTGTAAACGAAATATTTAGTTTTTAAACTAAATATTTAACATGCTAACTAAATATTTAGTTTTTAAACTAAATGTTTAGCTTGCTAACTAAATATCTAGCTTGCTAACCAAATACTTAGTTTGCTAACCAAATATTTCATTTGCTAACTAAATTTTTAGTTTGTACCTACATATTTAGCTGTAAACTAAAAATTCAGCTTGCTAATTAAATATTTAGTTATAAACTGTGACCTTTTTCTCCACACGGAGACGCGTTTTGCTGTATACGTATACATTTTTTATCGTATTAGCATTTCATCCACACGGATCCGGCGTTTTGGGAGACTGAAACCGCTATTTTTTTAAACCGGGTCCCAAAGTGGATAAATCTGAAAACGACACCCTTGCCGTTTCGTGTGTACAGCCAATCCGTGTATTTTGTGAAACGACGATGTCATCACATCCCGTGTCGGCTGCGTGATACGGAGCTGCTACAACAATAATGGCGGACTACATGAGTTTGTTCGTGCTGCAGAAGCTAAGCCTACTAGCTTTATTACAGCAACGTTTATTGCTTTGTTATAAATGTATTCTTCTTGGTTCGTATACAGCGTGCAAGGTTATGCGCATGCTCAAAGTCTTCTTCTCCGTGTATAGTGTATCTCTGTGGCAGAATTACAGCCCCCCATACTGGTCTGGCATATATACTACACCATTTTCAGTCGGTTTCAGTGGTTTCATGTGTACGCTGAAATTTCTTGAGACGACGCCGTGTTTACGTAATTTTTTTTTTAGAACCAGGAAGAAAAATGATCGGATAGGGAACCCACCGGCTTTGTGTGGACGTGGCCTAAATAACTCTTAATTATTGCTGTTAATTTTTGACTGCATTACAAACGATAACCCCCCTGGATGTACCTCATGTCATCATTGGACGCTGAAATATGCATCTACAAGTTGTTCACACTATTTTTCGCATTTTGTCACATTAAAACAAAAAACTATTTTATTTAAATTGAATCGAGTAAAATTAACCACATTGTCAATTAATAAAAATCTGAAAGTATGATGATCATTTGTATTCACTCCCATTTGCTCTGATGCACCTAAGAAAATCTAAAACAACCAAATGCCTTAACAAGTAACCTGAATATTAATTAGATCGCAACTTCATGTAATTTTACCTTGAGAATAAATGCAGCCGTTGGTCGTACACCTAAACTGACAGGCCAGGTAAGGAGAGCATTCATCACAGAACCATCCAAGAGGCCTATGATAAATCTGAAGGAGCTGCAGCTCCGGTGGGAGAATATGTTAATATCAGATCTATTAATCATGCACTCCACAAATCTGGTCGAAGAAAGCTGTCGTTAAAAGAAAGATATAAGAATTTTGCTCAAAAGAGAGCAAAATGGAAGGTTTTGGCCCTCACAAAAATAGCTGCGCTCTAATACTGTAAATCACTCTTAAAACACTCTATTGTGAAACATAGTGGTGGCTGTATCATGCTGTGGGGATGCCTTTCTTCAGCAGGAACAGCAAAACTTATCAGAGTTTGAGAAGATAAATGGAGTAATAACGTGAGGCTGTGGCGGATGTTCATCTTCTAAACAATGAAATGGCTGAGATCAAACCATATTCATTTGATAGTGGCCCAATAAAAGTCCAGGTCTAAATCCAACTGAGAATCTGGGGCAAGACTTGAAATTGCTGTCTAGATGTTCTCTGTTTAATCTGGCTGAGCTTGAGCTATTTTTAAAAGAAGGGGCAACATTTTCAGTCTGTAGATGTGCAAAGCTGATAGAGACATACCACGTGGGATTTGCAGATATGAAAGTATTTATTTAGGAGGGTTGAATACAAATGCATTCTACACTTTTTAGATTATTGTTAGAAAGCTGCGTTGTAAATGGTATTTTAAGAGTTTTGCCTGGCTGTAAGGCTGGTGATATTACTGTGAGTATAGTTGTTTAATAATAAAACCCCTCCATTTCATTCAGCAGTTGCGTGAAAGCACTCCATTTTCAGTATTTATAACGTTGCTTTAAGCTGTGTGAAGCAACAAATTATTTGCAGCTGTTAATGAGAGAATGGTTTTATAAGCCATCCTTGTGCCCTAAACAAGCCAAAACACTCCCACACCTCTGTTCACCGCCAGACAATCTCCTTTTTTTTTCGCAAGGCTGACAGCCAGGCAGCTGAGTGACAGGTGGATGTTAGGGTATGGGACGAAAAATACAGGTGTGTGTCCATATAGCTCTCTTCTCTGGCAGGAAAGCTCTGTCAGGAGGACGTAGAGAGTTGCCTATCAGCATTTCATCTAAAAGATGCTCTTTTTATTTGTTTCTATGACAACTCTTATCCGCTTTAACCCCTGGTTTTTGATAAGCCAATAGTACTTGTTTGCTTTCCTGGTAAGTGCAGCAATTTCCTACATCTTAAATCCATATATTGCTTTTTATCTCCTGTTGGCCCCAAGCAGAGGATACCTGCCATACTAGTAATGCATGAGCTGTTTACAACTTGATCTTGTAGCCACAGGAGCCACGAGGTGAATCTGCATTTTGAATATGATCATCTTTTTCAGAGCCAGTTCTCAGGCACATTTAAATTAAACAATTTAAGACAGTTAATGATAAGACCTTCTTGCTCCAAATCCTATTGTTCAGGGCAACAATTAGCACCACAAAGGGCCTGAATTTGTGATTTGCAGTAAATTAGGAGAGTATTTTCATTTCAAACGGCCTTAACTTTGTTTCCTTCCCATTTTTATGTTTTATCAGAGGTGTGCAGCTCCAGTCCTGGCCGGTGTCCTGCCAGTTTTATATGTGTCTGTGCTCCAACGCAGCTGATTTAATTGGTCCATCTACCTCCTCAGCATGTCAAAGTTCTGCAGAGGCCTGCTAATGAGCCATCATTTCATTCAGGTGTATTGAAATAACTAAAAACGTGCAGGATACCGGCCCTTGAGGACTGACTTTGGACACCACTGTGTTATACTGTATTATGTTAGGCATTGCTTCTACTGGTATCAAGGTATACCAAAGTTTTAAATCATTGCAGTTTTCGTCACACTGTTCTTGGGGATTAAAGTCTTATTAATGAGATGCCAGAAAGTGGTAGAGTGAAAAGGGGTTTCTCCTGCTTCATGAAACATAGAGTAAAGCCTAGTTCATACTTCTCCGTCAGCGGGGGTGTGGAGACACACAGCGCCAGCATCTGTAGTGCTCTGCGGCAGGCCCACAGGAGGTGACGGAGACATTAAATGTTTGTTTTTTTTTTATGTCCAGCAAAACCTACGGAGAACACAAGCCTGTTGAGAAGCATGCCGCTTCCTTTAAATTCGTCAACAGTACCACCATTTCAATACAGTATTAGAGACACTTAACATATGAGACATTAAAACAAATGACATTCAAGCTATTATTAATCAAATAATAAAACTCTAAACAAATTGGTTTTTAGCTTTGATTTAAAGGAATTCAGTGTTTCAGCAGTTTTGCAGTGGTGTGGAAGTTTGTTCCAGATAAGAGGAGCATAGAAACTGAAAGCTGCTTCTCTATGTTTGGTTCTAATTCTAAGGATGATTAGTAGAATAGAGTTGGAAAGACCTGAGTTGTCTGGGGGGTTGGTACAATGATGACAGATCTTCAACATACTTTGGTGCTAAGCCATTCAATGATTTATAAACCAGTAAAAGTATTTTCAAGTCTATTCTCTAAGCTACAGGGAGCCAGTGTAAGGACTTTAGAACTGGGGTGATATGCTCTACTTTCCTGGTTCTAGTGAAGAGCAGCGTTCTGGATCAGCTGCAGCTGTCTGACTGACTTTTTTGGGCAAACCTGTGAGGACAGTGTTGCAGTAATCAATCCGACTAAAGATAAACCCATGGATGAGTATCTTTTAGATCTTGTTGCGACATCAGTCTTTTAACCTTAGAAATGTTCTTCAGATGATAGAAGGCAGACCTTGTTAGTCCGAAGATATGAACATTTATGCAGCCCTTCACTGAAGGAATACACAGATGCACAGCAGACTTTTAATTCGTGGAAGGAAATTGCGGGAAAAGAGGGTTTGGCGGTGGCTAGCCCCCTTTGGTCCTGGCGGAGAAGTGCTTTGCCAGGCAACGTAGAAGTCTGAAAGGAAAGCGTCTTTGTCGCTACGTGTGTGTGGCTGTGCTAACCAAGAGGTATAAACTAGGCCTAACACAACACTCCCCCTCCCCACCTATTGCTGCACGCTGGTGGTCAGCTAATGGACCTTTTCCACCAGCACCTACTGTAGCAGTGCAGCTCAACTCTACATTGTCCGGGTGGTTTTCCATTACAATTGAGCAACAGCTCATGGGTAAAGTCATCATATAGTAAGGCGAGCGGAGGGCCCAAGAAGTAGCACGACTTGATTTGAGCGCTACAAAGACACAACGCAACAATGGAGGTCATGGAAGGTGTGTTGGATATTTTCCTCAGTCTGTGGCTTTTTGTCAGACTCAGTTGCTGTTGTGAGTTTTTACAAATGGCAGGTCAGGGTACCCAGTTACTGGCTGCTTTGCAAACGTCAGCCAGTAGTGTGTCAAGTAGCATTATGTATAGGTATATTAGCTTCCTAAGCTGTGTTTTCTTTCCCTGGAGCGAAAAAAGTTGCCGAATAGGCGAATATTCTAGAAATACAGGTCCTTCTCAAAAAATTAGCATATTGTGATAACGTTCATTATTTTCCATAATGTAATGATAAAAATTAAACTTTCATATATTTTAGATTCATTGCACACCAACTGAAATATTTCAGGTGTTTTATTGTTTTAAAACTGATTATTTTGGCATACAGCTCATAAAAACCCAAAATTCCTATCTCAAAAAATTAGCATATTTCATCCGACCAATAAAAGAAAAGTGTTTTTAATACAAAAAAAGTCAACCTTCAAATAATTATGTTCAGTTATGCACTCAATACTTGGTCGGGAATCCTGTTGCAGAAATGACTGCTTCAATGTGGTGTGGCATGGAGGCAATCAGCCTGTGGCACTGCTGAGGTGTTATGGAGGCCCAGGATGCTTCGATAGCGATCTCTCAACTTCCTCTTCACAATATCCCACAGATTCTCTATGGGGTTCAGGTCAGGAGAGTTGGCAGGCCAATTGAGCACAGTAATACCATGGTCAGTAAACCATTTACCAGTGGTTTTGGCACTGTGAGCAGGTGCCAGGTTGTGCTGAAAAATGAAATCTTCATCTCCATTCCATAAAGCTTTTCAGCAGATGGAAGCATGAAGTGCTCCAAAATCTCCCGATAGCTAGCTGCATTGACCCTGCCCTTGATAAAACACAGTGGACCAACACCAGCAGCTGACATGGCACCCCAGACCATCACTGACTGTGGGTACTTGACACTGGACTTCAGGCATTTTGGCATTTCCTTCTCCCCTGTCTTCCTCCAGACTCTGGCACCTTGATTTCCGAATGACATGCAAGTACTTTGGACCACTGAGCAACAGTCCAGTGCTGCTTCTCTGTAGCCCAGGTCAGGCGCTTCTGCCGCTGTTTCTGGTTCAAAAGTGGCTTGACCTGGGGAATGCGGCACCTGTGGCCCATTTTCTGCACACGCCTGTGCACGGTGGCTCTGGATGTTTCTACTCCAGACTCAGTCCACTGCTTCCGCAGGTCCCCCAAGGTCTGGAATCGGTCCTTCTCCACAATCTTCCTCAGGGTCCGGTCACCTCTTCTCGTTGTGCAGCGTTTTCTGCCACACTTTTTCCTTCCCACAGACTTCCCACTGAGGTGCCTTGATACAGCACTCTGGGAACAGCCTATTCGTTCAGAAATTTCTTTCTGTGTCTTACCCTCTTGCTTGAGGGTGTCAATGATGGCCTTCTGGGCAGCAGTCAGGTCGGCAGTCTTACCCATGATTGCGGTTTTGAGTAATGAACCAGGCTGGGAGTTTTTAAAAGCCTCAGGAATCTTTTGCAGGTGTTTAGAGTTAATTAGTTGATTCAGATGATTAGGTTAATAGCTCGTTTAGAGAACCTTTTCATGATATGCTAATTTTTTGAGATAGGAATTTTGGGTTTTCATGAGCTGTATGCCAAAATCATCAGTTTTAAAACAATAAAAGACCTGAAATATTTCAGTTGGTGTGCAATGAATCTAAAATATATGAAAGTTTAATTTTTATCATTACATTATGGAAAATAATGAACTTTATCACAATATGCTAATTTTTTGAGAAGGACCTGTAATTTGGAAAAATTTGATTCAATGTGACAAGACAAAGCAAAGAAATGAAACTATGCAGCAGAGTATACAAATAAATCACAAGGCTCCCAAAGTGTGTAATAAGGTTAATTTTGCTCATTTATAGCTTGCCGGTGTGTGCAGTTTTTTCCGTCTCCACCATCTTTTTCTCGAAGCCACTTTTTGTGACACACGTCTTAGTTAGTCGCCGCCTCCTTAGAGGTACTGGTCATTTTCTGCTTTCTGACAAAGTATGCGTCAACAAGAGCAAAACAGTCGCATCTTGCATGTGCATGTGGCATACCGATGGAAATCAGCTAACCATCCAACAGTGATACAGTGGTATTTTCACTGAAGGTTCCATGTTGTTAGATTCACATCATCACATGCTCTGTGACGTGTATTTCCTCATCTGTAAGTGAAATCTCCGGAGCAACAATAAAACTCGAACTCAAATGGTGGTGCTTTAAATTGGCTGTACAGTAACCAGACCAGAGGGTTTTGTCAACTACTTTTGTTACTTTATCCAAATGATGTCACATTTTTGTATCCAGACAAACACAAACCACCCATTCCAATTTAAAAACCACAACACCCCCATCCCCCACATTTCAGATTCCCATTTAAACCAGGATGTTTTATGTATTGTGTTTTTTCAAGCAGCAGAGCTGAGGAAGTGAACTTTCTCACACCCAGCACTGACTGTTTGCATCCAGCTAATATGTTCTAAGCTCTGCAGATTAAATCTCATTTCTCTGAGTGCTTTTTGTGTTGATCCAAGCCTGATTTCTCCTGACGTCTCCCTGCTTGCGGCTCCCTTGGCTGTTTGAACAAATGTTTCTTAAAGTACTACTGCATTTTCACAAGATTAAAACCCCCACCCCCTCACTCCTCCGTCTTTTTTCCACATTTCAGCGTCTTCCTGGCTCACTCTTGGGACTAACTAGAGGCAGGATATCTCGTCAAAGAAAATCTTTCAACTCTTTCTCCAATACAGCGTACGGAGCTTACTGGTAAAGGAAAGGAGTCTATCCTGAGGTTTTGGAGTGAGCAGAGTTCATGCTTACACATTTTAGAGTTGTTCTTTGTCCAGAATTCATTTTTCTTCCTGTCCACATCCTTTCACACGCTGCAGAAGTGATAAATCCAGTTTATCCCCCCTTGTTGCTGAAGCACATTATAGAGTAAGATAAAAAGCAGAAATTGCTTTACTTATGCCTTCTTCTGTTACGTTTAGTGACAACTTTTAACCTGCAACTTGTTACCTGAACCGTCAAATGCGTTGATACAAATATATTCATACACCGTGAACTTTTTCATCTTTTGCCTTGTTACAACCAAAAACTTTGTTACAATTTACGTGATAAACCAGCACAAAGTAGTTCATCATTTTAAACTTGAAAGGTAATGATGTGCAGTTTTCTTTTTTTTCTTTTTTTAAACAGCTAAAAAGTATGCATGCTTTTGTATTAAGCCCCATTAAATCTGTTGCAGATAAATAAAATCCAGTGCAATCAATTGCCTTTTGAAGTCACTTTTGTGCAGATGCATCTGTATAAGCTGTTCTGTGAAGCCCACAGAGGATTGCCAGAGGAGATTAGCAAGCAAACAGCAAACATGTGGAAGAAGGTGCTTTGGTCAGATAAGACCAAAATTGACCTTTTTGGCCTACATGTAAAACACTGTGTATGGAGGAAAGCTAATGCTGTTTGTCAATCTAAACATACCATGCCCACAGTCAGTGAGTGTAGATGCAAATCCAAATTGAACTATGGCAATAATTGAGCTAATACCTTAACCAGAATGGGAGTCTTTATTAAGTAAGAAAATCAAATTATCGAATGAAGTGGTTTGTGGCGGGATTTGCCCTTTCATGCTGGCGTTCTTCCAGTCGGCCTGTAGACAAGGCAAGGCAAATGTATTTGTATAACACACTTTTAAGGCAATTCAAGGGGCTTTGGGTGATTAGGGGAAAATAAAAGCAGCAATAAAACAATAAAAGCAGAAAACACAACATCAGAAACATAAATAAATTAAAACATACTACAGTTATGACATTCCAGACGTTATTAATCAATGAATCAAAGGTAGATCTAAACAAATGGGTTTTTAGCCTAGATTTAAAGGCGCTCAGTGTTTCATCAGTTTTGCTGTGGTCTGGAAATCTAGCATCACACAAACATTAAACAAATGCTGGCTGCAGTGAGGCAGACGGAGTAAAAGCAGGAGAGGCACAATGAATAATGAAATGGGCGACACCAATGCTGCAGCACAGTACATTTTGTACATATTGCCATCTTCTTCTTCTTCTACTGTGTTGTTGTCGTACCGGTGTTGTCACTTCCGGAAGGGGGAGCACCCAGGCCAGAAATAGCTCAATTAACCTGGGATGTTGTTTACATGAAGAGAAATTCGGCTTTCTAACCACATTGTTTGGATGTGTTAGCTCGATTAGGAGTAGACCAGTTCGGTTCAACTTCAGCTGGACTAAGGTGTATACATGCGTTTCAAAAGTCCGAATTCAGTCAAACTAAGGCAATAATTCTGTTTTTCTCCTACTGCATATAAACCCACTGAGTGAAAAATGGTGGTGGCAGCATCTTGCTGTGTGGATCCATATCTTCTGCAAGGATAAGGTGACTGATGAGATTAAATGGGAGCAGGGAGGGCAATCCTAGAAGAAAAGTTGTTGGGGTGCTTTCACTCCATCACTTTTTCATATTTTTTAATGAGACCGGGGTTTGTGGTCTTGGATACTCAGCTTCATGTGGGTAGGTGTGGATTCCTATCCAAACTCTGGTGCAGACCAGACTAGTGAACTATAGGCCGCCTGAAAATGTGGAGCTTGGTTTGTTTGCAAGCAATCCATGGTCCGGTTCACTTACGGTGGGAATGCAACCAGGCTGTACATCAAACTAAAGAGAGAAAGCGACATATCTTATAATTATGATTAAAGAACAAATATACATGTCCCTGGCAGACTTTTTCCATAATGTTCCTCTCAACTCATGTATACAAGGCAACATGCTGGATAACTTGCTGCCTTGCCGTATGGGCATTATGTTGTGATAGTGCTCCAAATGACACTGTCTAGGACATTTGTCCACCTTTTTAAAAGTGCTGTATAAAAGTGAACCAAACCAAATGAGGATACGCAACAAAGGTTCACCTTCCAGCAGGACAACAAATCTGAACTTATAGACAGAGCTTCAATAGAGTGGTTTAGATCAATAAATATTCATGGGTTAGAATGGCCTAGTCAAAGTCTGAACCTTGCAATTATGCACTACATTGTGTTGGTCTAGAGCAGTGGTTCCCAAACTTTCCAGATTCTGACCCACATAATAAAAATGTAAGATGGTTGTGATCCCGACTCTTGGTTGAGCATACAAACATTTTTACCGTGTCAGTTAAAAAGTGGTAAAATGACTATATAATCAGGATTAAAAGTCAATATATTGGCCAATATTTTGTTTTTTTCAGCCTTGTTTTTGTATCTTTACAGTATCTCTACAATACGAATGCTTTCTCATCATCATTTTTTGATATTTAGGTTAAGTTTTGAAAAGGACTTCATGACCCCTGATTTACATACTACAACTGGGGTCCCGACCACAATTTTGGGAACTACCGGTCAAAAGCATAAAATGGTACTTACGTACTTAATGTAATGTAAATGTGACGATGTGAAAAAGTTTCGGGGCAATGAACACGTTTGCAAGCTGCTGCATCTGGGTGTATTAGCTCGAACAGACCAGCGATTGTGTATTCTGAGGGATTTTGGGTTCTTCACAACATGTGCAGCTTTATGAGGAGGTCCCAGTGTGGAGTCTTTGTGCTGAGGAAATTATCCAGATGTAAAGCTTCTGGCACTTGTAACCCAGTGTGACACCTGCCCTGCTGCTCCTGTGCAGCCACAGGACAAATCCACACAAACTCCTCGCTGCACTCAATGAGGTGTTCTCATGTACTGTTTTTTTTTTTTTTTGTGACGCATTTGTAGTGTTTGTGTGCTGGCTTTTTATTCCAGCAGTGACTGAACTTTTTCAATGAAACATAATTACTGCTTAGCAACACAGAGTTCCAATATGTTGTTGCCTTGGTAGGTTATTGCCAACGAGTTAGACAGAAACACAAAAATAGTCCTTAGAAGTCCATTATCTTTATATCTTTTTTTAAATGACCAAAACCTATATTATTACCAGAAATTTTAACACTCACTTGAGGCACCTTGTCTTTGTCCAATCTTCCAGTCTTCGGGGGGTGATTTTGCATGTAAAACTTCACAAATTTAATTGTAAACAATGCTACAGGATTGCTCTGAATTAGAGAGGCTATATATTTATATATATATATATATATATATATATATATATATATATATATATATATGATCAATATTGGCTGATATTAATAACTGATGTTTATTTCCATCTTGTTGCCATTTCTGTGTGTGCTTTCCTATAGGGTTCGTGATATGGTATTTGTTTGGGCCGGTGACGATGATATTGATGCAGTTCAGGATTGTTAGGTGTGTAACTGAAGCAGAAAAACAATGTCAACTATGTGTTTGTGTTTTATAGTGTCAAAAGGGTAGGGAAATATATATAATATTGGTAAATATTAGTTATTATTATTTATTCCTTTTTTCTGTAGAATCATTTGTGACAGGATTTCTATTTTATACTCCTCATTCATTTACTTCATGCACTGCTGTTTAATATACAGTCTGTTAGAAAGTGGCCTTGGAGCCTTGGCAATAAAAAATACAACAACAAAACAAACATCAGAGCTTTGGCTCATGTTGTTGAGCTCATAAACGTTTCAGAGAAAGCTCATAGAGGAGCCCAGACTCAATGGCTTTTACTAGTTTTTATCATAAAAATAAGTTTAATCTGGAGGCGTTTAGCTAATTATCTTTTTCCACTTCTTATTTACCCCACTGCTCTGTTTACTGTTTATTTGTCAGCACAGTAAACAGCTTTGTAAGTTACATGCTGACATAAGAATTGTTTTGCAGCTCATGTTGCAGACAAAGAGCACGTTATTTTCTGCTAAAATGTTTTTCCAAAAATTTTATGCTACAGTGTTCTTTTCTATACAATCTGATTTCAGCAACTGTACAGGAAACCCAACTGCTCTATGGTATTTTAGCATCATTTAAAAGAGACCTAGAAATTGTTACCAGATGTGTTCTTAACACGTGTTTAAGTGGCTGGTATGGCTTACAGAATAGCGGCGGCCTCATATCTCTACTTCTGATGTGTTGGGAAAAATGTCACACAGTAAAGCCATGTCAGTATTTTTGGATTTAATAGCTGCTGGTTTGCGCAAAACCTCTACACACAATCATCACTTGTGTTTGATGTAATTTTCTAAAATTAACAGGAAGCTTTTTCATACCCTAGTTCAAAATGTAATATTGTTCAAGTTGTAAATGAACTATTATTCTACCTATGATTTTTCTCAAATTTATCATTTTGACATCATCTACAAAACATTAATAAGGAGTTCCCTAAAGACGAGCTATACAAAACCTAAAAGTCTGCATTTAGAGAATATTGGAAAAACATTCTACAGGTATTCATACCACTTGAACTTTTAGACATTTTCATAGTTGTTTTTATTTAATATACTGATATAAAGTAGCTCCCAGTTATAAATCAAAAGGAAATTATACAGACCCCTTCCAAAAAATTTGAATATCATGGAAAAGGTTATTTATGGCCATAATTCCATTCAAAACGTTAGGGTTAGGGTTAACCCTAACTTCCATAGATTATAGATTGGGGGCCCACAACTTGAACGAATTCAAGTTTTTGTTGCTTATTTGTACATAATTTGGGCTTCCAACTCCTAAAATCCACGAAAACAGGAATTCAAAAACTTTGAATACTGTGAAGAAATCACCATTTACTTCTCAGTTTTTGCAGAAAAAAGGAAATAAATTGGGATCGCATCAAATCAATCAAAATATGGTACTTTCAAAACGATATGTCAATCTTCAACACGTGGTAGGGAATCCCTTTGCCTTAATCACTGCCTTGATGCGCTGTGGCATTGAGGCCATCAGCCTGTGGCATTGCCTGGGAGTTATGGAAGCCCAGATTTCCTTGATGCTTGTTGTCAGCTCTTCTTGTTTTTGGGTCTGGTGCCCCTCCTTTTCCTCTTGATAATTCCCCATAGATTCTCAATGTGGTTTAGGTCCGGCGAGTTGGCTGGCCAGTCAGGCACTGTGATGGCATGGGCATCCGACCAGGTTTTGGTGCTTCTGGCCGTATGGGCAGGGGCCAGGTCCTGCTGGAAGATGAAATCTGCATCTCCATACAGATCATCAGCAGAAGGAATCATGAAGTCCTCTAAAACATTCTGGTAGACTGATGTGGTGACCTTGGATTTAAGAAAGCAGAGTTTACCAACACCTGCACCAGACATTGCACCCCAAATCATGACTGACTGTAGATATTTCACACTGGACCTCAAGCAGCTTCGGTTCTGTTCCTCACCCGTCTTCCTACAAACCCAAGCCCAACTTATGTACAGATAAACAACGAAATACTTGAAATTGTTTAAGTTGTGGGCCCTGAATTTATAATCTATGGAAGTTTAACGTTTTGAATGGAATTATGGAAATAAAGGGCAGAAATGTCAGTCTCGTAAAAATGTTGTAGAGTTGTGTTCCCCAAAAAATATTCAGCTATTTCAGATACACATTTCAGATATTTTTCTATGTTAAAAACCACTTGTAATCAGCCCTCCACTTACATTTAATGTCCTACTTCATGTATTTTCTATTAAATAAAGTTGGAATTCAGTACATTTTTGACTGTAAGGTGAAAACTTTGAAAAGTTGAAGGTGTATGGCAAGTTTTGCAAGACCCTACATGAGTGAAGGATGTTATTGGGTGGAGCTCTGTTATTTTCAGGAATGTATCACAATTTTTTCTCTTATTTGTTTACTAATGAATACAAAACATTTTGTTGTATTTGAAAGTTTCTTTATTAAAACATTTCCAAGAGAGGTTTTGCAAGCTTGTTCTATTTGTAGACAGTCCGGATAGGATCTTTATCCCAGTTGAAGCCCCCAGAGCTCTATGCTGCGCAGCTCTTGAGCTGTTTTGGCTTCGGGATTTGACAGAGATGGAAATTGTAATCATGTGTCTGTTCGACAGCTTGCAGAGCCTTTGGGCGGGGGAAAGCTATTGAACAAACTGGGTTTAACAGCCCCCACTGTGTGTGTAGTAATGAACTCTTACCTTGGTTTGGAAGGCAGCGGCGCTGATATTGCTGTGTTTTCGTAACCCTCACTAAAAAGGCCTTGCTCTTAATTGCGTCCCTCGGGTTCTGAGCTCTTGGTATTCACAGCCTTTCCTGTCCCTCACACTGATCCTCCTCCTCTCCCAGCCTTAACCCCATCATCTCAATTCGACAGGTCTTTCCTCTTTAATCGCTCGACTTCAAAGCGGCATTGTGATGCCCCCGGGGTATACAGCTCTTCAGAGACACGAGGCGAGTCTTGCGGGCCTGGGAAGTTGGGCGAACGTGTGATGCTACATAAGGCCGTAGCCCAAGTCAGGCCTTCATTAACAGAAAGTTGCATAGTTGCTGGTCTTCGTCATGTTGTCACAAAAGCGATGTTGGTGTAGTTTTAGAGGCAGAATGCACATATTTACAGGGCGCTGAGTCTGGCGGGGCTTTGATGAAGGCAGCTTTTGCAGAGGTGAGACACACAAGCTGCTGCATGAGGACCTTGCCAGCCAGACGAGGGATCTGGCTAACGTTTGCACACAAAGGGGTTCGACACAATGACATCTTTCATTTGCATCACAATAGCTAACCCGAGAACGCATTTTCAGAAGCTGCATTCTCCTCAACTTTTCATTCAGCCCAATATAATTAATGCCTAGAAAACAGGGGCAAAATGCCTCAAGAGTCCAACTTTTACCTTTTTGGCTGAAATGATTCTGAATGCTATTTGCGTGAGCACGCTGCTGGCTGGTGTGAAACCCCCCAGAGCCTATAGAAGAGCAAAGAACAAAGAAAACTGTGGGATAGCAGTGGCCAGAGAGGAAAGAATGAGTGAGTGATTATCAGTGTGGTGCCCTCTGATCAGTGTGGGGATTGTTTCTCCATCGTGGTAGTTTATCTTTATCTCCTGTGGCTGACTTATACTGTTGGATCAATAAATCCAGATGGAGTTAGGCGATAATTCTGCTTCAGCATTGCCCTCATTAAAGCAGACATTCAGAAGATATATTCAGCTGCCGGCATGTGTCATTTCTCTCATTTTTATAATGTAACAGTTAAATGAATATGAACGGCTGGGGGTTGGTCACACTAGCCTAAAGAGAAATTACATCCCACTGTTTTTCAGTTTTTGAGGTGTTTTGTAAGCTTTTATTCAGGCTCCAAGATGCTTTTGGTGTCGTCATACCCCAGGGCAAGGGTCTGTTGTGTATATATATAGAGAAATGACAAATTTGCCTTGTGTGTAAACAAGGCAAAGGTCGAAAAGGTTGCGATACACGGACGTCTTGGCAAATTTTTTAAAGTGCCTATTTTGTATGGAGACATGATGGCTGAGTGTAGCAAGCCAACTGATTTACCCGCTCAGATTTCACCAAACTCATAATAAATTAATTCATTTGAATGCTTTTTGCTGAAAACTGTCATGGTTTTCGTATTAATGATGCACAGGACTGACATGGCCCATTATCTTAGACTACAAATGTAGCTGTCCGTATCTGTTAGATACTTTCAAATATTGTTTAGAAAAGCATTGTGTCTTGGAGGAGTGGCAGTAAATTGTTAATCTGAAACACTGATTGAAGGCTATTGGGGAATTACTCTGTGGAAACAATCTGTTAGGTGCCAGGGAATATAAAGATGTAATGGCAGGATATCAGGTAAACTGGAAACATAACTTCATCTTTAAATAAAGCTTTTTGGAGCTGCTTTTATTAGCTGCTGTTATACCTGCAACTGACAGTTTAGGAAATGAGATGCTCCAAAACTAATGATGACTGGCTACAAATAAAAAGCTCTGTCTTTAGCCGAATTGATTTTCTCCTTTTCAAGATGTTGTTAATCTTTGCAGAGATCTAGCTGTCTTGTTGAGTGATTACAGTACTATGTTGTTCCTCCTGCTTTCAAGAATTTATTTAACCACCTTCCGCTCATGTGCCCCCACCCAGAACGGATCGAATCTCAAACAAAAATTGTCTTTTTACATCCACATGGTTCAAATTATCGTCATCCAATAAAATAGTTAGTCCACAACAAGTCTGACGTCTACGATCCAACATAATTCGCTGCTGCAAAGCTTCATATTTTCTGGAAAATTTTAACAAATAAATCAGTTTTGTTTTAAAGGTTAAGTCTTCATTCAGTTAAAGCAAAACAACCATATAATAACACAGAAGCTAAATAAATTTTGGAAACGTGGTGAGACATCTACACAGATCCTTGAGGAGGTAGATTTGTAGAAACAAAATAATTATTTGTCTACTTGGCAAAGTTGCAAAATTTGCCCTCATTTCAGTCAACTTGGTGTAAAATCAAACCCCTGCTGACTGCACACATCAGCATGCATCCCTGACTTTTATGCTTGTTAAAGGAGATCAACTACCAAACATGATACTTTAAAAAAAAAAACAAGCAAAAAATGTTTTACTAGACATTACAGTTGCTGTCTCTCAATCACTTCCATGATGTCAAACAGGTGGTTGTTGCAGAGAAACTGTGTTTATTGTTTTCATGCTTTTAGCAATATGATGATGTAGGGTTATGTTTTCTATAGGATGGCTTTATTGTGCTGAAAATTAATGGGATTTTGAGTACTGTGCATATTTTGGTGAGAAGGAGGGCTGGCACAAATTATTTAAACTTCCATTGTTTTCCGGGGGAAGCAAGATGACTTTTTAGGATAAAAACCTATTTAAAAATCTGTATTCAGAGGTTCCACTATATTTTAGGGGTACATGAATTCAGATTCGTATTGTTCGGTAAAGCCCTGTCGGTTCTGTACGCACATGTACCGTTTAGCTATCACTAAACTATGTTATTTTGGAACATTAATGGTTTCTCGTGCAGCTACAGTAGAAAAAGAAAGATGGACCAAACCAAAACTTTGTCAGTAAACACATCTCTCAACAGAAATAACATCCATAACACACTCTGCACTGAACTCAATTACTCACCTGAAACAATGTCAGGCTAAATGTAAACATCACTAATACTAGAGAAAAACCAGCTGACGTCCAAATGGCTACCAGTACCATCCAATCAGCCAAAACTCCTTATTTTGTATAAAACTCGAGTTAGCGGAATCCCCATTGATGAGAATGGCTTTCCCAAAAGCTGCCTATGCTGCATTCAAGTACAGCTGGGAGAGTAGGTTGTCGAAATATCAAAATGACTCCAAAGGGATTTAAGGATGTTTTATTCTCCAATATGTGTAATGTATTACTTAAGCAATTCTAAACATTAACGCTGACTGTTTTCAAGTGGTTATATTGTTTTCTACTCTGGCTATGTCAATACTATTTTTTTTTTATTATTTTTTTTTATCCAAGCAAATCTCCAGTCAATTCTATATTTTCAACTTTTTTAAGTTATAGAACATAACAAAATCTAATTAATTTCAGGAAATAAAAGTAAGAAATTCAAAAGTTATTTGTTTAATCCTGATCAAAGTAAAAAAAGAAAAGTGATTTGCACATTTGTATTTGTTTTTCTTGATTAAAGTGTACCGAATCCTGTTTTTCCTGTTTATTAACAAAAATCAACAATGCTGCCATGTTTGACTGAATATAATTGCCACTGGGACAATAAAATATATATTATTTTTTTTAATTTGTTGGGAATAAAGAAATCTACTGAATGAGGAAGCTCCTATTTTGAAACATGCCGCAGTCTAACACTGACAGACAGATACTAATGATGCAACACTATTGTCAGAACCCGAAATATCAGCAGACGCTAATCAATCACTGGCTGCCTTGGTGTTTCAATTGCCCTCAATACTCCTGAATTTAAATGTCATTGGCAAATTGGCGAGAGTGATTTCTTCAGACGGGACGCCATTGGGTGGATGTAGATGAAACCTTTTCGTCCCCTTGCTTTGTTGGACCCCCGGCGGCCTGGCCTTTCTCGTCCCCCTCGAGACTTCGTCCAATTGTGCTTTTCTCAGCCGTCTGCGCCGATCTCCATTCGCACCCCCATAACCGATTCAATGAGGCTGCTGCATCCTATCAGTGCTCCACTTTCATATGAAAGGGTTTCCATGGAAACAGGAAAATATTGCAGGACCCTCAGTGCTGTTGCTCTCCACCCGCTAATAGTCCTCCAAACCGAGGGTTCAAGAGAGACTAGCTCTGCAACAGGCTTCAGGGTGAAATTTGATAACTCGCTGCGATTACAGACCAGGATAATGACAATCACTTACTCATCTGCTGCTTTTGTAATATCTGAAACAAACTGGCACTGGGATTATTGTGCTGCACTACCTGGGGATATGTTAGCTGAAGCCATATGGTGATTTGAACAATTTTTTTATTTTTATTTTTTGTAAGTGACTCTCTCAGCGTGAGTACATCCTCACGCTCCCTGCATGTGTGAAAGCCGGTGTTATTGATTCTCTCAGCGTGGGAGCTTGAAAGCACCCACGATAACAGAGTGCATCATTCCAGTGCATCTCCACACTTCTGAGATTTGTCCCTCCTCGTCACTCTGGCTTTGATTGCCTCTTCCAGATGCAATCAGAGTCCCATATTCTCTATGGGGGGAGGATGTGTCGCTGCCACTGTCACTTGGGTTTAGTGTCCTGCAGAATGTGATGTCAGTTGGCAATATGGTGTGTCGGCAGGATGATGTCGCTTGGCTCTATCAGCGGGAATACTCCTGGGATATTCTCCTTTTCCTGTTCCTTGTCAGGATGAAAATGCCCTGCCAGCTTATTGCACCAGCTAACTGCATGCTGCTCGTGTCAAAAAGGCAGGCAGGCAGGCAGCGCTCTCCATTATTGGGTACCGGGTTGTCAGTGCCAGCGCTTTGAAACCGGCTCCAAAGTGTAGTCAGTCAGAAATCGCGCTGCCGACTATTTTTTGCAACACGGAGCCTGGAGAAGCAGCGGTTTAATTGGTGTTCATAGCTGTATCGTTATTTTCAGCTGGGAGACGGTTGTAGCAAAAAAAAAAAAAGCCATTTAAAAGACAGAAAAAGTTTAACGCGTTTATGCTCATTAGAAACCACTTGGCTGTAGACATTTGCATTGACAGCAACGTGTGCTAAGAAAGAGAGGTGAATAATGCATGAGTTCAGACGCTCCTCAAGGTCAAGCCAGAAGCCATATGAGGAGAGTGTGGTGTGTTGGGTTTACTAATAATGGACAATTACCCTTAACCTTACTTTAGGACCTCGAACCAGTTAATAGCCTTTTATTTGGATGCAACATCCCTCTGAACTGCGACTATTAAAGTTGAATTTCTGTCCTTCCACTGCTGTTAATATTCACTTACAGCTGAGAAGTGAAGTATTCACACAGATGAAGCACTTTTGCAGTCCTATATTAGTGCTGTGCTCGGAGCGAGTGCTTCATACATAATAAATGCAAACTCTGTCATTTTAAGTGGCCCAGAATTTCCCTTTCTGTTCCCTTTCTTTTGCTTTCCACTCCTCTGTAGTTTATACACCTCATTAGCTCGGTCCTAACCTGTTTTTTTTTTTCTTCCTGTGCTTCTGTCTGACAGCCCAAGAAAAACGAGAGCTGGGGGAGAAAAGCAGGACAAGTCACCATCACTTTCACCTGAACAAAGACAAGCAACAAAGAGATCCGCATGGTATGGTTGGGTTTCATCTTCGAATGCAGCGCATGTAATGTTTAAGAAAAAACAAAAAAAACATAAACTTTCATTTTCAACACTTATTTGGGTTTTAAACATCACTCGTGCCTTTTGGTTTCCTGCAGAAATGCATAGCTGCTGCCATGAGGGAATCCAGCCTCTGTGCCACATGTGTAAAATCAGTGAGAATCACAGCAGAGAGAGCTTGTTGACAGACTCTTTTCAGTGAGATGCTGACAGCACAAGCAAAAAGCCATTGTTACCGTTGACAGGAGGCAGCGAGAGCCAGCGCATAGAGCTGCTGCTGCTGTGAAAAAAAGGCAGAAAGGTTTTCGTCCTTTAACCATCACAGTAGGCTTGTACTGCTTTATTGTTGGGCTCTGATTTGCATTGACATTTGCAACATTAGTATTCCAGGCATGGCTGAGCAGCAGACATGTAAAGACCGAGAGGTTAAAGGGGAGGTTCAGATCCAGACGGATCAGCTGTTAACAGCTACAAGACGTAACCATGAAACCAAACAAATGTTGCATGTAAATTTGTTGCCTTTATTTAGCTGTTGAGCATTTGCAACTACAAAAAAAAATGTATTTTTACATTTACATTTTTACAGAAACACTGACTTAAAGGTCTGTTGAGGAGTTATTGCTGAGTTTTTGTTGTTCAGCCTTTAAAAGGACTTTAAAAAGGATCTATTTTATTCAATTTTCCTTGCAATGACCATTTGAAATCCATTCTTTACTGACATGGCCTTTATAGTTTCACAACATTAATATATATTATTATACCTGACCTGAAATATTTCGAAATGGACAAATTTGGGTTTTTTTTTACAAAACAAAGGAAAGCCTCCATTCAGCCTACTAAGCGCCAGTGCACAGCAACTGGTAGGGGAGGTGGGGCACAGTGCTGCTCTGTGCTCCATACGGCTGGAGAAAGCTCTAGTCACTAGTTACACCATGATGTAAATTCCTTTTTGTATTTTTTGAAATCTCTGTATAACTTGATACTGGTAACCCACCGATGGATTTTCCAGGACCCTCCTCCTACACTTTCTGGTGTCTCATTAAAGGCCACGTTCACTGAGAAACCGTGTAATGCTTGTTCTTTTTGAAATACGATCAGTCACTCCGAGTTGCATATGCATGCTGCACGTGAATGTTTTCTCCCAACCCCCGTTGACTGCATTAGCCACAGAAAGGAAATAGATGGGAAGTGAGTCAGAAAAAGCCAGTCTCTTCTACGTCACAGAGAAAATTAGTATTCATGGCCTCGCCGAACTTGGCTTGTGACAAGCCATGGGAGGGCTGTAATGATTTTGCGGCCAGGAGTGAGCAGAACGCTTCTCTGCTAGTAGAAGCTAACCGTTAGCAGAGTGTATATATAAGATAGACGGAGCCTTCATGACGTCACCCGTAGATTTCTGAAGAGCTGAATTGAAGCCCACTGGGCGGTTCCCATCACTGCAGTTTTTGTCACTTCCGCATTGGCATGACATTTGGCTGGCGGAGTTTGCCCCCTGTTAGTAGCTCGACTAGTGAAGCTAACTGTTAGTAACTCCACAACATGGCGGAACACGTTCAGGCTTGTGTTATTTGTGGAGAGAGCACAACAGCGTTGCATTTTTTACCCAAGAAAGAAACGGTTGGAATTTGTCTTTGGAACACCAACATCGAAGAATAACGCCAAATTAGTTAGTTGCTTGAAAGCAACGTAAAAGTTGCATTGCTGTTAGCCAATCAGAGGTGAGACGTTTGCATATCATGAATATTAATGATAGACTCGTAATCCTGACAGTTTCCACCCACTCACTCCTCTGACAAACTTCAACCCCCTGAAACAAGAGCGCAAGAGCATTTTTTTCACAGATAATGACACATTAGGCATTCATTCAAACTAGAGACAGCAACAAATGTATTAGAAAAAAAACAAGTGAATCACACTTTTACAAGGGAAATCATTAAAATACTGTGGCAGTAACGTTTGGTGGTTTAAAAATCGCAACTTTTTTAAATAGTGGTAACCATGTTCCAGAATACTGGCTTTTCAGAATGTTGGTTCATTCCTTTTAAACTGTGTTTTTAAAGTTTCAGCCATCAATTTTAGATTTACTGAGGACCTTCAGGGATCCTGTCTCAGGTGGGGGATCAGGTTTTGTTGAACTGCTCAGGTTTTGACTGAGCTTTGAAAACTACAGACACAGCACACACTACAAATACTGTACTGTACAGTAATACTTAAAATTAATTAATTGATCAACTAGAGTATTCAGATTTTTTTTAAATATATACATCCAGACTTGCTTTGAAATTCCAATTAAAACACAGAACTGCTCCTGCCACTATAGTAGTTAATGTCTAAATTAACATCCAAAATTCAAAAGAACAACATTCACAACATGGATAAATCAGGCACAGAGCAGTTGTGTTTGACTTCTGTTTGACACAGTACACTGTTTTTTCTCAGTCAGTGCCTTTCTTAACACATTTGAATTTTAATTGGATTCATAGTACGAAAAAAGTGAAAAAGATGTGGAAGGAAATCACAGTGACAGCTCTGCTGTTTTTCTTGTGAGTTCATCCAGAAAGTAAAAAGAAGCATCCTGGAGGTAGGTCGTTACTTCAGTAATTATATTTATATTTGTCAAGTCTAGTGCGATACACTGTTCACAAGTCTGTAACTACCTCTGCTTACAGAAAAAACTGTTTTCCTCATCAAAACCTCAATTTTTATATAAATAGATGAATCAAAGGCAGCAGAATATCAGAACACCCTAACTGTGTTAATGAATAGTATAGTTATATATAAATGAATAAAATTAAACCCTAATTCCCGGGATCACGCTAACCGAACATTTTCCGTCTTTGACCAGTTTTTTTAGAACAGCGATGGAAAAATCTGAAAGCTGTCCATCATTTTGACAGGTTACAGTTCAGACCCCGGACCACTTACTAAAGAAGCATGCAGACATTTCAACTTTAAGCGTTGATTTAGTACAGCTAACTTAATCAGTAATAAAAAAAAGTTTCTAATCAAAGTATCTGACCTGAATACTACTCAATGCATCTCACTATCCAGGAGCTCACACCACGTTGAAGATTTACAAGGGCTTTGGAGCGCACCAGTCACAGACCCGTTCCAAAGAACTAATTGTTTTGCCAACCGCCGGTGCAGAAGCAGTGCATGCTGTGGGATTTCCTCCCGCTGAAGGGATAGCTTGCGTGTCAGAAAATCGCTCGTTCAGAGAGTTTTTTTCAGCTTCTGATCACTTCAGTTGGCAAAATGTTCCATGATTTCAAAACTTTGGCTGAAGTGGCGCTTTTAATTCCAGTCTCCAGTGTGGCAGCGGAGCGTGGATTCAGCCTCTAGAAAAACATCAAAACCCCCATGAAAAGTCATCAGCCTGAGGCAAAAGTCCAAAACCTCATGACAATAACCTCTGCAGCAATCCCGCACAAGTGGGTGCGCAATTCAGGTCCATGTGGTCCAGAAGGAAGCTCTGAGATTGTGCGTTCAGGCCACAGCCGATGGACTGTTTATATTTTTTGTGCAATAGTTTTATTTCATTGTTTATATGTAGTAAATGGGGCCACAGTGTTTTTTCTCACTGAAGAAAAAAGTAACATTCATTCATCCGCAGAGCATACTGAGAACCTATAAATAACTGAAGCGTTGGTGACTAAAACTTGTTGGCTACAGAGTAATAGATTTGTAAAACCCGTTTGATTACCAAAATGAGACTCCAGTGGATTCATTGACCTCTGGGGCGCCATGCCAAAAAGTGTCCAAGACCCATAATGTCCCCCTTTATGGTCAGTTTAGTGGCGGTTCTTTCTGGAAAACTTTAAGTGGTTATTGAAGAAAATTGCTGTGACTACCTTTTTCATTCAGCTAACAGTGTTGTTGTAGTAAGACTTCAGACAACTGACTAACTATGGGGGCATTTGAAACCTCTCCTGTCCTTTCCATATTCTATTAGGCTTAATCAGCAATAGCAGAACTGCCTTGTGCAACAATATGAACCTGTAATCACAAAGGGCAGAGGAATGTCTGATATAGTGCTGAGAGGCATAATAATGCTCCAGGCTTCAGACCAGTGGGTCGGACATAAGAAATAAAACTGTGAACATAAAATGCACACACTAACAAACTTGAATTATTCATTAAATGCTATTATACAGGAAATAATAATTACCTCTACCAGTTGCTCTGTTATCACACTGTCTCAGTGTTATATTAATAAGCACTGACGGTACAAGCTGCCTGTGCTTATTAACCCACCCAGAGACATAAACCCACTTTTGTTTTCTTCTATGAACAGATTTGCAACAGAGACTGGTTTATATATGGGTTTCTCTTTCATCTCTCACCAAACTGCTTTCAGAACCATTACCCTCAAGGCTTTGTTTTGATCCCTGCTCTGCACTTTTAACTCCAACTTGTATC